>CM041781.1:233713493-233761178 GCA_023374045.1 Limonium bicolor | reverse complement strand
TTCTCCCAGATACCAGTTCGGCCTAGGCAGAGACACAGGCACCAGAGCCAGAGGATCCCACACCACGAGGACCCATCTGGAGGATACAACTACCAGGGCGAGGGGCCAGGCTACACAGATACTGAGTACCCCATACCACTCTCCTCCTACTACGCTCTACCAGCTCCGCCACCACAGCCGGCTACGCTTGAGAGCTTGCAGAGGGATATCAGATCTCTCCACATTAATCAGGGTCGCATGGAGCGTAGGCAGATATGCATGGAGGGCCGTATGGACGATTTCATGACTCATATGTACTCGGTTTTCCCACGTCCACCTCCTCCGCAGCCGTAGTTTTAGGATTTCATGTTTTCTCTATGTATTTCATTATTAGAATACTGTCTTGTCTTTTATCTGTATTGTCTGACACGAGTTTTCTTTTGATGTTATTATGCTCTGACATTTATGGCATGTTGCATCCAGTGTTATTCCAAGAGTTTCTTGCGCATAGAAAAATCATTGTTCATATGTCTCGAGTCAAACATACATCTTTGTCATCAAAAAAGAAAAGAAAATGAGCGACCTCATCACTCTGTCCATATACTCACCACAGCTCCTCATACAAACACCACCTTCATCATATACATCCCATGTGTCTCACCACTCCACTTTTTCAACATTTTCCCAAATACATAAAGCCAAAATTTGCTGTCACAAAATCACCCATCACCCCTCAACAATCATCACTCGCCATTACACACACAACCATCCTCCATAAATAACCTGGGTATTCAAAAGGCTTGTCAAAAAACCCCAAAACAATACTGGGGGCAATCTGAGTTAAGGAACGATAATGTTTGTTTCTTTTGTTTAAACGTGCAAACAAGTCTCTGTGTACATCTCGCGAGAGTGCCTTGAGTGGTAAAACCATGAGTGAAAGAGCATGTCATTTTTACATGACCCCAGAGAGATTACATTCAAAGGTGAGGTAAATGACATAACTCCGACCAAAGGAGATAATTTGTAAATTTACGCTTAAACCTATGAAAAGTAACAAAGAACTGATACACAACTATTAGGGATGACGAAGCACCTAGGTACAGCACCACACAGCCAAAACCTTGTGAACCCTGACATTATACCCTAGGCACCCCCGCTGAGCTTTTCGCATACGTCCTCTTTTACAACGCTACAAAATCCACAAAACAAGCCAGCCAATGATGAATAACTGACCCGGTGACAAAAGGGAGCAAGGAGCCCGACTTCCGAACAACAATTTCACAAGTCCAAAGAAGCGAAACTGCTACCAGCATGACAAAACGATCCGTAAATGGTCCCAAAGTGACACAGGATCCAAATGAGCCAACATTGAAAACAACTTTCAAAGTTCAAAACCGGGAAACACAAGAACCCCGAGGAGAAAGAGATTCAAAGAAAGGCAAATCTGAAAAGCCTAAAAGAAATCCTAAATTGGAAGAAAGAAAGAAGGTGCAAGGAACACTCAAAAAGTCCCAAGCGAAGTCATCACGAAGTAACCAAACGACTCCAAAACAAAGAAGGCGAGTCTGAAAGACGGTGCAAGTTGCAGCTTTGGTCACCCTTACAGCTCCACACATCCCAAACATCCCCCCATGGTCCTGTTGTCATCACACCCCATAGCCACGTTATAAGCTCAAAAGGCTTCTGACTTAGTAGTTGTGCATCCAATCATGTGAAAGTAACAGGTTGAACGTGTAAATCCAACAAAATGTCAAATTCAATTGTTGAGATGTTTTGTCCAAAAGGAGGACACGAGTGCAAACATTAAACACTTTGAGTGTAGGATAGAAAGCACCACATCAAGATAAACCCTGACCTTGTGAGAGTAAGACTTGTTTTTACGCAATTAATCAAAGAAAATACTGGGGGCAATTGATCGTTCCGATTGATTGCCATAAAATCCTAAAAACTCATATCGCCTTAAGTAAAAATACTGGGGGCAATTGTTGGTCCCAACAATTGCAAAAACGACACCGATGGAAGCCCAAAAACCTAAAACCCGAAGGTTCAAACCCCTCTCATATCCCTCAGGCCCGTCCTAAGCCCTACCTCCACATCAAATTTCCTCATGCCCATCCTAAGCCCTACCTCCACATCAAATTTCCTCATGCCCGTCCTAAGCCCTACCTCCACATCAAATTTCCTCAGGCCCTCCCTAAGCCCTACCTCCACATCAAATTTCCTCAGGCCCGTCCTAAGCCCTACCTCCACATAAAATTTCCTCAGGCCCGTCCTAAGCCCTACCTCCACATCAAATTCCCTCAGGCCTGTCCTAAGCCCTACCTCCACATCAAATTCCCTTAGGCCCGTCCTAAGCCCTTCCTTCACATTCAAACATCCACAGGCCCGACCTAAGCCCTTCCTTCACATTTAAACACCCACAGGCCCGTCTTGAGCCCTACCATCTCCAGGTTTGACATAAGCCCTAATCCTTCTACATTCATACCCATCATACACTTGATCCAACCTTTAGGCTCGTCATAAGACCTAGATACAACCTTTAGGCTCGTCATAAGACCTAGATCCCACCTTTAGGCTCGTCATAAGGCCTAGATCCAACCTTTAGGCTCGTCATAAGACCTAGAACCATCCCTTAGGCTTGTCATAAGACCTAGTTGCATTCCTTTAGGCTCGTCATAAGACCTAGAACCATCCCTTAGGCTCATCATAAGACCTAGTTGCATTCCTTTAGGCTCGTCATAAGACCTAGAACCATCCTTTAGGCTCGTCATAAGACCTAGATCCAACCTTTAGGCTCGTCATAAGACCTAGAACCATCCTTTAGGCTCGTCATAAGACCTAGATCCAACCTTTAGGCTCGTCATAAGACCTAGAGCCATCCTTTAGGCTCGTCATAAGACTTAGTTGCATTCCTTTAGGCTCGTAATAAGACTCTTTAGCTTACCCACTCTCATCAAACACATTGCATTCATCTCATTCATATAGGCTCGTCATAAGACCTAGTTGCATTATCCAGGCGCGTCACAAGACCTGGCGACAGAAAAGTTGGCGAGGTGATGGCAATAAATCCTCCTGTGTTATGTCAGCTTACTTTGGGATCAACAAATGGTGGGCGAAGGCAATAAGTCCCCAGGGTTTTTACCAGGAGTTATCCCTGCACACCGGCTTAGGGGGCGATGGCAATAAGTCCATATTGGGTCCAGCCAGGAGCATTGGCACGGGTTTCGGTCCCTAGAAGCATCCGAGCATCATCAGCATCATCAGCATCAACATCACTAGCATCATTAGCATTTCAGCATTCTTGCATTTGCATACCACCCAGTTTTCACATCCTAGGTAGTCAGCACCTTAGAATAGCTTGACACATTTTTCACTTATATGTAGTCAGCGCCTTAGAATAGCTTGACATCATTTCATTTATTATAGGTAGTCAACGCCTTAGAATCGCTTGACATTATTTTATTTTAGTCACTTAAGTAGTCAGCACCTTTGAATAGCTCGACACATTTTTCACTTAAAGGTAGTCAGCGCCTTAGAATAGCTTGACATCATTTCATTTATTATAGGTAGTCAACGCCTTAGAATCGCTTGACATTACTCCTTTTCACTTTACTTATAGGTAGTCAGCACTTTAGAATAGCTCACGCGGCTTGTTAGTCTCCAACGGCACGCAGGGTCTGTTCATGATCCGAAATTTTGGGGCATCACTCAAGCATCAACCAGACTTTTCATATTCATTACAAAGTCTAGTTGACGGGGGGCAATCTGTATAACCAAAATTTTGACCCCCCTGGTTAGGGTCTATAAGGCTTTGGTGTTGAGAGAGGCACCTCAATCAAGTCACGAGGGACTCCGGCTCGATCGGCGCATTCCAGGACATGGGGAGCAGTTTCGTCATCGTCAGGGGCGTTTTCGAAATTTTGTAAGGTTCACAAGACCTCCTATAAGCTTTCTCTCTCCTCCAAAAGATGCTCAAAACAGCTTGAAAGGTTTTGAATTTTTAACCCATGATAGAGGATGACATTTTAAGCATAATGGCTTTGGAATTTTGATTTTTTAAATTTCCAATAATTTTCTAGCAATTTTCGATTGAATCTGACGAGAAATTGAATTTAAAAATATTCCAACATTTAAAAAATTCGATTCCACTTCAAAAAAATCATAATTGCCATCCTTGACACATGGATAAAATTTCACAGCAAAATTTCTTTGGGAAGTCACTTAATTAAAATGCCAAAAAATCTTACTTTTACTAGATTTTCTTTATCTTTAAGAAAGTCTATATAAAGGGATAGATCTTTTGATAAAATCAGGATCTCATAAGCTCAAGAACCCTAGGAAGTCAGAAAGCACAGTCTCCTCTCTCTCTCTCTCACACACGTTTTTCAACACCCGGCCACCCGAATCATACCAAAATCCTCGAAATCACCATCTAAACTCGTTTTCCAATCCCCAAAGCACCAATAATCATCAAAACACTTCAAACCACCACCAAAACGTGAAGAACATCACCAATTCTCAAAGGCCAAAAGCTCAGTTCGAATCCAATTCGGGAGCGGCTTCAACGGAGCACCGAAAGATTCCCGACGTGAAGAATCTCATTGACACAGAAGGTAAAAACAGGTTGGTACCTCCTTCTTTTGATTAACTACGACTTCATTGGTCCTCTGTTAAATTTTGAGCGCAAACTAACCTTTCATAGCTTCTGAGTTGCTGTTTGTTTTAGCATCTATCCAATTACTTGTTCGTTAAGTTTTGCATTAATTTGATTTCAAATTGAAGACTTTTAAGCACTAACATCTTGTACATCTTTTAGGCTACAAGCACATAAATTTTGAGCTAAAAACACCATCGGGAACCATCAAAAACCCACTGTCCGTGGGTGGTCCGGGACCACGGACACCCACGGACGGTGGCAGGATTTCATATTTTTCAATTTTTCAAATTTTAGGGTTTCTGTCGATATATGTTCAGGCCCACGGACACCCTGTCCGGGCCCACGGACACCCTGTCCGTGGCCCCGAACTTTACAAGTTTGGGTTTTTATTTGAGTTCTGTTTTCGTAATCATTTAATTCAATTGGGGTCCGTCGTCTCAAACATTAGATCCGTGGCTACGGACATAATTAAAATTTGACCTAATTCTGTCCAAAACCCTAGTTTAGGTATTTTCAGATTTCACTTTAATTTTCTGTAAAAAAACTTTAAAAAATAAAAAAACAGAAGCGCGCACTTAGGTTAAAAACAACTTTGTAGTAAGCCGTAAATAAACAAAGTAGAGGAAAAACGACCTAGGAGGGGTAATGAAAGTAATTTGAACCCTAAATAAGTTGTATACCAAGCCCCCGAACCCAAACTCTCCTTTCCTAATTTGATCTAGGTAAAAATTAGGTGGCGACTCATAATAGGTTCCAGTGAGCTAGCTTAGGTTTTAATAATTAATGTTATATGACATAGTTATTAAACATAGGTTATAAGTGGACCTAAAAACCCGGTTAGATCCTAATCAACTTTAATCAACATAGGGTAGGGTTTAAAAATCGAGGCTCACAGACCCTAACCTTGGTCATCATTATCTTCTTATTCTTGTGGCTAAGTGGATTTTCTAAATCCATAAGGTGTTGGACGAAAGTTCATCAATTTCAAGAGGAAAATCTACTTTGAGAAAGTAAGCTACTGGTCCAAGTCCTTAGTGCATTAAACCTTAATTAATCATCTCGTTTTGTGTAAAAGCTCATCCTAGACCTTATATTAAATTAGGGCCGAGAGTCAAGCTTGGAGAAATTTAATTTTGCATGGGCATATAAGTCCCAAAGTTTAAGGTCGATTTTATGTTGTTAAGTTGATTATGTTGGAGATTAAATCATGGCTGAAATCCTAGGGAGAAATGTTCAAGATTGACGAAGGAAATTAACTTAAAACTATGTTGGAACATTTGACTAAGTTAAGTGGTGATTAATGTACAAAACATTAAGTTAAAGGGGTTAAAATGAAATTTTTGGAAACTTTGGGGTATGAACTGAATAAAGCCGAGAGTGTGCTGATTTGAATGGTCTATAATGACCTAAGTATGTGTATAAACTTGTGTTAGAATATTTGGTTAAGTTAACTAAGGGTTAAGGATCTAAATGTCAAGTTTATAAAGGTTGAATGTAATTTCAGAGAACATTGGGGTATAAATAAAATAAGCCAGGATAAACTATAGTTTAGTGTATTTTTAATACATTTAAAGCTTATGTTAAAGTTTATATTATAGCCAATTGTTCAGGCTATTTATAAGGTTTTTGTAACATAAAATGCTATAAAAGCGTAAGTTATAAAATTTGATGGTATGTGCAAAAATTTAGGGGTCCTTAGGTAATTAAGACATTTCGAGGAATTAGGAAAAATATCTAGGAGGTTGGAAAAAGTTTGAAATAATTAAGTACAAAGAATTACTTTAAACTGAATTATACAGTTTATATAATGATTTAATAAACTATAGATTAATGAAAGGTTGTAAAATAAAAATAAAACAAAATGGGGCGGTAGTAAAGTTATTAGGTCGAAAGTATAGGTTTGGTTGGAAAGAAATGAAGAAATATAAGTTTAAGAA
The DNA here is from genome assembly GCA_023374045.1 of Limonium bicolor. NCBI lineage: Eukaryota > Viridiplantae > Streptophyta > Magnoliopsida > Caryophyllales > Plumbaginaceae > Limonium > Limonium bicolor. Next base: position 233,754,605 of record CM041781.1, on the reverse strand, counting down.
ATTTTAGGGGCAAATTGTAAAATCCAAAAAGTGAGGCCCAAATTGTAATTTTATAAAGTCGTGGAAACTTAAGAGAAAATGAGGTCAAATGTAGTATGGGTCATAGTGTTGACTATGTTTGAAGAATAAATAATGAAATATGAAATTAAATAAGAAATATAATATAAATGTAAAGAATATAAAATTTTGGGATGAAATTGTAATTAAAGAAAAGTACGAGTGAAGGCGGAATGGCATATGGGCATGTATGGTCATTTTTAGAAAGTTAAAGGGTGAGTTAGAAGTTATTAAATATAGGAGTTAAAATAATAGATTAAATAAGAATTATAACAAGATTGTAAAGGTTGTAAAACTTATGTGGTAGAACCATAAATATAAAAAATTAGGGCTAACACCGTGATTAAACCATGCAAGGTCTGTTGTATGATTTTCGGAAATATAAAGGACAATTTAGAATTGATTAAAGTAAGGATTAAATTAAAGGATGATTAAATAAGGGGTAAATTATAAAGATTTGAAAATAATTGGGGTCAAATTGTAATATCCAAAAATGCTGGGTAGGAATTTGAATTTGAGGAAAAATAGGTTCTGTTTGGAGGTTGGAAGAAATTAGAGGTGGAACTTTGGTATAAGTAAGAAATGAAAACTATAGGTTATACAAGTATAAAGTATTAAATTGTAAACATTAATTGGTATTTAAGGTTAGAATGTAATAAACAAAAGTATTAGGCATATAGTCATGCAATGAGTGACATATTAAGAAATATTAAGGAATTATTAAAGTTGTTATGTATTTAGGAAGAATGGAATATACAATGTACATAATATAAGTATATGTGTATATATAAGGATTATATTATATATAAGAGGATAATATAATGTATGGTGTTTTGGGTGATATAAAAACCTACAACTATAAAAATGAGTACCTATGTACATAATACATGTACAAAGGAGATTAATGCTATATAATGGTAAGAATTATAATAGCATACAATAATAGAGAAGATTAATGTATAAGTAACTATATATACATATATATAAGTTGGTGGAATGAGCAAAAAGAAATCTATAAAGAGGTATGCTTATAATATAATATTATAATTCTTGAATACTAAGATTTCATGGGTTAAGGTACATAAAATAATACCTTAAGTGTAACATGGTTATGGAATAAAAAGTTGTAACAAAGATTAAACGATAATCTTCTAACTCACATGAAATAACGAACATGAAATACTAAAACGTTCCACGAATATGATTAAACATTATACGAGAGTGTAAACAATTAACGCTCTCAGTTAATGGATTATAGGAGTGGGATAGCCGGGACGTCAGCCAAGACTAAGCAAGTGTTCTCTTTGGTGAACAGTATGGTTTCTTGCAGCTTATTTGCTACCGAGTTACAAGGGCTTGTGTGCTATATGTTTGAGTGAAATGGCTATAAGATTAATGCATGGAAATGGATTGTTAAGTGTTATTTTATGTTATGCTATTTTTACTCGATGTTACCTGTGATGTGCTATTAACAAGTACTTGGTAGAATAATACTCACATAAGAACACTTAACGATGTTTGGAATGTAACAAGAGGATTAAGTAAAAGAGATTACATAACGGTTGATTTTACATGAGAATTATCTCACTAACTTCCCTTCAATAAATAGTCAACATCCGGAATAACGATGTTTCAACTTATCACTCTAGAAGTAGGACAATTGTTCTAATGAGACTTCTAACATGTTCAGGTTACTGGGGGAATGAGAAGTCCAGGAAGATCTGACCATGCATGCTGAGCTAAGGAGGTTGTTTCTACATCAGATCGACTTCCATATTAAATATACATTATTCTTGATGGTGGTTGTGGGGGAAGTTTTATACTCTCCCACCGGGTTTAAATGTACTCGATTCAATATACGTCTTTCAAGACAGTGGTTAAGGGAGTTTAATGCTGACCTACGGGTTTAAAAGTACCCAGTTATATATACATATGAGGGTCTTAATCTCGTCTAACAGAGTTTATACATACTCGATTTGATATACGTCACAATGATGGTGGTTTGTTAGAGAGTTCACTACTTTTCTAAAAGGGTTTAAATATACCTGAGATAAGTTAAGATATTAACTATGATGAAGTGGTGATGTTATAACCCAAAGTTGATTTCAGAATGCAGAATTTTTTTTTGTCGCATTTTTGTCATAATTTGGTTCATGGTGAATTCAGGCCATTGAGATCCTTTTTAATTAAGCTAGGGACGAGGAATTCTTTTTCCTTTCCCATTTAAATTCCTGGTAAGGATTAGTTTAATCATCATTTATTTACTCTCCTTAATTATTCCCCACTCTCTACCACGTTCTCACTTTCTCGATCGTTTTTCAAAAACTACCAGAGCGCTCTCCTCTCTTCTCTCTTTTTACATTCTTCTTCTTCTTCTTCTTCTTCTTCTTTCTTGAGTTGGAATTTTGCAAATCGAATTGCTGCTGTGGACTACTCCTCCCTTGCGAATTCCTTGTCAGATTTAGGTACGGTTGTTGGGTTAATCTTCCTTCGATTCTGCAGTTTAAGAACTTCCCTCGTTCTAATTCCGTTCTCTATAATCTGCAGTAATCAGTGGTTACTTCTGTGTTCCTCGGTCAAGTTCTTGCTGTTGATCCTCCTCTACAGTCTCCTGGTTGACGAATTCAGGTTTGAGTTGTAGTTTTCAGTTTCTGATTTATTTTGAGGGTTTTGGACGTCTTGGCTTACTTCGGGATTTCTCTGCGTTGTGATATCAGTGTTGCCTGCTTCTGTGCGGTCTGCAATTCGGTGGTGGTTCCCCCTTCAGATTTGGAACTTCTCTGCAATTAGTCATGGTAGGTGGTTGATGGATTCGATTAGTATGTTCAACCTTGGGGTGTTTATAAACAGGGGTTTAGATTGACTAAATTACTCCGTGTTTGTGCTGATTTCTGCTTAATTCACTCTGATTTCAACTGGATAAAACCCCTAAGATTGTTTTTCTACAAATGCTGATTTTCTGCTACAATTTGGTGCTGATCTGATGATTCTATTTGTATGTTTGTGTTTCTGAATTCTCTGGTTTTCGACGTGCCCGAACGTCTGTCCGAACATTGATGTTCGGACAAACCTGTTTTGCCTTTGTAATTCCGTGTTATTAAATGTGTTCGAACTTCCGTCCAAACATGTAAGTTCAGACGGGCTGCAAGGACGAGTTTGGCATATAAGTCTAAGGCTTTATCCGAACTTACATGTCTGGACATAAGTTCGGACACCCCTTCTGTTTTTCTCTGATTTCAGTTTGACTTGTGTTCGAACTTCTGACGTTCGGACACAAGTTCGGATGCCACCACATATTGTTTTTCTAAACTTGTCCAAACTTCGAAGTCCGGACACATGTCCGAACATCATTGATTTCAACTCTCGGCCTGTGTCCGAACATTGATGTTTGACACATGTTCGGACATTTGGTTTTTTACGCCTTCTAAGTCTTGACTTGTGTCCGAACATTGATGTCCGGACACATGTTCGGACATGTCTCTATTTTTGCCTAAACATGCTCGTTTGAGCTCTATTTTTACTTCTGTTTGCGGGGTTGTATTCCCCTAATGATGTTTAAGCTTTCTAAACACTGTGGTGCTAATCGTGCACTTACGCTTATTATTTAAGCTTTTGTTTTGGGACCTAGTATCTTTGTGTCTGAGCCGTGGATGGCTGGGTCTAGCTATCCTGTAGCGTACTACGTAGGATGTCCTTCTATTATTTTCCACGTGTGGCTCCCTCATTTTATTTATGAGTGAGGTTTCCTCGTTCTATTCACGGATTTTATCCGTTCTATCTGTATGCTTTGATATCTAGCTAGTGTCCAACTCCGTTTGTGACTCTGTTCGTTCTGGATTCTGTTTTAGTCCTGTTAAGCTAGACTTCTGTTTCTGGTATTTGTTACGGAAAACCTCTTTTCCTTCTGTTTACCTTTTGGATTTGTAATGTTAGCTGCAAATGTTTTGAGCATGATGGTTGATGAAGTTAGTCATCTACTAGGCATAGTTGTGTGCTCACTCCCCTACTTTTACTAACACTGTAGATTGACCATCGTGGATCGCCCTTGCTTCTAGAGCTTAGCTAATTATCTCATACTTGTTATTTGACACATTTATGTTTTAAGACATTGTAGCCTACGGGCCTTGTTAACGTTGACATCACACTTTTGGCTTCTATTTGACATTTACATTTGTATCGCTATTGGGGATGCTTTGATATACTTTAATCATTTTTATATAAGTATTTACTTTGGGCCTTATTGTGAACGTTAGTTTAGAGCCTTGCGTTATTAGGTAGTAACTCCTAGGCCAATGTTGGGGTCGTTACATTTATGGTATCAGAGCCAAGTTTAAAATATGTTAGGAATTTAGCTCAGTCAGTTAGTCAGAAATGTTAGTAGCTGTGTCTGAAGATCCTGCTTGTCTAACTGTTTGTTGTGTGGACTTTCAGAATGCCACCACAAAGAGCTCCAGTCACTCCTCAGGGTAATGTTGCAGATGCGGTCCAGCAGTTTATGACCCAGTTACTGCAAACAGTTGCAGCTTGGGGAGGAGCCAATGGAGGAGGAGCCAATGGAGGAGGAGCTGCTGTTGGTGGTGGGGCAGCCAGAGTTGGGGCTGCTGATGCTGGAGGAAGGAATGTCAAAGCACTTTAGGAGTTTATAAAGCTGAAGCCTCTAGCATTTGACAGGAGTGGAGATCCCCAGAAGGCCAGCCATTGGTTGTCGGAGGTGAATAACTTGCTCCGGGTGATGAGTTTAGAGGAGGAGCAGAAGGTGGACTTCGCTACCTTTCTATTCAAGGCCGAAGCCAAGGAGTGGTGGAGGTCGGTGATGAGAAAGTTTCCCTAGCCCTGGACTTGGGACCAGTTCATAGGCGAGCTTAATAATCAATTTTATTCGGACATCTATAAGGGCCAGTGGATCCTAGAGTATAACCAACTTCGCCAGGGTCAGGACATGAGTGTAGAGGAGTACGTCCGGAAGTTCATCTCCCTATCGAAGTTTGCACCTGAGCCTGACGAGCATAAGAAGGCCAGGAAGTTCGAAAGTGGTCTGAGGCCTAACATTCGTTCTGCAGTGATGCCGCTTCGTCACAAGACCTTTAAGGACTTCTTCTTCTTCAGCTGCTCCGAAGTGCGAGGTCTGTGGCAAGTTCCATAGAGGGAGAGAGTGTTACAAGAAGTTTGGGGCGTGCTTCAAGTGTGGTTCCCTCGATCACCTGATCGCAGACTGCCCTTAGGCCGATAGGAGTAGAGGTAGCTCAGGGGGTAGGACTGGAGGGTCCACCTCAGAGATTAGAGAGCGAGTTGAGTAGAAGAAGCCCCAGGGCTAGGCCAGAGTCTACACGATGGCTGGAGAGAGGGACCGATCTACAGACTGGGTGGTCACAGGTATTCTCCAGCTGTCATCTCGTTCTGTTTTTTGTCTATTTGATTCTGGAGTCACCCACTCCTTTATATCTACGGAGTTGGTGGGTGAGCTCGACCTACCTATTGTGCCTCTACATGTTGAATTGTGTGTGCATAGGGCTTTGGTTAGAAATTCTTCTATGCTTTTGAATTCTGTGTGCAAAGATAGTCATGTGGTAGTAAAGGATAGGATTCTGTGTGCTAATCTCATCCTCATGGAGATGACGAACTTTGATATGATCCTGGGCATGGATTGGCTTGCTGCCCACCATGCCCATATCTACTGTGCTGCCATGAGAGTGACATTTAAGGAGCCAGATCAACCCCGTTTGTCGGTAGTGGGGAATGGCATCCCCTGTTCGCCACCTGTGATTTTAGCTATGCAAGCGTTCCGCCATTTGAGGAAGGGACGACAGGGATTTATGTGCTGTGTCCCTAAGGTTCGCAAGGATGCAAAGTTAGAGGACATCCCTGTGGTCAGAGACTTCCCAAATATGTTCAAAGATGATGTGTCTGGGCTTCCCCCTATCAAAGAGGTGGAGTTCTCGATCGAGCTCGCACCTGAGACTCAGCCTATATCTAAGGCCCCATACCGCATGGGTCCTACTGAGCTCAAGGAGTTGAAGATCCAGCTGTAGGAGTTGTTGGATAAGGGCTTCATACGCCCGAGCGTGTCTCCTTGGGGAGCGCCAGTGTTGTTTGTCAAGAAGAAGAACAGTAGCCTTCGTTTGTGCATTGATTATAGGGAGCTTAATAAGGTAACTATCAAGAACCGATACCCCCTTCCACGCATTGACGACCTATTTGATCAGCTAGCTGGAGCTAAGGTGTTCTCGAAGATAGATTTGAGGTCCGGTTATCATCAACTGAGGATTAAGGCAGCCTTCAGGACTCGTTATGGACACTATGAGTTCCTAGTGATGCCATTCAGGCTGATGAATGCGCCTTCTGTATTCATGGATATGATGAACCGAGTGTTCAAGCCGTTTCTTGACCATTTTGTGGTGGTGTTTATAGATGACATCTTGGTGTATTCCAAGACTGCTGAGGAGCACGAGGAGCATTTGAGGACCGCGCTTCAGACTTTGAGGGAGCGAGAGCTGTATGCGAAGCTTAAGAAGTGTGAATTCTGGTTGGATCAAGTTGTCTTCTTGGGACATGTTGTTTCCAAGGATGGTATCTCCGTGGACCCGGAGAAGATCAGGGCGATTATAGAGTGGGCCAAACCCACCAATGTTTAGGAGATTCACAGTTTTCTTGGTCTGGCGGCTACTATCGTAAATTTATGGAGGGCTTCTCCAAATTAGTGATCCCCTGACTCGTCTGCTGTAGAAGGAACTGAATTTTGAGTGGAGTGAAGCCTGTGAGCAGTGTTTTCAGGAGCTGAAGAAGAGGTTGACTTCTGCGCCGATTCTAACTCTTCCAGAGGGGACCGAGGGACTGGAGGTCTTCTGTGATGCGTCCCATAAGGGACTCGAGTGTGTTTTGATGCAGCATTAGAAGGTGGTTGCATATGGCTCACGTTAGCTAAAGCCATATGAGAAGAACTATCCGACCCACCACTTGGAGCTATCCGTTGTTGTGTTTGCCTTGAAGATTTGAAGACACTACTTGTATGAAGCGTCATGCAAAGTGTATACAGACCACAAGAGCCTCAAGTATCTGTTCACTCAGAAGGAGCTGAACTTGAGGTAGAGGAGGTGGCTTGAGTTGTTGCACGACTACGACTTGGAAATCCTCTACCACCCTGGTAGAGCAAATGTTGTAGCTGATGCTCTTAGTAGGAGGGGACCTTCTGGGGTTGCTAGTGCTTTGACAGGCATGCAAAGATCTGCTTTAGAGTTACAGCGTCTGGGTATTTGGGTCGTTCGTCCAGAGAGTTCTGGGATGTTGGCCGCCTTGCAGGTTCAGCCTACCTTGATCGACCGGATCAAGGCCAGTCAGGAGCTCGATGCCGGGTTGTGTAAGATCAAAGAGGGGATTTCTACCGGTCAGGATTAAGAGTTCAGCGTTTCTAAGGATGGCTGCCTGAGATTTAGAGATCTAGTTTGTGTGCTTGCAGACGATGCTTTGAGACGTGAGATCATGTAGGAGGCTCATGGAGCCCCGTACTCGGTACACCCAGGTGGGGTGAAGATGTACTGGGATCTTTGGGAGACATTTTGGTGGAACAACATGAAGAGGGACATATCTGAGTTCGTATCCAGATGTCAGACCTGTTAGCAGGTCAAAGCAGAGCATCAGAGGCCTGCCGGTTTGCTTTAGCCTCACCTGGTTCCAGAGTGGAAATGGGAGAGTGTTGGTATGGACTTCATCATGGGACTTCCCCAGACTCCGAGAGGGTTTGATGCAGTTTGGGTAATCGTGGACAGGCTCACAAAGAGCGCCCACTTCTTGCCAGTCAGGAAGACCTACAGTTTACACCGCCTTGCTCAGCTGTATTTGGATGAGATTGTGCGTCTTCACGGAGTTCCTGCCTTCATTGTGTCTGACAGAGATCCGAGATTTGTGTCCAGATTTTGGCAGAGTTTGCATCAGGCTTTGGGGACGAAGCTCTCTTTCAGTTCAGCCTATCATCCTCAGTTAGACAGTCAGCCAGAGCGGACGAATCAGGTTCTTGAGGACATGCTCAGAGCATGTGTGCTTGACTTCGGGGACAATTGGGACCAGCATGTAACACTTATTGAGTTCACCTACAATAATACTTTTCAATCCAGCATTGGGATGGCCCCATTCGAGGCTCTATATGGTAGGAGGTGCAGATCACCCATCTGTTGGGATGATCTGAAGGAGAGAGCTATAGTGGGTCCAGATTTTGTTCAGGATGCCGTGGGCAAGATACATTCTATCAGAGAGCGTCTTTTGGTTGCTCAGAGTAGCCAAAAGAGCTACACCGATCAGAGCAGACGTCCATTAGAGTTTCACGTGGGTGACCATGTGTTCCTGAAGGTTTCCCCAGTCCAAGGGGTAGTGAGTTTTGGGAAGAGAGGCAAGCTCAGCCCTCGCTTCGTACGTCCGTTTGAGATCCTGAAGAGGATTGGACCGGTTGCCTACCATTTAGCTCTGCCGCCGGCTTTAGTAGGAGTTCACACAGTGTCTTCCATGTGTCCATGTTGAGGAAGTATGTTCCAAGCCCATCTCATGTCATAGAGTTTGGGCCACTTCAGTTGAGAGAGGACTTCACGTATATAGCAGCTCTTTCGAAGATTTTGGCTCATGATGTTCGTAAGCTTCGGAGTAAGACCATGCCTTTGGTTAAGGTTCAGTGGCCGGGTCAGTCTGAGAAAGAGGCAACTTGGGAACTGGAGAGTGAGTGCGATCCAAGTTCCCCGCCCTCTTCGAGTAGTAGGTATGTTTAATTACAAGGACAAAATTCTTTTAAGGGGGAGGTGATGTTATAACCCAAATTTAATTTCAGAATGTAGAATTTATTTCATCACAATTTTGTCTTAATTTGGTTTATGGTGAATTCAAGACATGGAGGTCCTTTTTAATTAAGCTGGGGATGAGGAAGTCTTTTTCCTTTCCCATTTGAATTCTTGGTAAGGATAAGTTTAATCAGCATTTATTTACTCTCCTTAATTATTCCCCACTCACTACCACGTTCTCACTTTCTTGATCGTTTTTTAAAAACTGCCAAAGCGCTCTCCTCTCTTCTCTCTCTTTACGTTCTTCTTCTTCTTCTTTCTCAATCTGTCAAACCATTGTTGAGTTGGGATTTCACAAATCGAATTGCTGCTGTGGACTACTCCTCCCTTACGAATTCCTTGTCAGATTCAGGTACGGTTGTCGGGTTAATTTTCCTTCAGTTCTGCAATTTGAGAACTTCCCTCGTTCTAATTCCATTCTCCCCAATCTGCTGTAATCAGTGGTTACTTCTGTGTTCCTTGGTCAAGTTCTTGTTGTTGATCCTCCTCTGTGGTCTCCTGGTTGACGAATTCAGGTTTGAGTAGTAGTTTTCAGTTTCTGATTTGTTATAAGGGTTTTGGACGTCTTGGCTGATTTTGGGATTTCTCTGCGTTGTGATATCAGTGTTGTCTGCTTCTGCGTGGTCTGCAATTTGGTGGTGGTTCCCCCTTCAGATTTGGAACTTCTCTGTGATTAGTCGAGGTACGTGGCTGATGGATTCAATTAGTATGTTCAGCCTTGGGGTGTTTATAAAATGGGGTTTAGATTGATTAAATTACTCTGGGTTTGTGCTGATTTTTGCTTAATTCACTCTGGTTTCAACTGGCTAAAACCCCCAAGGTTGTTTTTCTACAAATGCTGATTTTCTGCTGCAATTTGGTGTTGATTTGATGATTATGTTCGTATGTTTGCGTTTTAGAATTTTCTGGTTTTCAACGGACACGACAAACATTGATGTTTGGACATACCTGTTTTGCCTTTATAATTCCGTGTTTTTAAATGTGTCCGAACTTTCGTTCGAACATGTAAGTTCGGACGGGGTGCAAGGACGAGTCTGGCATATAAGTCTCGAGCTGTGTCCGAACTTATACATCCGGACATAAGTTTAGACACCCCTTCTGTTTTTCTCTGATTTCAATTCGACTTGTGTCCGAACTTCCGACGTCTAGACACAAGTTCGGATGCCACCACGTATTTGTTTTTCGGAACTTGTCCGAACTTCAAAGTCCAGACACACGTCTGGACATCAATGGTTTTAACTCTCGGCCTGTGTCCGAACATTGATGTTCGGACACATGTTTTGACCTTTGGTTTTCTTCGCCTTCTGAATCTCGACTTGTGTCCGAACATTGATGTTCGGACACATGTTCGGACATGCCTCTGTTTTTGCCTAGACATGCTTGTTTGAGCTCCGTTTTGACCTTTGTTTGCGGGGTTGTATTCCCCTAATGATGTTTAAGCTTTCTAAACACTTTGTGTTGCTAATCGTGCACTTACGATTATTATTATGTATGATCTGTTTCGGGACCTAGTATCTTTGTGTCTGAGCCGCGGATGGTTGGGTCTAGCTATCCCGTAGTGCGCTGCGTAGGACGCCTTCTGTTATTTGCCACAGGTGTCTCCCCCGTTCTATTTACGAGTAAGGTTTCCTCGTTCTGTTCACGGATTTTATCCGTTCTGTCTGTCTGCTTTGATATCTAGTGTCACACTCCGTTTGTGACTCTGTTCGTTCTGGATTCAGTTTTAGTCCTGTTAAGCTGGACTTCTGTTTCTGGTATTTGTTACAGAAAACCTCTTTTCCTTCTGTATACCTTATGGATTTGTAACGTTAGCTGCAAATGTTTTGAGCATGCTGGTTGATGAAGTTAGTCATCTACTGGGCATAGTTGTGTGCTCACTCCCCTACTTTTACTAACACTGCAGATTGATCATCGTGGATCGCCCTTGCTTCTGGAGCTTAGCTAATTAGCTCATACTTGTTATTTGACACATTTATGTTTTAAGACAATGTAGCCTACGGGCCATGTTAACGTTGACATCACGCTTTTGGCTTCTGTTTGACATTTACATTTGTATGGCTATTGGGGATACTTTGATATACTTTAATCATTCTTTTATATAAGTATTTACTTTTGGCCTTATTGCGAACGTTAGTTTAGAGCCTTGCATTATTAGGTAGTAATACGCGGCGTGTAATGTCCCTAACTCCTAGGCCAGTGATGGGCTCGTTACAGGCAATCCCATCGTGCGGATTATCCATGATAAGTAAGTTAAGGTCTATATCGAGATCACAAAATAATCTTAAGGCCTAGGAATGAACAGTATACTGACTCATTATATTAACGTATTGTTTCCGTTGGGTTGGATTATTATTCTTGATTGAATGTGTGTGATATATGTTGTATGTTATGTGTTTACAATATTTATATATATTGCTTTAATAAATCAACTACATGTTATTGACCAAGTAGTCGTGTGTGACCTAGTAGCTTGTGGGCTGCACGTTATCATACTAAGCGATTGTACTGAGCCCATTTGGGCATAACATTTTTCAGGTACCTAATGGAGATGTGACCCATCGAGAGTAGGTGGGGTAGATTTTGGACAGGGTATACTTTTTGTTTTTGTCTATACCTTGGTTAGAAACTTATACTTGTTGTATATATTGGTTAAGAAGTAAACTTGTATTTGACTCAGATTGTAGTAAACTCGGTATGTATATGTTTAGAGTTTAAGTTGGTTGAAGTTTTCAATCTATCATACCGTTATAGTGGAGTTAGTAAGTCTGGTTAGTCACGTAGGTGACTAACGGCGGTAACACCGGGATTGCTTTATTTTCCGTTGTGATTGCATTTAAGCTTGGCGTTGTTAATTAGCGTTAATTGTGTATTACGAGTTGGGGTATTACAGGCTTGGGCTATTCATACCTTATTTAAGATCAAAGTTCACCACTTTTTCCCTTTAATATGTATCTCTCTGAATATTCGTGTTTCCATCACTTATTATTCTTCCTAGGTGGAGGTACTAGAATTTCCTTCTTAAGTTTATCTTATATTTTTTATTATCATGGGTTAACTGGTCCATCAAGCACATAGATGATAACAGTTAAACAAAACTGTATTCCACCAGCATGTAATCCTGTGAGGGTTTAAGCGTATATCTACAAGTGTACTGGTCTGTCGTAGCAAGTTTTCCTAGAAAGTATTCCCTAGGTTATCGAACCAAAGAAGGTTGTGTCTAGTTTGCGTCTTTAATCTAACTAACTAATAAACTGAAGCAAAAATAACAATAATAAATTGGGGATTTGACTGCAGAACTAAACAATTAATTAAAATAAAACAATTAAAAGTGATTTTCTAACAATTCTAAAAGGGTGAATCCTGGTTTACTACTTCTTCTTAGTTTATCAATTTTCTTCCTGAGTGTTTTTTAAATTCTAGATTGCAACCTCAGATCTAAATTAATCTAAAACCGGTCTCCCGCGAGATAGAATCTTACTAGCAATTCCTGAATCCTAACTCTCGTTACGAATTTACAAATTAACTAGTAGCGTTAAAGATTCATCTGGTTTCTAGACAGCTAATCCCGAGGAATTTCCATCTCTAGTTTCACTGGTAATATTCTTGTGGTCTAATGAACGCCGCAGTTCTCACTTGTAAGTAATTCATACCGAATAAACTCTAGCAATAATTAATCACAAGATAAATAAATATAAAACAAGGAATAAAACCACAATCTGTATAGAATTTGTATTTAACAACTCATGAAGTAAAATAATAAAATAGTTGTCCATAACAAACCAGAATTCTAATGACTACTCAGACATATGAGACAAAGAAATAATAACAATGATAAAGAGATTAGAAAACATTATCTAATTGTTGTATAACGATGACGAATGTCTTCTGCCCATGTCTTCTTTACGTTTCTCACTCTCCTTTGTAGACGGCTAGAGTTTAGATTTGTCTCACCTGTCCAAGAATGAAGATGGGTTGCTTCCGTTCTGTTCTCGCTTTTATCTCTGTTCGGTCCAACAGATCCGTCAAAATATATCCACGTCCTCCTCCGCATGGGCCTATTCACGTGAGAATAAAAGAAAAGAAGAACAAGTAACCCTTGGTATAGCCCATGTCATGCCACGTTCGAAATTGTCCAAATAGTCTCATTTATGCGTGCAGCTTTCAATATCAAATAACGTTTTTTCTTGGCTACAGGTGACCGTAGCCACCGATGGCTACATGTCAACTTATCTATAGTGAAAAAGAAGGCTGCAAGGTCGCGCGGAGCTCAAGATATAGATATGTATTGTTCTTTCGCGATTGTGTGGAAACTAGTTTATATGAGTTTACTTTTCCTTTTCATATAACTATTATATCAACATTTTTTTGTCCATTTATGTAATTAGGTTATAATATTATGTGTCATATATGTTTTATTTATTTTTTGCATCTTCTTTTCCCCTATTTTTTCTAGCTTAAGTAATATACTATCTGCTATGCAAACTAATAGAGCCATATGTTCTCTAAACCCCCCCCCCCCCCATTATATTTAAACAATTAGTTTGATAATCATTATGACAATTAACAAAACAACCAATATCAAACTAGCTACCATATATCAACCATAAATTGTTTTTTTTTCCAAAACAGTATATCGACCATAAATTTTGTCTTTAAACTATTAACCATAAATTGTTACCATACTTTCTATAATATTTAAATTTTCATTTGTAGAGTGTTTGAATGTACATGGAAAAACTAGAATATTCAAACTTATGAACGAAATCTCATACAAAAAAGATTATATTATCTATAGTAAAAACTTGATAGATTCTTCTTTAAATATAGTGTGAATAATGTTGAGAATAATTTTGATAAATAGACATTATTAAATAGAAAATTAATTATCGTGCATAATTAAGTATGAGCAAATGTCAACAAATATCAATTCTAATTTCATAGCTCACAACATTTTTAAATGTTTTTTCTCCCATTCTAGGTCAATTAATTGCAAGTACCCTAAACCCGCTACCACAAACCCTAAAAATGCCTTCAACATTTTTTAGCTTTCCTACCCGCCACTACAAACCCTAAAAACGCCTTTGAAGTTTTTTAGCTTTCCTAGGGTGGATTTTAGGGTGTATGGGTTTAGGGTAATCTATTTGGAAACAGTTTTATACTTTACATTGTAGCAACTAACTCGATAGGTTTTTAGGGTTTGTGGTAGCGAGTTTAGGGTCGTTAGACCCTAAACCCACCACTGCGAACCTTAAAAATTCCTTCGACGACTTTTAGCTTTCCTAGGGTGGGTTTTAGGGTGTGTGGGTTAGGGTAATCTATTTGGAAGCCGTTCTATACTTCATATTGTAGCAACTAACTCGACAGGTTTTCAGGGTTTGTGGTAGCGCTACAAACCCTAAGAATGCCTTCGATGTTTTTTAGTTTTCCTAGGGCGGGTTTTAGGGTGTGTAAGGTTAGGGTAATCTATTTGGAAGCAGTTCTATACTTTACATTGTAGCAACTAACTCGACAGGTTTTTAGTGTTCGTGGTAGCGAGTTTAGGATCGTTAGACCCTAAACCCGACACTACAAACCTTAAAATTGCCTTCGACATTTTTTAGCTTTCCTAGGGTGAATTTTAGAGTGTGTGGGGTTAGGGTAATCTATTTGGAAGCCGTTCTATACTTTATTGTGAGGATGTACATATTTTAATGTGATAATGTACATGTTTTAATGTGAGGATGTACATGTTCAAATTTGACAATGTACATGTTCAATTATAAGAATGTATATGTTTTTTAATGAACATCTGTACATGTTTGTATGACCATCTGTACAAGTTTTCTTCCATATATGTACAGGTTTTAATCTAAGGATGTACATATTTAATGAACATTCGTACAGGTTTATGTGACCATCTGTATGTTTTTAATACGAGGATGTACATGTTTTAATGAACATTTGTACAGGTTTGTATGATCATCTGTACAAGCTTTCTTTTATATTCTGTGCATTATAACTCTTAGTGGCTTCAGTTTTATATATTTTTTAAATTAAATGCATTTTTTCTTTTTATTTGCCAGATCAGCAATTATTTGGTTGTAGCTCCGACGTTTTCATTGTACCAAGTCACATGTAGCCATTATGGCTACAGTTGGATTTAGCTAGATGCGTAGATCAAATAATCCCCACCAGAAGTCAAGTGCATTGACTTCTTCAAGAGAATGATGGTATGTTGCCTTTGTTTGTTTCATAAATCTTGTCTCTAATGGCCCATATGCCCACACGCATAATTATTTCCAAAACAAAGTTTCCATTTGCGTCCGTTAATGATTTCAAATCAATGTAGCGGCACTACTGATTGTTACCTTTGGTCCGGGAATATAATTTAAGCAGTAACCTCAGTTCTTGTGTGGTCTAGGTTTGTAAATATGGACACATACCCGGACCACACCCGAAACTTGGCAGAATGATCGTCTCGGGGTTGGTCCGGACATGTATGTTCATGCACATGACAAGACACACCCTAAAGTGCATCAGAAAGGCTATTTTTGCTCTTGTTTGGTCCCGTCTTGATCGCTAAGTTCTTAACATGCGTTCCTAAGTCCTTTTCTTCAGTATTTTCACCTGTTTAAGCATAAAACCACAAGTAAGGGGAGTTCTTCACATATAACATAAATTAACACATAAGTAAGGGAATTCATCACATAATCCGATAATATATCAATAGAATTAAGCATAGAAATATGGATAAATTCCGTACTTATCAAATCAATCATCATGCCAAATCTATAGCAAGTGTAACACATTTTCATAAGAAACTCGACAACTTGTTAGTACTCCCGTTCTTCACCACCTGCATATGACACAAAGGTTCTCACACATTAATCTCCACACAAATTCGAAAACCTTAGTAACCAAGGGATTGGATGTTTTTTTTTGTTCCAACACACGTCACAAATGATCCAATCTTATTACCAAAACACATAGTAGACAACTTGTTAAGATCGAAAGATTGGTAACTTAATGATAGCTACCAAGATTTAAAAGCATTTAGGGTCATGTTCTTCAATATGCAACGAGGAGTAGTTGGCATACCAACCACTAGCCAATTTTAAAAGTGACATGACCCATTTGAAAGGACCATCTTTAAGACTAGAATCACAGAAAAATGAAATCTGAAATGATGAATTAACTCGACACGATCCAACCTGAATGAATTATGAGGAATCCAAAATCAACCCAAACCAAATCAAACCGATCCCAAAGTGGCTAACCTAAGCCGTTGAATCTAATCTTACTCAAAGAAGTGAATGTTAAAAAATTTCTTATGCTAGTCTCCTGCCAGTATAAGTCTAAATCACTCACTAAAGCTCCATTCACCTATCACGTTTTAAATTTAAGGAAGCTTAAAGAGACGAATGCCACTTTTTATTGGAACAATTATATCCTTAAACTCCATAAAAATACACATCACGGTACATAGGGGCCATCTGCTGGTAGCATTTGAAGTTTTTACTTTTTCCGAGTTATGTGTTGCATTGAAACATAGGTAAAGCTGTGTTTTCTTAAAGCTTACTATAGTTAGTGTATAAGGTCTTGAAAGTGTACTATGGTGAAGATTTTCTTCAATCAATAACTGATAACCGTGTTATACTTTTTGAAAAAGGAGATTAATAACTGATCTCTGGTATCAAACGCGGCCTGATGTGTTTAAACTTCAACCTGATAATGTATAATGCTAGTGTCTAATTGCAATATGTTAACCAGAGATAGACTTATATGAACACAACTAGAGCTGTGCTTGAACGCGTCCTCCGAACAGGCTCTTAGTAGATTTACTATATTTAACCATAGTGAGCTTTTAAAATAACTATTCAGTGAAGGGGCCTGTTTGGAGTTCCAAACATAAAGTTGGGTTTTGAAGCTTTATGATTAATATCACTCTGGTTAACGTATATAGAGTTGACACATATACTTTTTCAGTACTTGGTTAAAACTGCAACTAATTATAAAATGACACATTGTTTATTAGGGAGATTAATTCCCTAAATGTTGCCAATGAACAGCAAATCTCCCAACTCTTCAATTTCCCAAATGCATATAGGCGGCTAGGCGCGTACTTCATTGCTTAGATCGTGAGTTGTTTCATAACTCGAACAACGGATTATCCTCAAGTCATGCTTTCTCAAGGGAAACAATGTAGCCAATCTAGAGGGAGGGAGCACTCTATTCTCCCCTTCCTTCTCCTTTTGCCTCTGTCTCCCGTAATATGCAACACCTCTTCCCCTTCATCTCTCTCATTTCTCATCTTTTTTCTCTAGCTTCATCCTTCAAATCTCACTTAAATTCTCCACAAATAACTTTGGTTTTACTACCAACGCGTTGATATCGTCAAGAGCTTCAAGATGAGCGTAATCTTTTGTGCTTTTGGTGTAATGTCGAAACTGGGTTTACCAATCCCGCCCTAGCTCCGCCTTCGCTCTGATGATTTCACAGCACGCCACTGCCACCCGCCAATTCGCTGTCTCACCGCCTGCTCGTCGCCACTGTCTTGATGTTGCATGTTGCTTGTTGGATTTCAATAAATTATAAGAGTCTAAGTTGCCCCTACTTCTATTGTTTTTATGTTTTCCTAGGTTATATGATATTATTTGAACTTATGTTGGTTATTACCTCATACTCAGGACTTTTACTCTTTGATTATTCATATGATCTAGCCAAAACCGAGCAATACCTAATTTACCTTGGTTATTTATTTTGCGGATGACCTTAATGAAATCATGATCTTATTAAAAAAACAACAAAACTGCGGGTTATCCGGGGTGAACGATACTAGCTCTGCCACAGCCTGCAGTTGTACGCCCGCCAAACTAGAATTTCTTCCGGACTGGCCCAATCATTCTCATGCTTGTCTTGGCCACACCTGGGTGTAGCCAAAGATGGCTACATCCAGGCGCGCTCTTAACTTTTTTTTTTCTTCAACGCCCGCATTTGTAATTTTTTTTAAATATCTTTTCTTTTTTGTTTTTTTTATCATAAACACTTTAAATAGTTGTAACTTTTAATATATAAGTCCAAAATGAAAAAAAATTATATCATTGTTCATCTAAATTCAAGCTCTTCAAAACAAGACCAGTCATGGATATATTTTAACAATTTTTAAAAAAATTATTTTTACATGTATGAAGCACATAATGTAAAAGAAAACTTGTACAGATTGTCATACAAACCTGTACAAATGTTCACTAAAACATGTACATCCTCACGTAAAAATATGTACATCCTCGCATTAAAAACATATAGATAGTCATATAAACTGTACGGCTAATTAAATATGTACATCCTTAAATTAAAACATGTACATATAAAGAATAACACTTGTACAGATGGTCATACAAACATGTACAAGTGTTCATTAAAACATATACATTCTCATAATTGAACATGTACATTCTCACATTTGAACATGTACATCGTCACATTAAAACATGTACATTCTCACATTAAAATATGTACATTATCACATTAAAGTATAGAACGGTTTCCAAATAGATTACCCTACCCCCCAAAACACCCCAAAACCCACCCTAAGATAGCTAAAAATATCGAAGGCAATTTTAGGGTTTGTAGTGGCGGTTTAGGGTAACGACCCTAAACCCGGTACCACAAACCCTAAAAACATGTCAAGTTAGTTGCTACAATATAAAGTACGAAACAAATTCCAAATAGATTACCTACCCCCCCCCCCCAAAAAAAACACCCCAAAACCCACCCTAGGATAGCTAAAAAACTTCGAAGACATTATTAGGGTTTGTAGTGGCGGGTTTAGGGTCTAACGACCCTAAACCCGCTGCCACAAACCCTAAAAACCTGTCGAGTTAGTTGCTACAATATAAAGTATGAAACAAATTCCAAATAGATTACCCTACCCCCCAAAACCCACCCTAGGATAGCTAAAAAACGTCGAAGGCATTTTTAGGGTTTGCAGTGGCAGATTTAGGGTCTAACGACCCTAAACCCGCTACCACAAACCCTAAAAACCTGTCGAGTTATTGCGATGAAGTACAAGTTTTTACGTGTGGATGTACATGTTTTAATGAACATTTGTACATGTTTGTATGACCATCTGTACAAATTTTTTTTTACATTTTGTGCACTATACATGTAAAAATAATTTTTTTAAAAGTTGTCAAAACATATCCATGACTGGTCTTGTTTTGAAGAGCTCGAATTTAGATGAACAATGATATAATTTTTTTTTCATTTTGGACTTATATATTAAAAGTTACAATAAGTTAAAGTTTTTATAATGAAAAACAAAAATAACGCTCTCCCTCCCCTGCTATCTCTCGTCTCTTTAATTTTTGTTGTTATAATTTGACTTCAATACCTTGAATGTAACTATCTTGACTACACTTAGTTGTAGGCAAGAATTTGCCTTCTTTAATTGTTCCTGCTCCGTATACGATTGCATTGCTAACTATAGATAGACTATTAAAATTAGAGTATTTGTAATCTTGCAATCTCAGCGCAGTGCGTTACGTACACTCTTTTGCCTTATAAAAACTATGCCATCTGTCTCTCTCTCTTATCAGTTTGGTCAGATTTGATCAATATAATGATACGAATACGAATGAGTCTTCGTTATGCGGCAACTGTACTATGCTATCTCTAATAAATACTCGTCATGTGTGGGTGGATCTGACAAATTTGACCCAACCCAATGTTAATCCGAACTTAAACTATAATTTTATGGGTTAGAGTCTTGATTATTGATCCATCTATTTTTGAGGTGGTTTAGGGTAATAAGTTAATTTTGTGGATAGGGTCATTGTAGAGACCCAAACCCATGATATAACCTGAAACTCAAAATTATATTTGTTAATAATACAAAATTAAAATATTAATGTACATATATATTACTTTTAGACCAAATTATATGACTTAGCTCTAAGTAAAAAATATTTTACCATTCAGCCCAATGACAGTTGGACTATCCAACATTTTAAAACATCACACACTTAATTATGTTCAAACAAACAATCCAACTAGCTCTGCCGTTGCTAATGTGAAGATAATTACTACAGGATGTTATTTTTTGTGAATAATATTCGTTTTTGGCTTTTTGTAAATGATACAACACAACTGATATGTTTAAATGATGTAGAAGAGTGAACAAAAATGAGATATATACATGTTTGTGAATGATATTATACAACAACATAAGTATAGTATTTTACGTCTATTAATTTAGAAGTAGTTACTGTTTTTGACAAGTGGCCCATCAAATGTTATCCAAGGGATGAGATTATATCAATTAAATATGTTATGTAATGTTATCTAAAGGTTGTGAAAAATATGTTGTACTTTGAAAAGTGGTCTATCAAAGTAGATTGTACTAGATGTATACTCCCTCGTGTTCTTAGTAGACAATTTTCTAACACAACACACTAAAATTAAGGAGACAATTTGTGGACTATTTTACCTTACTTTTCTATGGTGAATAAGAGTGTTGTGGGTGGAGGAAAAAAAGTAAGAGTTAAATGTGGAAAGTGGTAAAAAATCAAAACATCTTATATTTTGAAAACAATGACCACTTAGAAAATCATCTATTGAGAACATGATGGAGTACAATTTAATCTCATGTAATGTGAAGTTTATGGCTGTGTTAAGTAATATGGGTTATTGTTTGTTTAAAAAATGGATTGGGTGGGTTGGGTTAGGGTTTAAGGATTTTAAAAGAGTTGGATTAGGGTCATAATTTTTCGACCCATCTATTTTTGGGTTGGATTGATATTTTTAAATGGATACAACTAGGATTGATTTCAACCCGACCCATCAACCAAAATTGTCATGTATATGTGTGGGGATGTTAGTTTTATTAGTACTTGAGATGAAAATTTTGGATTATTTTATTTTAATGTTTTAATAGAGAATAGGAGAATTGTGGTAGAAGGGGTACATAAAGATAAACAGAGAAATCAAATGATAAAAAAATTCAAAATATCGTACACTTTAAAAATAATGATGATACATAGAACATGGATAATAGTTTATATTATTGTAAATCATCCTTTAAAATTTGTTTTTTTTTTTTCATCTGGATATATTTCTACCTGCTTTATTTTAAATTTTATATATGTGGTAGTATATTATTTGAGGTGAATGTAAGTTAGACAAAACCAAGTAGTTATAATCCACCTTTATGGTGTGTGTATATATGACATTTAGTATGCAACAGTGAAAATACCCCAACAGAGGAATTAAGATAAGATTATTAATGGTTTTTATGGATTCTTAACTAACTGGGAAGAGAAAATTCTTCTATAAGAATTCTTAATAACTCAATTATAGACTCCACAGCAACTACGAAGTGGTGTGGATGAAAGATATTTAACATGAGGTACTTGTGCTTTGACCCCTTGATAACGTGGAAGACTTTTTCTTTTGGAAAGAAAAACGCGGAAGACTTAAGTAAGCTATAGGAAACTATTCAACGTTGTAGAAGCATTGACACCAGCAGCCATCAAATCTTGACCTTACCATAAATGTCAAGTCATTTAAACCCCACAAACACGCCACTTCATTCTATAAATACTCGGCCACATCTAGCTTATCAATCTCATCCAACAATATGAAGCATTTCCCAACAATGAAAACGACACTCATCCTAACCGCCGCCGCTCTCCCCTTTCTTCTCTTGATTAGCTTCTCATCCGCCGAGCAGTGCGGTTCTCAAGCCGGTGGAGCTGTTTGTCCCAACGGACTATGCTGCAGCAAGTACGGATGGTGCGGCTCAACAGACACATACTGTAAAGACGGTTGCCAGAGTCAATGCGGTGGCACTACTCCTACTCCTACTACTCCTACGCCTACGCCTACTCAGGGAGGTGATGTCAGCTCCATCATCAGTCAGAGCAATTTCGACGAAATGCTTAAACACCGCAACGATAACGCCTGCTCTGGCCATGGATTCTATACCTACGCTGCTTTCATCAGTGCTGCTCAGTCTTTCCCTGGATTCGGGACAACTGGTGACACAGACACCCGTAAACGTGAACTCGCTGCCTTCCTTGGACAAACCTCACACGAGACCACTGGAGGATGGGCGGCTGCACCAGACGGCCCATACGCTTGGGGATACTGCTTCGTTCAAGAACAAGGTGCATCAGGTGCCTTCTGTACTTCACCTCAATATCCATGCGCACCTGGAAAACAGTACTATGGTCGTGGTCCAATCCAGCTAACACAGTAAGTAATCACTCACTCCCACCCTCTTAATCAATTTCTCTCTTCTACGCCGCCTGTCTTCGTAATTTAATTTAATCAATTATACTATTACTTCCTTCAGCAACTACAACAACTACGCTCAAGCTGGGACAGCAATTAATCAAGACTTAATCAACAACCCGGATCTGGTAGCAACAGACCCGACTATATCATTCAAGACAGCAATATTTCTGGATGACACCGCAGAGCAACAAGCCATCCAGCCACGATGTCATCACCGGGAAGTGGACGCCGTCGTCAGCTGACAGTGCGGCCGGAAGAGTTCCTGGGTACGGAGTCACCACTAACATAATTAACGGCGGTCTTGAATGTGGGAAGGGATCCATTGCTAAGCAAGAGGATAGGATTGGGTTCTATAAGAGGTATTGTGACGTGCTGGGAGTTGGGTACGGGAATAACTTGGATTGCAATAGCCAGAGGCCTTTTGCTTGATGAAATTAGTCAACATCAAATGGTTTATTTATTAATGGCACTGATATAGTCATACCAAGATTATGATTGTAATAAATGTATACATACGATACTATAAAGAATTCTAATTCGTTACGTTTACTTTCACCAGAAAAGTATACAAGTGTGATAAGAAAGACACCAAAACGCAAATTTCCTGTCTTGGTAATTTAATGTAATCAGTAAATTTCCTGATTAATGTCAATGGTCAACAATATTATCCTTATCAATTAATTTACAATTCTTTAAATACGAAAATATAACATCCCGATTAAAATAGGGACACCCTATATGTTTTACAGTGAAACTGTCATTATAACACTACTACAATAATGGTTAATTGGGACATGCAACTTGTAGAATATCAATTAGTGCATATTAATTTAAGCTTGCTCCTAAAAGTATAATCAGATATGGCAATGTTTGGTTGCACTATTTAAAGGGTCACCAAGAGTAAATTATGCTGGTGTATTGCTACGAGCAAATGATGCATTTTATATAAAAGTTAATTGCACCTATGTAATAAGTACACAAGATCAATTGGTGCAATGTTATAAATTATCGCCCTAATTGATGTTATCAAACGGCGCACTTAAGTAATCTCACGCCTATAAAAATATGATCAATGAGTGTAGTAATATTTAAGTAGAGTTCTCGACCCTCATATTATTGCTGCAGTTTCCGGCATCCTCTCCCCCTAAAGATCGAGACCTTCTCTCTATCAGCTACTACTCCGTGAATGAAATTAAGAGAGCTCTTCATCAGATGGGTGACTGCAAATCCCCAGGCCCGGACAGCATGAACGCTCTCTTCTTTAAGAAGTTTTGGCACATTATCGTCACGATGTTTCGAGGCAGGTCCTACACGTTTTAATGGGGGATCTATATGAGGTATGAATCACACATTGATAATGCTTATTCCCAAAAAAGGGTCCTCTCGTCACATCAAAGATTATAGACCAATTGCTTTATGCAATGTGATCTACAAACTTGTTACTAAGGTACTGGCAAACAGAGTTAAGTCAGTCATTCCTAACATTATTTTCAGCCATCAGTCAGCATTTGTTAAAGGGAGGTTGATTACAGAATGTGCGCTTATTGCGAATGAAGTTCTCCATCATTTCTGGTGTCCGGCTAGGTCCATAAAAGGGTTTATGTAACGCCCCTAATTAAAGTAAATACAGCGGAATAAAAATCTCTACTGGCGATTACAGATCATCGGGTTCCAAACACCCGGTATAAAACCTCACCAATTACTACTTACAAATGTTACAGTCTGAACTCGAGAAAAACAATGTAAACATAACTTAAAATAAACTAAGTAACTCTCCATAACTCTTAAATCCCATCCCAATCACTCATACTCTTCGTGGCCACATGTATGAACAATTTCGTACCTGCAAGATGAAACTAAGCAGCCCACCCCGGGAGAGGCGAGTCAGTTCCCTGGAATGGAACTGGTACGATTCTCTAAAATAGTAAATCATAATTGAAATACCCCTGAACATTAAACGCATAAAATCATAACGCGTTTTATAATTCGGACATAAAATAATGTACGGACAATTAAATCTAGTATATATATATGTACGGATACGAAAATACATGTACGTAACGTTACGACATTGTAACGTTGTAAATAAGTAAAAATAGCGTCGCATAACTTCGTTACAAAAAAATATATAACAACATGATATAATATATAGTCGTACATGTATAAATAAGCATGTACAACTTATAAAAAAAAGAAGGAAAAAGGGAGCAAAGACGCTCCCGCTGAGGTTCGAACCCGAGACCTCCCGTACCTTTCCCAAATGCTTTAACCGGTTGAGCTATGCTCGAATTCGGTAACTAAACCCAACAAACTAAAACTAGTAGTAAAACAACTAAACTAACTACACAGAAAGAAGAAAAAAAAAACAAAGTGAATCAAACGCATCCCTATAACAATATCGACTTCTCCTTCTTCGACACAGCGAGATCGAGCAAACAGACAAGCAGAAAACAATGAAGAATTCCACCTGTCACCTTCTTATTCCCACTCTCATACGACAGAATTTTCTTTTCCTTCAAGAGCCCATACTCTCTTGTAACTGGGGACCATCATTCTCTTTGCTCGCAACGGCCCCTAATTCTCATTCTCCCAATCGATTCTCTGCATCATCGGGAATCAAGAAGACAAATGCCACAGACCCCCACACATCCTTGTTGTGTCTGACTACCTGCGACTAATATCTCATTATCTAGTAGTCATTCCCATTCTCTACTCCCATTCCCAGTGGCCTCGCGGTTTCAGTCAACAGACAATGAGAAAATTCTGTTTTTGTTTCAAAATCCTATGCACCAGAGCCATACTGTACAAACTCCCATGCAGCAACTGTTTGATTCAAACTCTCATAACTCCTGCATTGTCCCCCGTGTCTTATGCCATCCATTTCATAAAACCCATAGACCATTCTTTCACTCTCCTGCCTCGCATTGTTCTGCATGGGCAGGAACAACCTTCACTCTCTCTGATTCCTGATGCACAAGGTAAGTGCTATCGGATTACACTTCCTTTTCTGTCTCCTCGACTTCTTTTGTTCCTGGTCAAAAAGAGAGTAACTCCACTTCTTTCGCATGGCAGAGGTCCCTTGGTAACCTGTGGCATCCTCCTCCAAAATACAAGAACTGATAAAGAGTCAGTTTCCTGTTGTGAATATCGGTCCTAGGTAGGTCACAACCAGTCTTATTTTGTTGTTGCAGTTCGAAGAGAAAACTGACACAATATCCTTGCACCTTCTCTTGTTAATCAGTGAACTCCAAACTGCTGGATCCCTCTCCTGTCTGTCTAATCGTGTTGGAGTCCAAGCTCTTGGAAACCTGGAGCAATAAACTCCAAGAACCAAAGAGGTGAAAAGACTGCAACAGGCCCCTTCCTCTTTTCTGTCTCGGTCCTTCAGTCAGTGATCTTTTCTTTCTCTTTTTCTCTGATTCTGTCGAGTCTAACTACTAGGAATTCTCTCAGCTGCTGTTGAGTGACTCAAGAATTGAAGTTCCATACTGCACCAAGGATTGGCCAAGGAGGATCTGTTAAGTCACTCAACTGGTGAGTATTCCTGAACTGGTTTCAGAATCAGAAAAAAAAGAGTAAACCTGTCAAAACTGATAACCATGCCAAATCTGTAACATGCAGTCTCGGTGTATCAACTATCCTAGCGTAATTTGAGTTGTTAATACATTGCAACCTTATAAATACACCTGACTGAGGTTCTGTACGTGAGAGTGTAAAAAGGAGAGAAGAAAACAGAAACTGATAACAGCTTAACAGAACAGAAACCAGTACATCGGTGATATAGTCTTTTCTGAGATTCTATTTCTACAGCTTCAATGATGTTATTAGGGTCTGTTAGAATTTAAAGACCCTCACACACTAAACTTGCTCGAATCAGTTTTATAACTTCAGCTTAGTTTCTGAAGTTTTTGCTCCTGTATAAGCTTCGGTAAGTTAACAGGTTACTTTGGGTTATCTTAGGGCTAGAACTATAATAGAACACATAAATAAGTAGCTGAAGCAGGTGAGGAAAATTAAGAAGTAGATTAAATTACAGAAGCAAAACAGAAATGAGTTATATCAGGTGGTGAGGTCAGTTTTTCCATTTTGTGTTTTCTACAACAAAGGAATCTCTGTATAGTGGTTTTCAGTGGCTACACTATATTGTCTTGGGTTGTTTTAATGATTAAAACTGTGTCAAACATATAGGTAAGTAACCAAGCTAGCTGAGAGGAAACTAGGAAACCAAGAACCAATTAGATAACCGAAACAATTAACTGAAAAAGGAGATATCAGTTCTACATTTTCAGTTTACAGTTTTACTGAGAACTTAAGTTATTGTGAATCTATTACAGAGAACTACAAAAGGCTGTATTGAGTAGTTAATGAGTCTAAAGCATTCTAATGTACTTAAGTAAATCTGTAAGCACCGTGGGAAAAATAGGAAGACAAGTAACATGAAAGAAGTGTGACAGTCCATGGTCGGTTCCATTCAGTTCAGTGTAGGTTTCAGTTTTCAAGTTTCTGCCTGGTAGTTGTCCATGCCACCTTAGGGTCAGTTCTTAAATTCTAAAACTGTATAACACACTAAGTCACGTAAGGCAAAGAAGTGGGAGGATCTGGAAACCAAATCAGAAAACTGAGAAAAGAGATAGCAATGTTGTGGCAGTTTCTGTTTCAGTCTTACAGGTTTGTATAGAGTTTCTCAGAGGTGTTGCGCCTTGCTATTTGGGTTATTTCTGGATTTAGAATATAACTAGAACCCTTGCTTAAACAAGTGGGTACCTTGGGATGAATTGAGAGACAGATTTATGGGCTGACAGAAAGAGAACAAGAGAGTTATCAGTTTTCAGTTCCTGGTTACAGGGTTTATTTCTATTTCACTTTTCAGTTTCTGTTCTGTTCTGTACCGAAGAATAGGTGAGTGTTTATTTGTGGAGTTCTGAGTTTAAAAGGGAGATAAAACAAGTAATTGGGTAAGGAGTACATGGGGGTAAGAGGGAGAGACTGATGGGCAAGTAACAGAAAGGAATAAACAGGGAAGATAGCACAATGTAATGCATCGGTTTCTGTGGAGGGTGATTTTTCGGTATGAGGGGGGTCTATCTAAATATGGTCTGACTGAGAAGCCTAGATCCTATGAAATGCCATTCTGTGGAGGGTGAAAACCCGTTATTCATGGCAGCCCTCAAATACCTACTAAATCATCCGTCTTTCCCAGAAAGCATAAGGGAGTGTTAATGAACACTACACCCGCTCTCAATGGGCCCCACGCGACTTATGCCCTAAGGGCGAAAATTGACTAGAGTCGCCACCTAGTTTGACCTATGATAACTAGGAAGGAAGGTCGGGTTCTAAGAACCGTTAATTGACTCAGAGATTTACCTA
Organism: Limonium bicolor; assembly: GCA_023374045.1. Lineage (NCBI taxonomy): Eukaryota > Viridiplantae > Streptophyta > Magnoliopsida > Caryophyllales > Plumbaginaceae > Limonium > Limonium bicolor. Next base: position 233,727,087 of record CM041781.1, on the reverse strand, counting down.
TGGATAGGACTTATCTGGTCATTTCAGAGATTCTATATGGGTTCGCACTGGGTTACACCCCTTGGAAGCGGCAATAACCACAACCTGGGATTGGTGCCCGAGGAAACCTCGGTCTCCAATTGTCGGGATTACCTTCTTCAAAACCTTTTTGAAGAGATTCATTTAAAAGCCAAGGATGGGATTAGGACAGGAGGAGAGAAAACGAGTGGATGAGGCGAGCTTTTCTGCCAAGCTAGCGCCAAGAAAAGAATTGATTAATTCGAATGAGTATAGAATGAAGATTTGGAAAAGTCTGAGGTTGAGTGGATGAACAAGACTTAGAGTTTGATAGTTTGAAGTTTGTGGGAGCTGGAGAAGGTTTGAACGTTTGAGAGGTATGAAGAACACCTTAGAGTGGGAAAAAGGGTTTTTTGTTTGGAATGGGGTCACACCCTAGATGGGCTGCCTACGTACTCAACTTCCTGTTGAGATCAGACCTTATAGTTCACTGATTTTGGAGATGTTCGAAGTTTCGATTTGAGGGGGGTAGTCTGTGAGACGCTCAGGTCTATGAGACGTTTGAAACCTTGAGATGTCGAAGTGAGACGCTCGAATCTGTGAGACGCTCGGGTCTGTGAGATGTTCAGGTATGTGAGACATTCAAATCATTGGGATGACAAAGTCTGTGAGATGCTCGGGTCTGTGAGACAATACGGGATTGTTTGGAGGTGAGATGGCTGAGTGAAAATGGCATTTTGATTGATGTGGGGTCGCACCCTGTGTGGGTTGAATGAATATTGATTTGAATTGGAATTGAAGTGAATTTGATTTGAATGAGTTTGGAATTGAATTGAATTTGATTTGAATTGAAGGATTTGAATTGAACTGGATTTGAATTGAACTTGGATTTGAATGAGTTTGAATTTGTGTTGAAGTTGAATTAGAATTGAATTAAATGGGTTTGAATTGAATTTGGTTTGGGCCGGGATTGGAAAACGGGTCGGGTCAAAGTTCAGGTTGATTGAAGTAGGTCGGTCAAAGTTAGGCTGGTCAAAGTTGGGTTGGTCAAATTTGGACCGAGTCAAGGTCAAAGTTCGGTCAAGTCAAAGCTTTAGGTCAAACTTGGGGTCAAGTCAAAGTTTCAGGTCTTAGTCAAAGTTTCGTTCAAGGCGAATTGGGCCTTGTTGGGGTTTCGGGCCGAATGGGCCTGGTTTGGGCTGAATGGGCCTTGTTTAGGCTTGAAATAGATTTGGGTCGGGATTGGGCTTGGGTCCGAAATGGGTTTGGGACGGAATTGGGCTTGGGCCCAAAATGGGTTTGGGTTGAGTTGGGCTTGGGCCCAAAATGGGTTTGGGCCGAGTCATGATTTGGGCTAGAATGTGACTTGGGCTGAAATGTGGGTGAGAGATTTTGAATTAGGAAAATCTGATGGTCTAAAACCAAAATGAGAATGTTAGTCTATATACATATATATATATATATTTTAGGTGTGTGTTTTAGGGTTTAGGGGTGTCACCACCACGAGATTGGTCAAATGATCAGGCCAGGGGGACCCCTCTATCCTAATGGTTTGAACCTAAGGACATAGTAGCTAAGGCTTATGACATTAATAAGCAACAAGCAAGGGGCATAAATCACGAAAACAACAAAGCAAATATCTCACATAAGGTACAAACATTGAAGAAGCAAAATGAAGTGTAAACATTATGTATAAAAATTTGGTGATTGAGCACTAGCGAAAATCCTACAAGATTTCAAATTAATCTCCAAGCTCAAATGAATACGTATAAGGGGTAAAATAAGTGCTAGAACAACATAACCCAAAACTAGCTAGAGATAACATGCTAAAATTGTTCACGTGCAAAGAATGAATTAAATTACGAAAATGAATAAGTCCAAAGACTACAACCGAAAGTAAGAACAATAAACAATTAACAGATTAATACAAACATAGAAAACAATCTTAGATAGAGAGCTGCTATGGGGGTCGCATCGACGCCGCCTCACTTGAGCTGATAGGATCAGCGAGAATTACACCAACCGTTACATGTGTTTGAAGCAGAGACCCCGATAGTCCAAGCCACGATCCCGTTGCTTAGTCTCAGAGTAGTTTCCCGTTCCACGAGCCTTATGTACATGTCAAAAACACAACCAAGAGAAGCAAAATGCATTAGTCAAAGAACGGAAGAGGGTTACGATGTGTGCAATGGGATCATTCGGCCCCTCTCAATGGGAGGAAAGGGGGCAATCTAATCATCTCCCACACCCCAACCGAGAACACAGAAAAGTATTAAGCTGCCAACAAATGCTAAGGATTGTAGGATAAATCAAGCATTGGGGTTGCTACTCAAATTAATTCGTCGTCTTAGATTACGACTCAAACCGAAGTGTAGTATCAAAGAGGTGAAGTTGTGAGTCATGTGGGATCATATCTAGAAGGATTTATATCATTTCCCTCTAAGATGAAAAATTAACGAGGAGCATCCAGCCAATGAGTGATTTATGTACAATCATAGTATAGGGAACTATCACTCGATTCTATGTTCTTATCTAAGCGCAAAAGGGACAAATCATGTGCTAGTTTCAAACTGATTTCCAAACCATTATCAATGCGCAAGGAGCAATTAAATATCACAGACAATTGAATTATAGTAAAAGATTGAAAGATGATATTTCCAAACCCATAGAAGGTAGGCCCAAAGCGCAAGGGTATAGTCCATTGCATGATCCCAACAAACTGCGAGTCTAGCAAGCGCCGCTCAAGTCAAGCCCAGCCATGTGGAGTCAATTATATATGTACCTCGGTCAAACATGAAACCAAGGGTGGTAAACAAATAGAATTTAAAAGCATCGCAAGGATTGAAGTTCAGTTCGGATCACAAGAGACGGTAGGCCCAAAACGGGTAGAACCAAAACCAAAAAAAAACAGCAAAGAAAGTCTCAAGAATAAGAACCGAGGGTCTAGCCCACATTAGGCTATTGAAAGGAGCCAGCATTACCGTAAATAATTTCTTAACCGAAACACCCTTGTCACTTTGCTCAAGACAAATCAGCAGATGCGGGTCTCAATTCCTAAAGGCCGGGAAAGGTAGAGACCCCAGATTCATGATTCCAGTTCAGATTATCAGGGCCAAACATTAACATCAGACATTAGCCTCAAACACAGTGCTAATCATAGCTCAAACACAATAGATCATTATAGAGCTGTCAAACCTGTTGAGTATTACCAGATTATACCTCTAGACATCAACAACTACAAATGTGCAAGCATCATGCCAACAGTTTAAATAGAAGATGTCGAGCAGAATTTTTCAAACCGGATAAGGATGACCAAGTCTAGGATCAAGTAGGCACAAGGATAAAGAAACAGAACCCGACCAAAAGTACCGTTATACTCACACCCACGTCTGGCAAACCTTTCAGATACAAGTCCAGTGGCGACACAGCAAATCAAACCGAAACATATGCTTATTGACAGAAACAGGCAGTACACATGTTTGATTGAGTAAGTTGATGCTAAATGCCAAGTCAGAGAATCAAAGATTTCAGCAGATAAGTAAATGAGAGCTTCCTGTAGAATTAACCAACATGATGCCAACTAAACAGTCGGAAAATGGGTTAGGTTGTAAAAAAAACAGAAACAAAATAGTACGAAACCGAAAGGTTACTCCGAGAGACCATGGGAACAGCACACGGACGTGTTCCCTTTCAGATCAACCCAAGTGAGACAGAAAATTCACCGAATAAACAGGAGCGTATGACCAAAGCACAAGATCTTAGAAGCAAAATGTCAGAATGTAAAACCACTACACAATCGTTGATATTAGGAATAATCATAGAAGGCTTCGGGCCCCTCCTTAATCGAAATAAAACGCATAGCAACAGGTGAAATCTAGAGTATAATCCATCATACCTACGCGGGATTCGAACGTATAACCAGTAAATGAATAAACGAAGTAGAAGGAGGCACCAGAAATCGCACTAAAATCAGAGCATATTCTGTCCCATCCAGGTGGTTGTTTGGGTTCCTGAATGAGGGGTGAACCTTGATCGGGACCGGAATCAGGGTAAGAAGGTGGAGTGCTCCAAGGCTGGGCTGACTTCGATCGATGCCCTACTGGCGGTGGTGGACGTGTTTGTTTTCGCCAGTGAGTTTTGAAGATTTAAAGGGAGTGAAGAAAATGATCGGGGAGATAGGGTGTGGATTACATTTTCAGAATATGAGAATTAAGATCGAGAGCATGGAGGCGGTGGGAGGTTCTTTGATTATTTTGCTTGAGAAGATGACCATCAGATGAATGTGAAGGTGCTAGAATGAAGATTGAGGAGAATGAAGGAAGCGAGAGCATGTACGTTTCCTGGTCGTCAGTTTGTTGCCAGTTTTGGGTTACAAATACCGATTGAAAATGATAAGAGAGGTGGTGGGTGTGTGTTTGTTTTTTGCCGGTATCGATAGCAGAATTAACGAGTGAAGACGCAAATGAAGAGAGGGAGTATGGATGAACAGCGTAGAGGAGTGGTACCGGTTGCCTTGGGGGAGATTTTCCGTTTTGGGTTCGTTGATTTGAAGATGGAGGTCAGGGGAGAAAATGGTTGGTTTCGAAGATGAAGAAGGTAGATCGGAGAAGGGGTGATGAAGATGATCGAAAGAAACAAAAAAACAGATGCCGCTCCTGTTGCCCCCCCAGATTAGGGTTTGTTGTTGTTTTTTTTTATATAAGCAAGGGTGGACTCTAGGGTTTAGAAGATGGGTTGGGTTTTAAAGTGGGTTTCTTGAAGCCATGGGCTGAAAATAGAGTGGGTTTAAGGAATTGGGCTAGGCCAGATTTCAACCAAGTGTGGATTGGGTTTGAAAGATGAAAATGAGTGTGTATAAATAGAAATGAAAATAAAAATTCTAATGCTAATAGTAGAATAAATAAAATATAAGAAAAATGGATAGATGAATAAAAATAAAATAAAATAAATAAAATAAATAGAATATAAACAAAACAAAATAAGATAGTAAAATAAGTGAATAAACAAAAGGGGACGACCTTGAAACTGGACTGTCGATGGAAATTCATTTTCGAAGAATTGTGTTTTTTTCTAAAATGTTTTGAAAAAGATTATAAAATGATGGTTTCGTCTTAGCACGCACGTTAATATGTTTTGAAAAAAGAAAGGCGACGACCCCTCTTATTATTTCGGAATTTGCTTTATGGGGTGAGAATTTTTGGTGTCTACAGTTTCATGAGTTCCAGTTTTCCTAATTGTTTTTCCTTGTGGCTGCTTCTATGTAACAGATCTCCTGAGATATTAGCAGTATTATGATGCCTTGTGTATGAACTAGAAACATGGTTAAAGAAGTAAATTAGGTGGCAAAATCAATGGAGGATTTAGGAATCAAGCAACTGATGAAAAACAGAAGGGGAAAAGGAAATACACAGTTGTTGATCTTCAGAGTTTCAATTTCCTTGTTTCTGTATAAAGGGTTTTCAGAGGTATTAGCGGAGTTGTTTTGGGCTGAGCTTTAGTTTGAGACTACCTGATATACTTAGCTAACTTGGCAAGCCACTTGGGAGATATTGGAAAACAGGTTAGTGGCTGAACAGATGGTTAAAAAGAGGAGATACCCACGCCATGTTTCAGATTTCCTATAATAATGTTACCTCTGTAGAAACTATCACACAGTAGGTATAAGGGGGATGTTAATGGATTGAGTATGAACTTATAATCTAGCTAATACCCTTTAATAGGTCTGTAACCACCTGAGAGTGATTAGGAATCAACACAATACGTTAAAGGAGAAGTGGGGAGCAAGGGATGTATAAAGTGTTGTTCAGTTCTCTGGAGTTTATGCTTCTGTATGGGCTACCTCCAAAGTGTTATAAGTGTAGATCTAGTTTAATAATGAATCCAAATGACAGTTAATAAATATAACTAGGTTAGCTAAACATGTGGAGAAGGTTAAACAACAATTACTACATTAAAGGTGACGTTAGATAATGTATTAGTGTTTCAATTTAGAAACCTTGGAGCTGCTGTATAAATGGGTTTTAGGGGTATTCTATGGTCTATATTATCATTATACAAGGATTAAGACATTGCTCACCTATTTATCTAAGGGGGAATACACATTAAACAAGTTATATCTATGTTATATAAACTTGTTACATAACTAGCGCTTAAAACGCTTTAAAACGTTAACTAAGGAAAGAGGTCTTAGTTAGCGTGTGAAACAAAGATATGAATGTCCTAGGAGTAAGATAAGCCTAGAATCAATACACGTGAAGTTTTAAGTGTTAATATAAACTAAACATTTAACAACATACCTAGGGAATAACACACGATACAAAGTGCCATCACAGAAATGATAAACTGACACACTGTTTTAATTAACGCTAGGGCCGTAGCGAACTCCGACCGGGATCCGAGTGTGAGACAACTCGTACTTTCGAATATGGTATGGACATGTGTGGTTTGTATGTTGCCGTGTTACACGGCTTGTGTGATGTGTGCTCTGTGTGAAAAGACCTTAAGATTAAAGCATGAAATTGGATTGCTTGCTTATCGTGTTGTATGTTTTTTATATCATTGTTGTATATTATTGCGCGCACACAGTAGTTTAGTCCCTTCGCGTTTATGGAATTTGAGATGATACATTGAGAACTATGAAAACAAAGAAAATGCTACAAAGGGGAACTCCTCTCTAACTATGGAGGACGTACCATGACACCCACTATGGTGTCTATTCATGAATAATAATGAAGAGCAAATCTCAATTGGTGGGACATGAGGATAACCCGGGAAGATGACATCTCGGGCCGCACGGTATGGAATATTCGGGAGTTGGTATCTACATCAGATCCTTCGCCTTTCTATTTGGAGCACATCCTGGAGTCTAGAGGCGACTCCGCTTTCCCGGCGCATGACGTCAGGAATGGGGGAGTGACAAATTGGTGGAGCTTATCCTGGAGTCTAGAGGCGACTCCGCTTTCTCGACGCATGACGTCGGGAATGGGGGACTAGCTATGGAGGAGGCGTCCTCCAACGTGCGGTAACAAAAGAACTCACAAATAATCTATAAAGAAGCAAAGAAAGATGGGCACCCATACTATGTGGTCACGGGAACCAACCTACATCCCCAAACCTGGTGCAAGAAAGAGAAAGAGAAGTACACATGATGAAAACAAAGGAAAAGAGATGAAAACACTCAACGTTGAATGATCCTACTGTGAGGATCATCATTATTCAATTCTTTTGTGAACCCTGCTTGTTTTACATGCTTGAGATGCTTGGTGTATTCTCTATGCCCAACATGTTGTGAGTTGCTATATTGATGTTGTATGCTGTGTGTTATTGCTTTACTATTGAATGAAAATGGACTTAATCATATTCGACCAAGTAGTCGTGTAGCCCGGTAACATGCGGGCTTCACATGTTCATACTCAGCATAGTTTTGTTGAGTCCTTTATTTTTACAGGTATGAAACAGGAAGCAGGCGGAGAGTAGGCAAGGTGACTACCATAGGGGTAGTCTATATGGGCAGGACCTTTCTGTAGTATGTTTTTAATGTATGGGTTGTGAATTTGTAACACTAAACCCTAGTTGTACTTTCGGTTTATGTTGTTGAATTAAGAACTTATGTTGTAGACTCTCGGTACTCGGTTTGTATCTTCTATTTTGTACTTGGATTTGGTTATGGTTTAATTCCAGTCATTCAGACCACAGCTTAGTATTGATGGTGTTGTTGTGTCAACCACGTGGGTGGTTGACGTCTGTGACACCCGGTTGGAACTGTGACTCCGTTGTTTAGAATTGTTGTATCAACGCTTGGCGCATCGTTCGGACTACGGTTTGGTTAATCGGGGGTGTTACAGAAAGTGGTATCAGAGCGTAGTTGCACTCTGATGACTGGAACAGAGGAGTACCGAGAAAAGGAAAACCTAAATTTGGGAAACGGGGTTAAGGGTTAGTAATGTGAGGCACGACTTTACCAATTTAAAACCGCCAGCAAGGGCGATAATAACTTGCAGTAAGTTCTTATGAATGTTCTAAACTAACAACGACATTTTCAGATGTCTGGATGACGAGGTCGAGGACGAGGCCGTGGCCAAATGGAGCAAGATAGCATAGTTGCAGGGCAGACCATAGCTGAGATAGTAGCAGCAGCCCTAGGTCACATGGGTTTCCAGCTGAAATACCCCAAACCTAGATATGGTGTTTAAATAATAAACTAAGGTATAAGAAGGCTAAATAATGCCTTAGAAACTTTGGGAAACAATTTAAATCAAAGAAAACATAAGGAAACACCATAAGAGCAGTTTTAGCAAAAACGTGCTCTAAACTTGGAGAAACTTGGTGAGCACCCAAATATCATTCTAAGACCTTAGTAATATCCTAATGGTCATTTTAAATCAATTACCAAAGAAAACCAAGCTCAAAAACAAGTTAAAACACAAAATGTGCTTTAAGGAGTCTTAAAGCACATTTTTGAAAAATTGTCTTAGAAAGGGGTTTTAAGTGGCTAAATGCCCATGATTACTCCTTAATTAACTTTTGTACTAATTAGAATCACATTAGGAAGTCTAAATCAATGGGAAATCAAAAATTTCACAATTATGTGCACTAGTTTGTGAATAGTAACCAAATAGTGCCTAGTTTAGTCTTTAGTCAATTTAGTTTAGTTAGTTGGTCAAACAAGACCATGACTAGCTTAGTACAAGGGGGTGGCCGGTTTTTAAGGTGATGATTCACCACATGATCAAATAACAAAAGAAAAGAAGAGGAAAAGTAAGTAAGGTTACTATTTGCTTTTAAAAGAAAACTTACCTTTTAAGCCATCTCTCTCCTCCTCTCTTCATTCTTCATCTTCTTCACCGATTTTTTCTGCTCCTCTCTTCTTCTTTGACGTGAAGAACAACCCCCATGCTAGCTCCACCTTGCTTTGACCATAACTCACTCATTTTAGCTCCAAAACCAAAACAAAACACATATTCTTCTTAGTTAGCTCAAGCTCATTCTTCCTATCTTTTCAAAACTTCAAGAGCTTTTATTTGGTGCCAAGCCAAACCGCCATTAGAAGAGTAAACACAAGCTTGGAGACTCCATTGGCTTCTCCATTCTCTTAAGGTAAAGAATATGTAAGAAAATCTAGGTTTCCACCATTTCTTCCCTTGTCCGAAAATGTATACTCATGGGGCTCCATTTTTATGCTTTGTTCTAGCCTGTTTTACATTCTCCAAGGGATAGAGGAGGTCCATCTTGATTCATATCCAAGCTTGTCTTGAGAATCCAAGGTAAAACATTTGACTTAATACCTTAAAACACATTTTTAACCTAGGCTTTGTTCCTTAAGGTTAATGTATTATCTAGCACTCATTAGAGTCATTGGATATTGATTAGAACATTGGCAAGGAGGGTTTGATTGGGTGACCGAGAGTGTGCAAGGGAAATCTAAGGAGAAAAGTTTAAGAGCTTGTAAAAGAACAAGGTAAATTACTTACTTTAAGGTGTCTTATTGTCTAGGGGGAATGGGATGGAGATAGGTGATAAGTGTAGCTTAGGGTTTACGTTAGAAAAGGGCTATGTATATATAACCTAGGAGAAACAATGACTATGTTTGGGAACTTGTGACTAAGGAGCCAATGAGAAAAGAGATAGTTAAACAATGTTGAGGTGAATTACAAGAAGCATTTTATTTCAATGGGAGCCTTGTTGTGTGTATTCGCAGGTCAAAGGCAAATATATGTGGAAATTCAGTGGTTAAGATTATTGTCATTTAAGGGCCTAAGTGCCAAGCATTTTAAGTTTATACACTATATGATGATATGGTGTAGTTTTGATGTAAATTGTGTGTTAGGATGATGTAATGAGAATTTGAGTGATCTTGGTTGTTTGATGGTGAAAAACCAAGTGTTTAGGTGTAACAATATACTAGAGAACCCATGTCGAAATTTGATGAAGAAACTTAGTGTTTAAGATGTTCTAAGGAAATTTCATGACTAAGGGTAGTACTAGGAAATTTTAGGGGTTGTTTTGATGAAAAAGTGAGTTTAAGGTGTTCTTGTGAGTTAGAATGACTTAGGCAACATCATGGAGAATTTAGGAATCAAAAGAGTGTTTTGGTATACACCAAAGGCAGTTTGGGAATGTGTTTAGGATATATGCAAATCTTGTTAGGAGAAGAGGAAATAATGTGTTTAAAGGAGAAGGAACAAACTTGTGAAGAAACTTCAAGTAGTTACATAAAGGAATCTTAGATGGTGAAAGATGCTTGGGAGATGATGTTATGGTGGTGAGGAAACATTTTGGTATAGTGGTTATGATAGGTATGAAACACCACCTAGAAAACCTAAGGAAAAATTACAAGAGTTAAGAGATTATGTAAGAAATTGGGTTATAAGATTTGAGAAGGAGTTAGGCAAGTTTAAGATGTTATTATGGTATTAGAAAATGCCTAAGATCATGTGTGAAGTTTGGGTAATTTATGGATGAAGAGAACAAGTGTAACAACACTTAGAATTATACAAAAGGAAGAAATCTGTAGCTGGTCCGGGACTTAAGTCCAGGGTGAAGTCCCGAACCAACCCAAAATTAAGGCCAAGAGTTGCTTCAACCACATGGTCCGGGACTTAAGTCTTGTAAGAAGTCCCGGACCACCACATTAAAACAGTCGAGAGTTGAACCAAATATAGGTCCGGGACTTAGGTTGAGGACAAGGTCCCGGACCACTCTAAAAATCATGTTTAAGCTTGGAAAAATGTTAAAATGATGGGGATGATTAATATTGATGTTATAAAGTTATTAAGGGCATGTTTGGTGGGTGTAATGGCTACTAAGTGGGTGAACAAGTGTAATAGATAATGAGGAAAAGATGCACTTAGAAGTTGAGTTAAAAACCATAAGGGCTTAGTGAAAAACAATGGGTAAATGTTGTTGTCTAGAGAGGTCAAGTAATTGTATTAAGTTAAACTGAATAATAACCTAAAACTAAATGAATGTTTTAGGACTTGTGAATTGGGACTTGGAAGGAGATAAACCAAACAATCGCGACGGTGAACGTACAGTCTTTCTTGTGACCCGCTTGCTAACGAGGTGTCCCTCGGCTTGTGTGCTATTTGTTTATGTGTGCCGACTAAACAAGATAAAGCATGCAACTGGACTTATTGTACTTATTGTGTGTGTTACATTTACACTAGCACATGAGGCTTGAGGTAGTTACTAACAAGGTTTAGTACGAACTGGATAAGATGAGGTGTTATATTGTTTAACAGTTGGTTAATACCCGAGAAGGTTTAACTAACACTTGGTTTGTAAGATTATCACTAACTGAAACTTAAGGGGGGAGTGAGGAATCCGGGACTGACTCCGGCATGCATGCTAAGGAAAAAGGGTCGGTATCTGAATCAGATCCGACTTCCGCTTGAGGACTTGTCTTAGGACTTGTTGCCTAGAGTCGGATGCCGGCTCAGCCACCTTGGGCCCACAGTTCAAGGTGGGTGGCAGTTAAGATGGTGCGGTAGGATCACCTAAATCCTAAGATTAAGATAAGTTACAACCACTTCTAACTTAAGAACGGTTTGTATACTGAGGTTAAGATTGAGATTAAGATAAGGACTGAGGTTGAGTTAAGTTATGTGGGATTAAGGTTAAGTGGATGATTGGACTTGAGGAGTTAAATGATTAACTCGGATACTAAGTGAACGCTTTTATGTCGTTTTTGAGTGTGAACTTGCTTGTTCATTTGTGGATTATTGTATTGTTGCATTAATTGTTGTGTTATGCATCTAATCAATCTCCATGCTATCGACAATTAGTCGTCGTAGCCCCGTTAGCTGGGGGGTCATGAGAGGGCGTACCAGCATTCGTGCTGACCCTCTTTGGGGGCTGTTTTTATTTTGTAGGTAAGCGTCCGATGAGGAGTCACCCTGAGATTGAGGGTGGTTAGACTTAGGATGGGTCTATTTGTTTTGAGCACGGGTCGCGCTTGTGCGCCCTTTTGTTTATATTTTAGCTGATGTAAGTTGGTGTTTATGACTTAGATACTTAAACTTGGTTGGTTGGTGGTATTTTGGTCGGTTGTATATTTTTGGATAAGTGTTGTAAATCGGTAAGGTTCGGTATATTCTAATGATCAGACCGTGGCAAGGTCCCAGTGTTTGTTATTTCCGCTGCGACGTTTTTGATTAAGTGTTAAGTTTTGCGAAAACCACGATTGGCTTTGGACGGGGTGTTACACCAGCCAGGAGCCCAGCAGGCACCACCGGCACCACCCCGTCACCCACCCAGGGAGACAAACTGGGTGAAGAGCTTAGCAGACCTTCGACCAGCTGAGTTCCGAGGAGAGACGGACCCCACATACTTAGAGAACTACATCAGCATCCTAGAGACCGCCTTCGACACTTTGAATGTTCCGGCAGAGGCTAAGGTCAGACTCGCAGCCTATTACCTACGAGAGTCAGCGAGCGATTGGTGGAAGCTTGTGAAGGATGCTCACCTAGCCGACCCCACTTTTGGATGGGATGCGTACACTGCGTTGCTGAGGGCTAAGTACTACCCCGCCCACCTCCGGACAAAGAAGCGGCTTGAGCTAGATACTCTGAGACAGACCGAGGGGATGACAATTGACAATTACTACTCGGCGTTCACTGCTCTACTTCGTGTACTTCCAGGCTTGGGATATTTAGATGAGATCCTAGTGGAGCGTTTCTACGGTGGGCTGAACTACCGCATCAGATATGGCATGGGACCCAGCCGTTATGCCACGATCCAGGTTGCACTTGAACTATAAATTTGAACTGAGTATTATTTTGTGAAGAGTTTACTAAACCATATTTTGTACAGGACTGCTACCATGCAGCGTCCCAGGTCGAGATCACCGTCCAGATACGGGATGAGGAGTTCGCGAAGAAAAGGAAGGCAAGAGACGGTGACTCAGAGGATCGTAAGTAGAGGGGTGCTGACAGGAGTAAGCGCTACCCGAATAGGAAGCGGGCGAGATACCAGGGGAATAAGCCTACAGAGAGGCTTCAGCTGAGCCACCCAACTACGGCGACTAAGCCGTTCCGCTCTTACCCACCCAAGGGTAAAACGAAACAAACTCTAGCACTTAAGTATCTTTACAGTTACTATGACTTGTCGTTGACTAACCAAGTAATCTGTTTAGGGACTGGAGCCGGTCCGAGCAAGTGGACCGAGCGCCGATATATTTGTGGACGATGCTCGAAGAATCACCCCGGAGTTGATTGTCAGGGCAACTAGGTAGAGTGTTTATACTGCAAGAAGAGCGGACACAGGGCCTTTGAGTGCTTCGCGAATCCCCAGAGCAAGAATTAGAAGCCCGGCTATGGTGCGAAAGGTGACCAGAGATCGGGACCCGGAGGCCAGCGTGGAGCCCAGCACACCCAGCCTACGCACGGAGCGGGATCCCGAGACTCCCAGAAAGCATCTACCTCGAGGCCAGGGAAGGCGGTGTTGCACATCATGGACCGCACCGAGGGACCAGACACACCCACAGCTGCAGGTAAACCCTGAAACCCTAAATGTTTGAAAGCATGTCTAAATCCTTGTATGCCAAGCTGTATGATCATGCATGAAATTTGCTAAATTACTAGTACCGCTAAAGAACTAG
>CM041781.1:233318431-233712993 GCA_023374045.1 Limonium bicolor | reverse complement strand
ATTTCGGTGCCAAGAGGAATCTCCATGGGAGGAGCTTGAGCTCATCTTTTCACATATTATTGTTCTCCTTTGCTTCTAGGTAAGGAAACTCAAGAAAAATAACATTTCCTTCATGTTTGTATGTTGTCCGAAAAACACCATTAATGGTGCCCTTTACCTTGCTTGTTCTAGCTTCATTTGAATCTTCCAAGGGCTTGGTGGAGTCCTCTCTTGCTACATATCCAAACTCTCTTTCATATCCAAGGTAAAACAATCATCTAAAGTTCTAAGACAATATAGTATATATACTAGGGTTTACAATGAGATGAAGCTTAAAGCTTGTATACTCATTTCATTATTTGTATATTGTTTAGAAGTTGACAAGAAATCAAACACCCTTACCGATTTTAAAAAAGGAAACAAGAAAGAAGTTGTGAGGAAAAGAGTTAAAAATGCTAACCTAATGTAGTTTAAAGTCTTAGGAGAAATGAGCTTATGTTGCTTATTAAAACTACTTAAGGAGCCAATGGTGAATGACTTAGTAAAATGTTCTCAAGGAGACTAGTAAAAGGGCATATGTGTTGTTGAGTGTATTTACAGGTCAAAGGCAAATATATTGTGGAAATTCAGTGTTTAAGGTTTATGCATCTTAAGGGCCTAAGAGCCATGTTATTTAAGGGCCTAAGTGCTAAGCAATTTAAATTATGCACTATATTGTGATGTAGTGTTAAATGAGTGAAGTTTTGTGTACAAGAATGTTCTTGATGGATTTTAGTGTTCTTGATTGTTTAATGGTGAAAACAATGTGTTTTGGCTTAGTAATGTTCTAGGAGAGTTCATGTCAAAATTTAGGTAATGTACAAGAAGTTCTAAGTGTTTAAAATGAGATTTGATGAACTAGGAAGTGTTAGAAATGTTTAGGTGTTTTACTAGAGGAGAAGTAATGTCTTAGGTGTTCTAGGAAACAAAAAGGACTTAGACATCAACTAGAAGTTTTGGTTAGGAAGAAAAGATGCTTGGGAGATGATGTTGTAGTGGTGAGAAAACATTTGGGAATAGTGGAAGTTATAGGTATGAAACACCACATAGAAACTTAGTGAAAAACATTACAAGTGTAAACCTTTTTATAAGAATTTGTGTAATGCTTGAGGAGGATTTTGATGAATGATTTAAGGAGTTTAATGGAGGTCTTAAGGTGTGTTTGAAGTGCCCAAATAAGGTTAGAACATACTAGGATATATGAGGTGAAGTTTGGAGTTAAATGGGCAAATAATAACAAGGGTCTGGAGCAGACCGACCTTGGGGACCGGACCTGCAAGGTCGGTCGAGCCCAGTTTACCCTGCGAGAAATGGTCTCTGGAATGGACCGACCTTGGGGACCGGATTTGCAAGGTCGGTCGGGCATGGATTTTTAGTACGGATTGAGTCTCTGGAATAGACCGACCTTGGGACCGGACTTACAAGGTCGGTCATGCCTAAATCTTTGTACGTAAGTAAGTCTCGGGAATCGACCGATCTTGCGACCGAACTTGCCAAGATCGGTCGGGCCTGAGTTTTCAAAGGGGAAAAAATCTCAGGAATAGACCGACCTTGTGGACCGAACTTGCAAGGTCGGTCGGAGTAGTATTTTTGACGGTAATATGTTCTGGAATGGACCGACCTTGTGTAAGGTCGGTCGGTAAGGTCGGTCGGACCAAAACTTGTAAAAAAAACAAACAAAGAGTGGCTTAAGTAGTTAACCCTAGGGGGTATGATGAAGGTAATCAAGGATAAGTTTGGACATTAAAACATGTCATATAACCATGTAAAATGTTTAGTAAAATTCGAAGTTAAGTAAGTAAATTGACCGACGTTATTAATCATGTATAGGAGTGACCTACGGTGGAAACCAGTCAAAGCAAGGACCAAGGTATGGTTTTCTTGCAGTCTGTTGCCTACCGGTTTACACCGGCTTGTGTGTTGTTTGTTTTTTTGTGTGTTTATGACCTTGTAAGACTTAAGTCATGTAACGAGTTTACAGTCGTTAAATATTATTGTATTGTTAAGTATGACTCTCTCTTCCCTTGTGTGTGTCTAACAAGACTTAACCAATTGTTTGTGATTTGTTTATTGAGTTCAATGTTGAACTTCTAACAAGTGATAACGGGGGAAGTGAGGAGTCCGGTCTGTTCCGGCCACGCGTGTGAGTATGGGAGTCGATGTCATAACCGGTTCGATTCTCTCTGTATGTTATGGTTGTTTTCCAACATTCCCTTTAGCTTAACCAAGGCTATTTTACTGACTCACGTCGGGCCACAGGGGCATACTATGTGTAGACACCAAAAATTCTCACCCCTCTTATTTATTATCCAACAAAAACAAGGTGGTCGTCCCTGCTTTCGATCAAAGGGATTTCCTTTTACTAATCTTTAAAATCTCACATTCCTTACGAGAAAAGGAGCACGAGCCTTTTTTTTATTATATATATATATTACATTATTTTAATTATCTTTATTTTTAATTTTATTTTATTCTTGTTTTTATTTTATTTTTATTTTATTTGTTGTAATCTGTTTTTGAAATGATTTTTATTTATCTCAGCATGAGGCATAGACTTTATTTGATTCCCCTGCCACTACTTATCAAAAGTCATTACAGCTTAACCGGTAGAGCATGAGAAGAAGGAGGGTGGAGGTCTTGGGTTCGAGACTCTACACAGGCGTCTCTTTTATTTTTTGTTTTCCTTTTAAGCATATGACACTTTCATAGGTCTACCCCAATCAAAACCCCAAAAAAAATATACTGCATAATGGGTCTGTTTCTTTTTTTTAGAACCGACCAACAAAAAACACAACAGTACGGGATGAACTTCGGTTGTTCTTCCCCGATAAACCCACCTCCCGCTTCTGGGAAATCTCAATGCGCTCCTTTGTCGAGGCTCACTCCCATCTCGATTAGCCCACGGTATGGGGTTGATGTCAAAGAATGGATTAAATCCCCGAATCCCTCGCATGCTTCTCGGCATTTGAAGACGATTGCGAGCCCCCGAGGAGGAGCCCATCCCGCCTGCACGCTTCCGGAGAACAGCAATGGCAGAATCGTTTTCTGCCTTCAAAATCACAGCCCTTACGGTCTTCTATAAAGGCCGGCTTCGAATCCTCACATCGGGGGCCGGTTGAGAAAAAGCCACCACCATTACCACCACAATCTCCCAGTCGAATCACTACCGCCACCCAGCCCCAAAATTGTTCCGTCACTGAACTCCATTACCACCACCAGTAAAACACCACCTCCTGAAACCTTCTCAAACCGAAAATAGCCATTGGATACTGTCGCTTCCTGCCGAAAAGTTCTACCATACCTCGCCTCCTCCTTCCCCATCGACGAGCATAGTAAGTAGCGTATTTGGAAGTAATGGTTTCGGTCTCTCCTTCTCCCTCTATGTTTCTCTTTGTTCTTGCCCTGCATTTACTTAGACGATGAAACCAGAGCTTTGAGCTTCTATCTCACAAGCCTCTGCTTCCATCGACAGAATTCTTCACGATTCCGTTTTTTTTCTTTCTTCCCTTTTGAGTTTTACGCTACATCTGGCAAACCCATTGGAACATCGTTTTTTTAGCTTCAATCTCCTCATAAGTGTTTGTTGCAGTTCTTTTGTTTACCACTGTTATCTACATCCTGTATTTTACTTAAAAAAAACAAAGACGATTGTCCGGCCATGATACGAACATTGAAGTTCATGGACATGGCAGGAAATCAGAGGTACTAGCATGGCCTTGAAAGAAATCGACCATTCCCTCTGCGTATCTCCTCTTTACCTTTTCACTCCCAGCTGTATCACTAGTGCTTTGTTCCATCTATTTTGCATGTAACAGTAAGATTGAACCCTTCATCTTTTCTTTATCATTCGACCATCCCTTCTCCGATGTAACATTCTATTTATATCTTATTATCATTACCATGCTGAAGACATTCTGCTCTCATCAAGAACCAATCAGAGAGGGGTCACCACTATCTTTGCTTGAGAAGTAGCAGTTTTTTCTGTTAGTTTCGAATAGATAGCTCATGTTTGAATCCTATCCTGGTATTCCTGTAGCTTAAAGGTCCTCATGGCATATCTGTTTATACCTCCGTATAAAATTTTGTTTAGGTAGGCGATGGCATGGGAGCCTGTGATTTCCTCCGAGTGTATAAATCCATCTGGTTGTTTTGGTTATAACTTACACTTTGTCTAATAATCCGAGTTTGCTCGATTTTGGGTGTTAGAATTCGCTTCCCGAAAGACTGTCCTCATGTACTATGTCTCGGTGTTTCATTTCCAATTTCGATCCCGATGGAATTTTCTGTACATGTACACTCACTGAGCGCGCTCTGTTTCTGAAATTTGAATGCCAAACACATTTGATGATTGTTGTAGCCACCTCTGGAGAGCCCCCGACTCTTCTTTTTCTGCGGTTGACAGGGACAAGTTTGGAAGTACCCATGGCATAGTTTTATTTTGCGTTCTTTTCTATCGTTCATTCCTTCTGCTCACCTATGGCTTTGTTAACTAACCTCACGAGTTTATTCTGCCTGAAGACATTGGATTAGTTGAAAGTTGACCCACCCACCGGAAATTCATCAACTGGCAACTACTATCACATAAGTGCAGTTTGCATTCTTAAAACCTTCCTGCCGTGCTTATCAGATTTTTTTTGTGCAAGCCATGAGAACTAACTGTTGGATGTTTGATGTTCTTTGTTCCACTTCTCTGGGTTTTTTCTTGCAGGAAATTCCTAATGCTCATCTGTCTGGTATTTATCTCTGTCTCAATTTATCCTTCAATCTTGCCTGACTGGTGATATGATCGTATTCAAAAATCCTTATTATGTTCTGACTGTTTGCTTTCTGTTCTATCACGAGACTTTGTTTATTCTCATTCTGCTGCTGGACACCATTATTGACGGTCTGTTCATCTCATTTCTGTGTTTAACGAATGCTCGATTCATGTTCAAAAGTGAATAACCACAGATGTTCTTTTTTCAATCTGTAATCTGCAGCCCGTGTTTACATCTTTGTAACTTTTAATCCCTGTTAAAAGAGGAAATTGGTTTGAGGATTAGTTTAAGTAGTTACTTCGGGTTTAATTCATACCCAGACCGACAATCCAGAAGAATAAAAATTGAAGACCAGAAGCAGAATTTAAAATGAATCACTCACTAGTCTAGGCTTAACTAGTTCAAAGTTGACGGCTGTAAGCTCAAAATTCTCGGCATTCTTCGTTGCGGTCTAAACTTTCATGATGGTCTCTGAATGTGAATGATTGGAATTGAATAAACTAGTTTGTTAGTCTAGTTTTGGTCTGTTCCTCGGTTTTGATCTGTGGTCCACTCATGTTGTACGCTTTGTGCTGTGTATATACACGTTTTATGTTCAACTTTACTACAATGTTTGATTATTCCTTTTTTTTTACTATTGCTAAGCCTTAGTTACTAGCCCTTTAGGTCCTAGCCATTAGGATAGTGGGGTCCCCCTGGCCTGATAGACCATTGGCCTATCTCATGGTGGTGACATCCTAAACCTCAAAACACATATTTATGTATAAGCAAACAATAATCCCCTTAGGATAGTGAGTGTTCCCCTGGCCTGATAGACCATTGGCCTATCTCATGGTGGTAACATTCTAAACCGAAAAATGTATCTAATATATGTATATATATGTAATTAACAACCTCATTCTCGTTTCAGATCTTCAAACCCTTTGATTCAAAATTCAGTTATCAACGCATCTTCTTGCCCTCCATCCTCAAGTTCAAGAAAAATTGTCTCTCACTTCTATAACCATCTTGTAAATACAAATCTCAACGTTTTTTTTAGTAATGAATTCATTTCCAATCTGATTTCTTGTAAATTTTGTTTCTCAAAGGTAAAAGAAAAATCATCCCAATCTAAAAATTTTCCCATCCAAACGTGGCCCATTTCCAATCCTGGCCCAAATCCAGTTTTAGCCCAAAACTCGATCCAAGGCCCAAAATCCAAAGCCCAAGTCCACGGCCCGAAACACGTGGCCCAATACTGCATGACCCAAACCCACGGCCCAATACTACATGACCCAAACCCACGGCCCAATACCACATCTTCCAATCGAAGGCCCAATGCCACATCATCCAATCCGAGGCCCAATTCCACATGTCCGGCCCAATACCACATGATCTGGCCCAAATTCTACATGGCTCTGCCCGAAACCATCTCGGCCCAAGACCAGCTTGGCCCAACAACCTAACCATGACCCAAATCCAGCTCGGCCCAACAGCCTAAACTCGGCCCAAATACCCACATTCGGCCCAAATACCCACATTCGGCCCAAATACCCACATTCGGCCCAAATACCCATACACGGCCCAAATACCCACACGGCCCAAATACCCACACGGCCCAAATACCCACACTTGACCCAAATACTTAAACTTGGCCCAAACGCCCAATCCGGCCCAAAGCCCAATTTGGCCCATTAAGCCCATTCAGGCCCAAATCACTCAAGTTGGCCCACTCCTTACTTGATCCACTTCTATGCTTGGCCCATTAAGCCCATTCAGGCCCAAATCACTCAAGTTGGCCCACTCCTTACTTGATCCACTTCTATGTTTGGCCCATTAAGCCCATTCGGTCCAAAGCCCACACAAGGCCCATCAGACCCAAAAGTTCAAACAGGGCCCAAAAGCCCAATAAGTCCATTCGGCCTAAACTACCCATCTGGCTCAAATCATCAGCCCGATCCAAATACCATACTCAACTAAACCCAAAACCAAAAGGTCAATCCAAATCCACAACCAAGAATCAAGAACCCACAAAAATCAATTCAAAACCAAATTCATTTCATCCAATCCACACTCAGTTTGTAAATTTCATTCAAAAATCCAAAAAAAAAAATCCAAAAAAGAATTTCAAACCATCGATTTATTTAAATTGCATCAAGTTTTCAAAAGAAACCATTTCGTGGAATTTTAAAGGAAAACTCTTCTCACATCACAGAAAACTCTTCTCAACAAAGCAGAAAGTTTTTTCTCGCATATACAGAAAGTTTGCTCCTAAAAATGTTTCTCAAAATCAGTGTTTCTTCATCGAGAATTCCGAACAACCCTAAAACACTTTCCAACTCAGTTTTCAAATTCCAAAAATAAATTGTTTTCGGGGAACATGTAATGTCTAACACCTTCAAAAGAATGTTTTCTTCCTTGTTAGACATCACTTGTCTCTCTTCTAAATAAAAAATCCGAGGCGGGGCACTGGGGTCGTAACCTCCCTTGTCGCAGTCTGGATCTCTTTAGGCAGGGCATTAGGGTGACAAACCTCCCCTAATTGTAGCCTAGATTTCTACAAGGCGGGGCGCTAGGGAAGTAGCGGCCTTCCTAGTTGCAGCCGGGATTTTAGAATCGTCTAACTCCCTTCCACTCGATTTCAATGTTTTTTATTTTCAATGTTTTAAAACCCGGGAGCTAGAGACGTTATTAGGGTTCGACCGAGGACATCTCCTTCATGGTGTTTCTCTCTGAACCCTACTTTTCGGCATAAATTCATTGCCCCATCTTTCGAGCCTCGGCACTTATTATTAGTTAAGTGTCGTGTTCGAGGGGGTACATAGGGTAATCCCTCGGGATTATCCGCCCTTTTATAACAAAAATGATTTTCAGTTTTAAAATTTAAAGAGAGACAATTTTGGATAAATCAATCAAATCCTTTCATTAGAGCTTTGACCCATAGGCACCTCTCAACCCTTTCCTAAGCAAACTCGAAGTCATAAGTCTCACTAACATAGGACTCCTTATTCGTAAATACTCCCGAACAACCTTAGTCATCTTAAACCTGAAACATCTTCAAAACCCGAACACCTAAACCAAATACCTCTTTCATACTCCATCAACACTTTCGACTTCCCAAATCACCTCAAAATTTCGACCATTCTAAAATCCAATACTCCTCAATTCCACCAAAGAATCCGAACACCTCTCAACTCTACAAAATGACCAAAATACCCTTTTTCCTCCTCCTCAAAACTCCCAACATCCTTTTAATCTCGTGAAAGTCAAAATAACCTCGAACCTCTCAGCACTCAAACCAACTTCACCAATCAATATCTCAAGACCAGTCTATTTCTCCAAACTCTTGGAAATTATCTAATCCATAATCTACACTCAATCCTATTCTCCGGCTTTTAAATGAATCTCTCTAAAAGGTTTTGAAAGAAGGCAATCCCGACAATTGGAGACCGAGGTTTCCTCGGGCACCAATCCGAAGTCGTGGTCGTTGCCACTTCTAAGGGGTGTAACCCAGTACGAACCCACAATAGAATCTCTGATACGACCAGATAAGTCCTATCCATAGGGAACAACCTCAGAGTCAACTAACGGTTCTTAGAACCCTTCTCATCCCTTCCTAGTTCTTTAGGTCAAACTAGGTGGCGACTCTAGTCAATTCCGCCTTATAGAGGCATAAGTCCGCGTGGAGCCCATTGAGAGCGGGTGTAGTGTTCACTAATACTCCCCATATGCTTTCTGGGAAAGACGGACGATAAAGTAGGTATTTGAGGGATGCCAGAAATAACGGGTTTTCACCCTCCACAGAATGGCATTTTAGGATCTAGGCTTCTCAGTCAGATCATATTTAGATAGACCCCCCTCATACCGAAAAAATCACCCTCCACACTATGTTTTGTTCGGTGTGCTTGGGTCACTATATCCGAGGCACCTTGTGTTAAGTTAATCGTTCAATCTAACAGGACGGTAACGAGTTATGTAATGAGCTTAGCATGAGTTTGGCAACATTCTCTAGGCTCTCAATGGGAACTAATTGTGTTGGTTCGCTTCCTAACAGGATTCGTTCTTGTATGTTCTGTGTGATGTTTTATGTAATACTCTTGCTATGATATATATATGTTGTATGTTTAAAATGAATGCCATGTCATCATGACAATTAGTTGCGCGTATCCCGGTAGCCGATGGGCTGCGCGTTAACCATACCAGCCAAGGGTTGCTGACCCCCTCGGGGGCTCCATATTTTTACTGCAGGATGAGGATCGAGGAAGCGGAATGGCTATAGATCCTAGGTTGCAGGAATACTTTTGGTTATTTTTGGAGGTTGAGCCCGGGATGCGCCTGTGCTCCCGTGGCGATATATTTTGGAACCGTTGAATTACAGTGACGGTCGTTGACAGTTCATAGTGACAGTTTGTGGTGTACAGTTTACAGTTATGGATGTAGTTACAAACTCGGTATTATGTTTATGTATTAAAGGTTATTAGTTCTATGCTCGGGAGTCTGATCATCAACCGGTACGCTTGTATTTATTCTGCCTTGTTGACCACGTGGGTGGTTAACGACGTTGTAACACTGAATCGTTTAGTTATTATTTAGTTGTTTAATTCCGCTGCGATTTCAAGTATTGATTAAGTGCGTAGTAGGGGTGTTACAAACCTAAAAAGTTTATTAGTAAACTATACTTTAATTTCGGTTACATTAAAAACCTTATATTATAAGATAACTTATGAAAAATTCATAAACACAATTTTTAACCCATTTACCATTGTCCAAAAATTCCCAAATTAAATATATAGTAGCTATAACATTTTATACATATTATAAATTTTTTATTTCATAACAATAGCTTTTAAAATTATCTAAATAATTCCATAATACTCAGAACTTACAAAAATTATAATTTGCGTTTAAAAACTAAAAACTCATATTAATTTACATCAACATAAACTAGATTTTATAAGGAATCTATGGTTAAAAGTTCAAGTCAAAATACATTCGGGAAGGTATTTAAAATAATTCAACAAGTTAGGGTTTAATTCTGGAATTAATAAAACTGAAAACAATTAAATCTATCCACGTTTTAATCTCGGCCGTCCGTTTCTAAAACCTACGATCGGACGGCCACTGAAACGCGAGTTCATCAGCAGATCGAATTCGAATGCCGAGTACTAAATCGGTGATATCTCTCAACTCACAGAACCGATTTTGATGATTTTTGTCTCATTGGATTCGAAATTCCAAAACGCTTCTAACGGTACCAATTATGCGAGTTATAATGCAGTATAACGTAAATACGATTCTAGGTTTACCAAGTTAGGGTTCATACGGTTTCGATTTGTGTTTTGACAAATTCTCCCGATTCAGTACGTAATAGACTAAATTGATATAGGGGTTTGGTCGACAATGAAAAGTCGATTGACAACATCGGAAGAATTTGAAGAAAAACTCACCGGAGAAGCACCAATCGAAGGAATTCGATTTCGGTTTTCTGGAAAAGGTTTGAACTTGACTGTTTTTAGGAGCTAACTTTGAGGATCTATAAGTTACAACACAGATCGCGTTAGGACGTGTTATTTGGCTCAATCGAAAGATGAGACATAGATCTACAAATTTCTAGCAAGAACGCACCCTAATTCGCTATATACAGAAAGAAATCTAGTCCTAAAGTTACGAGTTTACCTTGCGTTTTTTACTATGATTTTATGCTATGTCGGATTAGGAACTTCAGGCACCTCGCTCTTCCAAATGGTTGCGAACCAGCCTTGGTCGTTAACATGAAAATTGTAGAGGGATTTGAGATCTTCAAAACAAGCTAACGAACACGAAATTTGGCTGAGAAACGAAGAGGTTATGGCAAGACGAACTTTACCTGATTTCAGAATAATTTGGAATTCTGGGTTACGGCTTTGCAGGGAGGCGATTGTGGATCGATTTTCCGGTGGATGTAGGAAGAGTTAGGTTATGTGTGAGCTATGGTTGTAAAGAGGAGATTAAGGAGAAGAGAATGAAGAAGACGACACTCAAAAATTCAAAAGGATGAGTGAGATACAACCATCACAAGTTAGGGCAAAATACTGGTGAGAATGAGAATACTTAGCCGGTTTTTGTGCTAAGTACCGGCGACCTGTGTGGTCTTGACACGTTGCACTTTTCAAAATTTTGGCTCTAAACTTCATTCTATCATAAATTTGGCTAGGATGATCCGTTTTTGACGTTCTTTTTATCGATCTTCATGGTTTTCCATAAAATATTTATTGGTACAGGTTTCATGGGCTGGTTTGGCCATTCTCAAAAAGTCAACCCTAGTAAGGCTTAATAAGCTTTAAGGTTTCTAGGATTTTATATTGATTTTTATGATTCAAATCAATGGTCAAGTATTTCTAAAATCTTTGTAACATATTTAAAATGTTTAGAAATTTTTTCAAGGTTTATTGACTAATAAATCTTGTTATTAAATTCATAATACCATATAATAAATTAATTTAAATTGTATTATTATTTAGGATTCAATCAAAGAAATCCCCTAAATAATTTTTAAATAATACCATATAATAATTTGATGTTTAATAATATTATTTAGGGTTTTTATAAAAGAAATCCCCTAAATTAATTTAAATTAATTTAGGGGTATTTCAGTAGATCCCCCTTAAAAGAAACTTCGACCCGAAGTTTAAAATCAACTAACAGTTACTCACACCGCTTCAGTGTGCTGACCAACTTCCATACCAATTCTTAATTCCATACATTTCCATTTCCAAATTCCACAGTTTTAATAAAAGAAATCCCCTAAATTAATTTAGATTAATTTAGGGGTATTTCAGTAGATCCCCCTTAAAAGAAACTTCGTCCCGAAGTTTAAAATTATCTACCAACTACTCACACCCTTTCAGGTGTGCGGGTAAACTAAGCACCAAGTTATATCACCAGCTCTAAAATGCATATCAAATAATCAAACCACTCAAGAATATTCATCCAATAACAATTCCAATCACAATTTCCATTCCATCATTCCCCATCCTTAAATAAGGATCTATTCCACTCAAGATCAACCATTAACCAAACCGAAATGTGTCATAATTAGCATCCAGTTGATGCAAGATGTAAATGTCATTAACCACCACTCAGGATACATTATCCAACAAAGTTGTTTCAAAAACCAATCACAACAATATGCATGGACTATACTAAACTTCCAAACATTTAGTTTCTGTTTTCTTTAATTACTTGATGTTTATTTCAAACACCACATTCCAGGAATTCAACACCTTATTATCAAGCTTTGTTGTGACTTTAATTGCATTGTTGATTTTATCCATGATCGTTGTATATGTGTGTATTTCTTGATTGTTATGTGTGTGCATTTGTGTGCACATGGTCTAACCATCATCCCAAAATTCAGTTGGTCACTCTTGTTAAATATACTTTATGAGTTAATTGAATAGATAGTTAACGTAGTATTTATTTCAATCATGGTCGTTTTGTTGGACATAACCTTTTTGGTTTAGCACTCCTCATTTAAAGTTTACTATTTGTTACTAATAATTTTCTTTATTTAAGACATTACGTGAAGTTTGAATTTCTACTTTTGGTTCATTATCTGGTGCACAATATCACTCGTTGTTATTCTGGCTTGATTGTAATTAAATCTTTTAGTGTTCCCAACACATTTTACAAACTCACTTTGCCTCTCTATTGGCAAAAACAAAGTTTAGGATTCACCATACCTATATTAGGTTAAGTTTTGAAAAAGAGAAGAACTTAGGTTATATTTATATATTACTAAAATAGCATTTTAGTTCACTCTTTATTCAATTTCGTATTGCATGTGATAGGTATCAAAATCTTTAAATCATGTGATTTGGAAACTATTAATTCATAAAAGAAAAATTCCATTATAATGTAATGTAATTATTTAAATGCTATCCTTACTACAACATTTCTTTAGAAGCATTTTATAACCTAAAGTTTCTTAATTGTCATGGCTTGAAAATTCGTGAGCTTATTTAAAATAGTAGCATACCGTATATAAAAATATATTTTTTTATATATTTTTTTCAATGCAATTAAATTTTTCATGGAACATTGTACGGTTTTATAACTTAATATACGTAAATATGCCCTTTATGTTATTTTAACATATCAATTATCTTAACAAGTTATAAATCATTCGTAACATACTAGAGTAGTTTAAAATAATATTTCAAATCATGTAATAATCCTAGATAATCTTTCAAAATTATATTCAAAGGTTTATTAGCCAACCGTACGTTAAAATTTTATTATATACCTTTTTAAGTTAGTTTCATGCAATTCCTTTATAAAAGTATATATGTATATATATATGTATATATATATATATATAGATATATATATATATATATATATGTATTTTTTTTCCTGCGACTTTTCAAGTTTCAATTTGTTTTTTTTATAATTAACCATAGTATTTTAGGCGAATCATTAAGTATTTACTTCATAAAATTTACTTATTATATATTTACATAATTTCACACAAGGCAGAGTTTTAGAAAGTTCTTATTAATTAAAATGTAACTCCAAAATTTGATTTCTTTATCTTAAAATTGATTTTTTTTCAAGGTATGAACTCCATATATATATATTTTTAAGTCAAATGAATTAGTCTAGTAAAAACTCACTCACTCCTGATCATTAAATCTTAGTACTCTCTTAGATAATGGTGGATTTTCTTAAATGTCACTCTTAGTGACTTCTGAAATTTTATCTATGTATAATGTTAAACTTCTAAATAAACATGATAATTTCCAAATTTTTAAGTAACTCTCAATTTTTCACTAGACGCTCAATACTCCAAGTATTTAAGGATCAATAATATTTAGTTTAGTATTACTCTTCTATTCCCTCAATCCGTAAGTAACTTCCTTTAATGGTTTTTATATTCAGCAAGGGGTAGATGTTTTACCTTGCAGTACCCAAATTCAAATCTCTTTCCTTCATATATTGGTATGTGCCACCACTTCCTCCAACATTTATATTGACGTTGTAGGGTTTCCCAGGCTTCTCATAAGTTTATGTGTCAAGGAGTCAACCTTAACTCAGGTTTCAACATCATTATTCATGTGTTTTCACTCCATATGTAAGTATTTTTCACCAAGGATTTAACTCGGTAAACTCTTTACATGTATGAATTTAGTACTGGATCTTAATATATAAGTTTTGAATTGTTCATTGTGGCTAGTAATGAAATATGCCTAGCTCAAGATTTCATGATGGTAACGTCTTACCACCACTCCTCCTCAAGTTCAACACAATCCATCACTTGCGTAGAAGATTATTTACGGTTAGATGACAAGGCTTGTCTAGCCCCTAAACTTCCAGAAGTGGGTGTGCACCCCCACTACTTTTGGCCTAGGAGTTCGTCGCACCAGGCACTTCCCGTAGGGTGTTAGGTTTAGGTGTTTTCGTTCTAAAGTTAACATAGAGTTTTAGTGTAGTTCACAGGTTCAGATGTTGATCTTTTCTAATATGCTACTAGTTCTTGTTAGCTTAATAATTTTCTAAACTTAAGATTATCTTAAACATTATCTTTAGGTAATAATTTGTACCAAGTAGTTCTTGAGATTTATTTACAAGCTTTAAAGAAATTGAAGTACATATCACTTAGTAATTCAAAGCTCCATTTGTATACTATTTTCAACCAAAGGTATTCTTTAAAGTTCTAGGAACATGTGTACTAGCTTTTAAAGGATTGCATTTTTAGCAATGTATTCTCCATAAGTAGGCTTTTGAAAAATAGCTCAATAAATGATTTATCCCAATCAAAATCTTATCATACCCAATAGATGATGTTCCAACTTATATTTTTACTGTATTTTCATGTTCGAACGGTATGATAACACACTATTCCTAACAGACATTCATACAAAAAGTGTATACAGGAATCATTCATAATTCCAAGAAGGGTTAGGAGTCGTGCCTAACTGGAATCCTCACTTCCCATTTCTACCCCAATTCCCCAGTTTTAAGTGCACCTATATTCTAAGTATTTCACTCGGCTTGTTTTCTCGGGTTTAGAGTGTAACTACGCTCTGATACCAATTTCTGTAACGCCCCTATTTAATGTATTTACAGCGCAATTAAAATACTAAGGCGATTACAGACCATCGGGTTCCAAACACCCGGTACCAACCTCGCCAATTACAACCATTACAATTACCTAAGTTACGGTCTGAACTCAAGAAAACAACGTAAACAAAACTGAACGTAAAACAGAATAACTCTCCACAATTCCTAATTCCCATCCCAATCACTCATGCTCTTCGTGGCCACCTGTATAAACAATTCGTACCTGCAAGATGAAACCAAGCAGCCCACCCCGGGAGGGGTGAGTCAGTTCCTTGGAATGGAACTGGTACAATTCTCCAAAAACAAACCTTTAAACGTAACTTTTAAATAAGCAATAATTGAAATCAACTCGTAAAGCAAACCAGAAGAACAAGACACTTTAAAAATCACCAAGTCAAAGGTAACAAGTTAAAGAACGAGACAAATAACTGAAAGGTGAATTAGTCAATCAAAGTCACACCATACAGTTAGTAGGCATCCATTGTTGATGTTAGAACCAATTCTGGTTAAGAAGAGAAAGACTCGGGTAGTCACAAAGGACTAGGAATGAAAGAAGATATCCAAGAACCAACAACTCAAGAGTGGAATAAAACCAATTGGGAGAGATGGCCCCCACCGCCAAGTACGTCCTTTTAGGACAGGGGATATACAGCCCCTCACTGTTTACAACGTTCTTTTGAACAGGGGATATACAGCCCCTCATTGTTACCAATGAAGACACGCGCACGTCACAACAAAGACTCAGCTCATGGATGAAACAATATCCAGAGTCAAAGGAAGAATTTACCAAGATTGACCTTTTCCATATTCCCACTAGATCACTAACTGCACCAAGGCAATACCAAAACACTCAGTCCTACAGAGTGCAGAAGCGTAAACCCTAGGCAGTTAATGTCTAATGAAACAACCAAATAGAAGGAACCAATAACCATGTAAGTTTCACATTCAAGGCTCAGTTAGTCACATCAAGCTGAGTTAGCCACACAAACAGTTTCCTTTTGAAATCCATTCAAGCTCAGTTAGCGTTTTTTGAAAACGTCTCATAAGTCGGTCAGTAAAAGTATCGGAGTACGAGAAATCGTACCTTGTAATTGTTGTAGCAGTTCTAGTCGACTTGTGCAAATAATCAACAATACTCTGAGGAATATTAAAGGTAGTTTATCATCAATCACTTGTAGCCTACGTTAAGCTTAAATAAACTCATCACTCTTATTTCTAAGTCTCAATTGTCTTTTAAGCCCTCACTCAAATGTTATATATAACCTTTGACTTATCTTAGAATGTTGCATAGCTCAAGGTTGTAAGACCAAGGAATGTATTTTATTAACACTTGTTAATTGTTCCACTCTTATCCACTTTACCCATACTTAACCATAATTCTCACATTTAAGACCTTTATAACCTAAGTGCATTATATTTAATTCAATAAATCTTAGAATTTCAATAACAATTCTTAAGCTCAATACTTTTATTCTTAATTTAGAATAAACATCCTATTATGACCTATGATAGGTTTATCTCAGAATACTATACTATTATTTCATAATGTAATGATTATGTATTTTATCAATATTACTAAATAATCCATTAAGATTAAGTTTTCCCCTTAACTTAATTAAGATCAACATCTTGTATATTGGAATCATAGTGTTGTAGATGCATTTCATTATAACTTAATTGATCTTAGAATTTAGAGACAACTACTAGGCTCAGTTATTTTATCTTTACTTTAGAATGACTTAATATTATAACCATTTAATAATCTTGTCTTAAGATGTTCAATTACTTTTCATCCTGAAACAACTATGTTTTAATTAACTCAAACCCTTCCAACTCTTATACTTAGTATTCGCAAAGTATATTATTCGCTTAATTATTATCTATATAATAAGGTGTTTTAAGATAACCCTTTTTATGTATCCTTACTTACATTTTAATTTCCTAAATATTTAATTTTTACACTCATACTCTCTATAGACTATGTATAATCCTTTTGTAAAATTTCAATAAACTTATGTCTTAAATACATTTTATATTATTTACAAAACCAAAGATTTCAAAGGAATAACTTAATAAATTAATTCCCTTTACTATGTTTTAGGATAAGTATTATGTCTTAACATAAGGTGAAAATTTAACTAAGAAGTAAATTCTCATTCGTAAGAGAAATTGTCAATTATCTAGTAAGATCATCTATTCTGAAAAATCCTCATACCTTATATTCAAATGACCTTTTAATATTTTTAGTGTTATAAGGTAAACCAATATAATCTCTTACGTAACTTAGTTTCATCTAATTAAAGGTTCAAAGGTTTTAAGTACCAAATTCCTATTTACAAACCTCTTATAAGTTCCAACTAATAAATAGATCCCTTATTGATAAACTCTCATTCCGCATTTTGGTAATTAATGTTATAAATGTATTTTATATGGCTCAACCAATTCTAAGAACTCAAGGATTATTATTTAGACTAACTCCCTAGTCATATTTAACATAGTTTTATATCTTAACCCTTTTAATGATTTTACCTTAAAACATTAAGTTATTATTCACTATTATAAATGTTATGAAATGATTAAATCTAGCCTTATTAATCCACTTCACATTTAGATGTAAAACTATTTCATTTATTTTATTATTAATTATATATTAAGATCTATTTGTGTAACGTTTTATGTAATCTAATTACAAATTTTCCTAAGTCTTAACTTATCAATTACCTAACCCAATTATAGATTTACATCCTCGTCATTGACAAATAATATTATATATGTATTTTAATATGGTTTATATAATCCTAGAAATTAAAAGGTAACTCCATAAGTTTAATTTCATAACCATAATTTAATACCACACCTTATAACATTCTTTTATTAGTATTATGTATAGGTTTAGTTTAACTCATTAATTCCTTCATATTCTATTCTCTGTAAGGTATTTTATTTCTTTTATTATTATTTTTTGTTATCTATATATATTAGGATTTATTTAAAACATTCTTTATGTAGTTTTATTGTATTTAATTATCTCTATTAACTTTACACATATCCACATCTAATATATGGTTTATAAAATAAAGTATTTTCCTCAGTTCCAATTAAGTATATTAACTTCAATTCTATATAATTAATATAAATGAAGATTAATTTAATCCCTTGATTTAACCTAAGTTACTATTTATTCCTTTTATGTATGTATGTATGTATATATTTCCTTAGTTTTAATTAAGAATTTTAACTTCCATATTATATAATAAATAAAATGTAGATTAGTTTAGTTCCTTGATTTAACATCAGTTTCTATTTTATTTCTCTCATATAAGTATATATATAAATATATATATGTAAACAATTTTTACTTCACTTAAAAGTTAATTCCCAAAATATTTATAAACATACTGTTACTAGATGCTAATTTATTCTTCTCATATTTTTCCCAACCTAAAAAGTTTATTAGTAAACTATACTTTAATTTCGGTTACATTAAAAACCTTATATTATAAGATAAGTTATGAAAAATTCATAAACACAATTTTTAAACCCATTTACCATTGTCCAAAATTCCCAAATTAAATATATAGTAGCTATAACATTTTATACATATTATAAAATTTTTATTTCATAACAATAGCTTTTAAAATGATCTAAATAATTCCATAATACTCAGAACTTACAAAAATTATAATTTGCGTTTAAAAACTCAAAACTCATATTAATTTACATCAACATAAACAAGATTTTATAAGGAATCTATGGTTAAAATTTCAAGTCAAAAATACATTCGGGAAGGTATTTAAATTAATTCAACAAGTTAGGGTTTAATTCCGGAATTAATAAAATTGAAAACAATTAAATATATCCACGTTTTAATCTCGGTCATCCGTTTCTAAAACCTACGATCGGACGGCCACTGAAACGCGAGTTCATCAGCAGATCGAATTCGAATGCCGAGTACTAAATTGGTGATATCTCTCAACTCACAGAACCGATTTTGATGATTTTTGTCTCATTGGATTCGAAATTCCAAGACGCTTCTAACGGTACCAATTATGCGAGTTATAATGCAGTATAACGTTACCAAGTTAGGGTTCATACGGTTTCGATTTATGTTTTGACAAATTCTCTCGATTCAGTACGTAATAGACTAAATTGATACAGGGGTTTGGTCGACAATGAAAAGTCGATTGGAAACATCGGAAGAATTTGAAGAAAAACTCACCGGAGAAGCACCAATCGAAGGAATTCGATTTCGGTTTTCTGGAAAAGGTTTGAACTTGACTGTTTCGAGGAGCTAACTTTGAGGATCTATAAGTTACAGCACAGATCACGTTAGGACGTGTTATTTGGCTCAATCGAAAGATGAGACATAGATCTACAGATTGCTAGCAGGAACTCACCCTAATTCGCTATATACAGAAAGAAATCTAGTCCTAAAGTTACGAGTTTACCTTGCATTTTTTCCTATGATTTTATGCGATGTCGGATCAGGAACTTTAGGCACCTCGCTCTTCCAAATGGTTGCGAACAAGCCTTGGTAGTTAACATGAAAATTGTAGAGGGATTTGAGATCTTCAAAACAAGCTAAAGAACACGAAATTTGGCTGAGAAATGAAGAGGTTATGGCAAGATGAAGTTTACCTGATTTCAGAACAATTTGGAATTCTGGGTTACGGCTTTGCAGGGAGGAGATTTCGGATCGATTTTCCGGTGAATGTAGGAAGAGTTAGGTTATGTGTGAGCTATGGTTGTAAAGAGGAGATTAAGGAGAAGAGAATAAAGAAGACGACACTCAAAAATTCAAAAGGATGAGTGAGATACGGCCGTCACAAGTTAGGGCAAAATACTGGTGAGAATGAGAATACTTAGCCGGTTTTTGTGCTAAGTACCGGCGACCTGTGTGGTCTTGACAAGTGGCACTTTTCAAAATTTTGGCTGTAAACTTCATTCTATCATAACTTTGGCTAGGATGATCCATTTTTGACGTTCTTTTTATCGATCTTCATGGTTTTCCATAAACTATTTATTGGTACAGGTTTCATGGGCTGGTTTAACCATTCTCAAAAAGTCTACCCTAGCAAGGCTTAATAAGCTTTAAGGTTTCTAGGATTTTATATTGATTTTTATGATTCAAATCAATGGTCCAAGTATTTCTAAAATCTTTGTAACATATTTAGAGTGTCTAGAAATTTTTTCAAGGTTTATTGACTTATAAATCTTGTTATTAAATTCATAATACCATATAATAAATTAATTTAAATTGTATTATTATTTAGGATTCAATCAAAGAAATCCCCTAAATAATTTTTAAATAATACCATATAATAATTTGATGTTTAATAATATTATTTAGGGTTTTTATAAAAGAAATCCCCTAAATTAATTTAAATTAATTTAGGGGTATTTCAGAAGTTCATTTACATGCAATACCAATTTAATATTAAAACTATAAAGCATTTACATTGAATAACAACCATACAATCACATAAAATCATGCTGTTCACATAGCATACAGAAGTACAATATAAGCATACTAAACAACGAGTGAGATAGTACGAGAGTTATAAATGTTCGGTTTATCCTCGTTCTCGGCCTGAAGGCCCTAAGAAGACTCGTCAACTATACGAGCTATCTAGCTGTTCGTATATTATTTAGTTGAGAAGTATCTCATTCCTATGATATCGTCTCGTTATACGACGTGTCTCTACTTCATACCCCTATCTAAGGCGGGTCACTCACGACTGTAGCCACTCCAGCGGTAGAGTCTCCGACCAATGAACCATTTTAGTTCATTTGAATTTTCCTTGATACTTACGGACCTGTACGCGGTCATCCTATCATCGTTTGTGTGATCACAGCGCGCACCAAGGGCTCCACCCCTTGATTTCTCCATACTCTATCTCCATATACATTTCAGAACACTGATGATTAAGGTCTCTTAATCAAATCCTAAGTATCAACTCAGGATCCAGTGTAACATTTCGAATGTGTGCCTCATAAGGTCTTATACCTAGTGTCTCTAGGTGATTTTTTACCATTCGACTGTAGTGATACGAGAGCGGCGTTAGATAGGTCGTTGCTCCGTATATAAGTCTCGGATAATATTTCTTATTATCCTATGCTACAATGTTTTTCTGACGTTTCTTACAATAATATATAAGGTAGCATTATTTGTCGTTAGTTTGTTTTATATGTAAGTTCATATATACGAACAATACTGTTAACGCATAACAGTAATAGTAAGACAAACAATAAAATATACTTTTCATGTATTTATTTCACACAATTAGACAAATAATCTTATCACAGATTTTTCACACAAATCTTAACTAAGAAAATCCTCAGAGACAATCAAGACATATAACAACATACCGTACACCAGAATATACGCTAGCGTAATTTCTCACGCTTAATCTGCCGGTCCTCGAAAATCTATGAGTCTGGAATATGTATTACACCACGTATTAATATCCCATGCAAATAATACAATACGACATTCCCGTATTATCATAAAACCCTCCCGGTTATTTCCTGTTGTTAACTAACCGTCGTTATTCGGGTTTTCGGATTTTGTCGGGATTAGTTATGTCATCGTTACACTTCATTTAGTAGTACATTGTTGTACATTTACAAGGTAGGATATAATCTCCTAATAACTCTCTCCATTGATTATAGGTTTTGTAGTTATATATATATGCACATATATATACGTGATTATGTAAACATGTATTATTACAATTGTTATTACATTTCATGTAAGTATTAACTTTGTAATTGTTATCGTCTTTATAACTCTCATTTAAGATATGAGTTGACTTGGTCAATTGTATTATCTTGGTTTGTTTACCCACATATACAATCTTGTATGTATAATTCATTTCGTAACTCTTTAAATATATAATCCATTACTTCCTTAATGAATATTTATATCTTATAATTGTTATTATAACCCTTATAACATTGTAAACTGTATTCTAAATTTCATTCATTAAAGTTCCTAATCTCACAACAGTCCTTCATATTTCCTTTATTTACCAACTTGCCACATTAAGTATATAATGTTACAATTGTAGCCATATATTATATTCTATGACATTATACTCTTATACTAAGTATAACCTATGGTTGTAACAAGTTTTATAAATTCCGAACAAACCCTTAGTCTGTCCAGAATTATTTCCCAACTCCCCCATAAATTTCTTAAATTACAAAATGACCCCATTTATTTCTTATACCTTATAAATGTCATTTCAACTATGTATTATACATAGTTATCAATATAACTCCAAATGATTCTCCAAAAATTCTCAAAAATTCCTAACAGGCCCTAGTCTGTTTTATATATCATTCTTACCCAGAATTTTCGGTATTTACATTTCTACCCCATATTTAATGTAACTTTTACATTTTACTTCAAAACTTAATATAAGTTGATAATCAAATTATTTAATCATTAAATTTGGTCAAGGCCACTACTATGGTCAATGTTGACCTTCCAAATACTGCCTTGACCTTCATTTTCCAGAAATTACAAAACTTACCCAAAGTTTTCCTATAATTACAATTTAACCCCAAAACTTTGTAAAATCTTACAATTTTCATTTAAACTCATTTTAAACCCTAAATTTCAGCCATAATTAATTATAGCCCCTTAATTTTTATTTATTTACAGCTGTAGCCCCAACCTTTATACTAAATATATAAATTACTTTAAATGTACTTTAAACTTTAAATAACTTAAGTAGATGGCCTAATGACATGGCCTTAATACAACTTAACTTTGCAACATAAAATTACACTTAAATGGTCTTTAAAAATAGGTAAATTCTCGGTCTCACATAGAACTTTTATGTAATTATAAATTTTCCATATAATGTCTTAAATTTGACAATTATGTCATGTAATTGCTTAAGTGGTTAGCCTAAGTTAACTAAGTCATTTCTTGGTTGACCATTCCCAACAGTTCACTTATGGCATTAATTAAAACACAAGGATAAAACACTTTAAAGCATTAGAATGAACATAAAGGTTTTACCTTGTCCTTTGAAGTGTTATACTTGATTTTCTCCTCACCAAGCTGACTATATAGCATAAATGTAATGCTGAGTCATATTTATACACCAAACCACAGCTTAGATTAGAAGGTAATTAACCAAGATTTAAGGTTAGGTTTTCCTTTACCTTTGAAAAATGACTTTTGTTAAGTTTTTCCTTTCTTGCACACACACGACAGTTTGGAGGGGTAAGTCTCCACCTCTTGACTTGAATTAAACAGAAAGAACAAGGGTGTTTAAGCTCTAAACATGAACTAAGCATGGAAAAGAATTTAAAGTCATAAAACATGAAATTCCAAGGTAAGATTACCTTTGAATCTCAAGGCTTTTCCAAGTGGTTCTTGGCCTGATTTTTGAAGGGTAAAAAGAAAATTAAATCTATGCTTAAGATATGCCAAAATTGATGATTAAAACACAAGGAGCAGTTCTAAAAAACTTACTCTTTGAAAACTCCTTAAGGAGTGATTTTGGAGTGTTTTGGCCACCACCTTTGGATCTTGAAGGAGTTGATGTTCTACCATGTCAAGGGGAAGGAAGTGAGTGGAATAACTCAAAGAACCCAGCCATTGAAAGAGTATAAGTGGAAGTAGGAGCTTAAAACACCATTTTACCTTAAATGATGATTTTGTCTTCCTTGCTCCCAAACTTGTTTAAGCCAATTTCTACCCCTCCCTTGCAAGATGAACCCAGCCTAGATTATTGATGGGAATGAGTTGAATGTTAGCTCATTGGATAGGTATTGAAAAGAGGAAGAAAATGAGCTATTATGTGCCTTAAGAGCTTACCTTATGCTCTTGGAGTTGATTTTCTACCAAGAGAGCTCAAGCACTTCAATTTGCAGTAAAATGGAGAAGAGAGTGGATGAATTCGGCTGAAGCGGGAGTGAGAAGGAGAGAGAGTGAATTTCACTTTTTAAGTCTTAATGAGAAAGCATGGGTCTTGTTTAGGAAGCTTCCTTTACTTTTTGGCAAGGTGATATGGCTTGATTTAGTAGATACTTTGGAGTGAAATTTTGAAGATGAGCATGGCTGGTATGAGGAGTTTTTCACCCAACCTTTTCATCCAGGGTAATGTTGTCATTTTGCTTCATTTGTTATGTTATGACTTACAACTTGTATACTTGGACTTATATCATGTGTTAGTTTATTACCAACATTATTATTTGTCCTAACGTGTGTATTTTGTATTTCTTGAGTGATTATATTACCTACAAGTCATAAAGACTTCTTAAGGTATGTTTTTGTTCTTTGCTCATGCAATGGTTTCTCCTTTAAGTTGTTCCCACTTTAGTCTAACTCAAAACATTCATATTCCTATATTTTCCTCTTTCATGTGATAGAGGATGAAGAGAGGAGTGTGTAGGAACACACAGAAGTGAAAACAGAGTTGTAACGAAGATTTTAGAGCAAAAACAATATTGTGGCATGTGTTGTTCGGGTGGTTCCAGGGGTGGTTCCGGACGTCCGGAACGGTCTGTTCCGAGGGCCGAACAGAACATCCCTGTTTGCTCCCTTTTTTCTTGACGTCCGCCATCCGGAATTGAGTAGCTGGGGGTAAAATACCCCATTTTCAAAGGCTGGAACGCTGGATTTGGTGGTTTTGCTAGTTAGTACACACCATGACACTTAATTCCAACCAAAAATTTATATATTTTTAGTTATATAAATGTGTTTAAGGTTATGTTTAATCCTTTCATTAGTTCATAAACCTTAGGGGTATTTCAGTCTTAGTTACCCACTACTGTTAGTGGCTTTTAATTACCCAATGTTGTTGATGGGTCTCATTTACCAATGTTGTTGGTGGTTCTTAGTTACCCAATGTTGTTGTTATGTTCTGCTTCGGTTACCTCTGCATCTTTGAATCTGATGTGTGTTTCTTAGTTGGCTGCTTTAAAGAACCCGAGGATGGTTGTCTTTCCGCAACTTTTGGGTTCCCATGTCTAGCGGTTCTAGGCTTGTAAGTTTATTATTAATATATGTATTCGATTTCAAAAAAAAACTTTTCACTTCGTAGGCACTTATATATTGTATTGGAGGCCCTTAGCCAATGTCCATATAAATGGAATAAAACTAGATGAGACAATAAATCAACCATACACATCCACTTGTCTTGCCAAAACTATTAGCCATGCCTAATTGGGCCAACCTTACTAAAACTTTTTGTCTTCTCCCAGTTCTCCCTCCACCGTTACTAGTCTTCCTTATCCATCACTAGTAGTTACTAAATCTTAACACGTGATTCTTGACTCCTTTTCTCTTCGTAAAGAATTGAGATCTCAATTTGTGTATGCTTCTATTGTGTAAAGGATGTGGTATACAAGATTATTATAGAAATATAATTGCCAAACTTTCTCATTTCTTTTTATTTATTTCAAAGCTAAAATTGATGACTAATTACTGCTTCTATGAAACAACTAGTAGAACAGCTATTTTATCTGGTATTAGGAATAAATACATAGGATATAACTCGGTATCACTATGTATAGAACATATTTTGTATTATGTATTTTGTTACATATATATGTCTCGAGTATGTATAGGTGCGCTCATATATAGGGACATACATATATACATATTAGATACAGAAACATAATTTGTATCTTTACATTCTTTTCTCTTCTTTAGTAAAGAGTATTCTTCCTTTTATTACGCAATTGCTCGTGCAAATCCTCTCTTGCTCAACATGGTATCAGAGCTCGATTGATTAAAAGGGACAATAATCTCAACCATGATCGACGCTGAAGCAGAGAAGACTTATAACCGGAGCAAGATGCAAGCTTGCAGCTAGAAGAATTGGAAATTCAAGATGATGCCCTAATCAGCCAGAATGACTTCAACGATCCACTGTTTTACATCCTTCAGAGAATACCTCACTTTATTTTGGGGCAAAATTCAAGGAGGGCGATAACTTTGCTTCGTGGAAGAGGGCGGCGACAGTAGTCTTGAAAGCGAAAAACAAGTACGGGCTAGTTACGGGACAAGTTAAAGAGCAAAAAATTTTGTCTAAATGTTACCCAACATGGGAATGCTGCAATACACAATAATGGTGTGGATCTTGAATTCCTTGGACAAAGAAATCGCCGAAAGCATTGTCTACTGCCCTAATGCGCACCGCATGTGGTCAAACTTGCTGAAGTGATACGAATTTACAAATGGGCCAGAGATATACGCGGTTCAAAAAGAGAAATCAATTGCAACAAGAAGGAGAAAGCGTGAGCTCGTACTTCTTCAAGCTGAAAAAACTGTGGGATTGCCTCGATTCAGCAAGGAAGACCCCCAAATGTTCTTGTGGTAGCACATGCGACGTGGATAAAGTGATTCAAAGCAATAAGAATGAGGATCAGCTGATGAAATTCCTCGATGGGCTAAATGACGATTTCAAGCACGTGAAGGAACGATATTGCCCATGAACCCTCTCCCTAACCTAGAGGGCGCCTATTCTCTTATTTCTTAAGACCAGAAGTAGCGACAAAATTCAGAAGACCAAGAAACTGGCGATTCCATCACACTCACTGCTAAGACTCAAATAGCAACAAAAAGCCGTATGGAAAAACCTTTTACAAGAAAGGGATGTCTCAAGGTTCAAGCTCGGGATGAAGAAATCAATAAAACCAAATCAAATGTTCCAACTGCACAAAAATTAAGGCAC
The DNA here is from genome assembly GCA_023374045.1 of Limonium bicolor. Lineage (NCBI taxonomy): Eukaryota > Viridiplantae > Streptophyta > Magnoliopsida > Caryophyllales > Plumbaginaceae > Limonium > Limonium bicolor. The sequence goes on along the minus strand of CM041781.1, from coordinate 233,686,439 downwards.
TATCGAGCGGAGTGTTGGTGGATTTTGGGATTCCCAGAAAAGCAACCACAAACACAACAGAGGAACCAAGCAGTACCCAGCCCTATTCTCGAATGAAGCCCAAAGAAAGATGAGAACAGAAGCCAATCTTCGCCTGTAGCGGGATTCACAATTGAGCAGATTGATCAACTGGCCAAATACATGGAGTAAAGGAACATCATCTCGAATGAAACCTCCACTAAATCTTTTGGGATTTTTTCTGGTAACATTTCTCAAATCCCTATCTATCTATTACGTAGCATGAATGGATGTTTGCCTGAAAAATTGCTTTCTCTGTGGATTCTTGACATCTGACATCTTGCAAACATGTTGCCGGTGATGAAAGATTGCTTAGTGAAATTGATTATTTAACTGTTGATAGGATCATTTCTTTGTAAGATGGAAAAACCCAACCTGCAAACAAAACTAGAAAGATTTATGTTTGTGATAATGTAGTTTTAAATGAAGTGTTATTTGTTCCAACTTTCAAGTCTTAATATCAGTGAGTAAATTGACAATCAAGTTGAATCTGGTTGCTATATTCACGGACAACTGTTGCATCCTGCAGAATTAGATCACTCATTTGCAAGCTGAGATCGGTTTTCAAAGTTTTGGCTTATATTTCCTGGATGTAAATGCCCTTAGAGTTTTCCTGAAAACAATGAGAAATTCTGTAGACAATGTATCTGGTTCTGTTTGTTCTGTCATTAATGCAGTTTCTGCTAAAGACTTTCGGTTGTGGCATTGTAAGCTTGGTCACATATCACCAAGAAAATTGAAATGTATGAATATTGGAAAGAACTTGACTTGTCGTGATGTTGTCCCTTGCACTGTGTGTTTTAAAGCAAAAGGGAGAACGTTAAAATTTGGCCATTCTGAAACAGTTAGTAAAGATCCTTTTAACTCAGTCCATGTGGATATATGTGGACATATGAGAGTTGAAACTATGAAAGCACATAGATACTTTATTACTCTTGTTGATGATTTCTCTAGATGTACATGGGTCAAACTGTTAAAATCAAAATCAGAAGAAACGACTACCATAACAGATTTCATTTGCCTTGTGGAAAACTAGTTTGATACACAAGTTAAAGTCCTTAGAACATATAACGCAAACGAGCTAGGAAAATCACAAGAGGGAATACATTTTTTAAGTCAAAAGGAATCATCCATCAAACAAGCTGCCCTTATATACCCGAGTAGAATGGGATGTAGAAAGAAAACAAGGACTCATAATGCAGGTTACTAGATCATTTCTATTCCAATGGGTTAGAGCCCAAATATTGCGGTTATTCATTAGAATACTCAACTTTCATTATTAATAGAACCCCGTCTAAAGCCATAGGCAACATCTCTCCCTTCCAAAAACTGTACAACAATCCACCCAACTATAATCAGATCAAAAACTTTGGATGCCTATGTTATGTAACTAACACTTCCCCTCATAGAGGTAAGCTAAGCTCTAGATCTGCACCTTCTGTTTACTTACGAAATCCCAAAAAACACTAAGGGGTTCATAATTTTAGATCTGGAAACTCAGGATATACAAGTTAGTAGGGGTGTAACATTCTTTGAAGACATATATCCCATCCTTGACAAAGAATGGAACAATCTTTTGAGAGGCAAATGTACTAAAACAGAAACTGCAACAAAAACAAAGGACCTTGACTTTCTTTATGATTCTTTACCCACTCACACCTCTCACAATACACACAAGATTCAGAACCCTCTTATACAAGATTTTCCAAGAAAAACACCCAATGAACAGGCAAAGGAGCCAGACACCACCACAGATGAAATTGTCCACCACAGCAACCATTCATAATCACCTATAGAAATTTTCCAAGGAAATTCAAATAGTAATGACAACATTCTTCTTCCCACTAAAACACCTATTCTAGATTCAGAAGATCACTAGGGCCTCAGACGATCATCTAGAATACACACGATCCCAACCAAACTAGCAGATTATATTTGTACCATCAATCACAAGAAAACTAACCATTTTTGAGAAATTATGTGTAACAGATTACATAGTCAGCAACATGAGAACAATAACCTTCTACCTCTAGAAACCCTTACAAACATCTTACCAAGTACAAACATTACTTCCTTCTCTCTCTGTCACTTCAAATAAAGTCCTTACTCAAGTCCTTTCTCTGCAAGAGAACAACCCACATAAATCAAGCTAGCAAGGACCCAAGATGTGTCAATGCGTCGTGAAAGAGGAATTCTAAGGCCTCATAGAAAATGGAACTTGGTTAATAGTTGATTTACCAAGAGGAAAGAAACACATCAGCTGCAAATGGGTATATAAAACTAAGTTAAAGACTGATGGCAGCTTGAAGAGGGTTAAAGCTAGACTAGTTGTTAGAGGATTTACACAAAAATAAGGTCTTGATTATGAAGAAACTTTCTCCCCCGTCATCAAAATAACTACTGTTAGAACATTGATTATTCTTGGGATTGTAACACCCCTACCATTAAATACAGTGCTTACCGTCCTATCTCCTTACATATCAGATACACGCAGCGGATATACACTTACATACAATGGGTGATACAATGCCGTTAGTCACCCACGTGACTAACCAGGCTACTATTTCTACATGCAGCATCGGTCTGATGGACCGGAATCCCGAGTACTACAAATCCACAATACATTCTCCATTTACCAAATACTACTACAATCTTCATTCAATACAATACTCCCAGTACAATACAATATAATCTACATACCGAGTTTACTAAGATCCTTACAGATATAATACCTCTTCCAAGTTCATTCGTACTCACTACGAGTCTACTTACTACCCGTTCCTCACAAACTACTTACTCCTAATGACAAGGGTGTGCCTCCGGCCTCTTCCTTGACCACATTCGCTTTGGGTACTGCACACTAAAAAAATGTCCCCCGAAGGGGTCAGCTTTCGCCGAGCATGATAACCGCATACCCCGCGTACTAGTGAGGGTACGCCGACCACTTGGTCGAATACATGCGGTTTATTTTATTCATACATACATGCATACATGCTTTCATACATATACTACGATACTCTACGCAAAGAATACATACATACACTTCAATACATACACTTCAGTTCATACATAGTAATCCATACAGCCCAACGATACATACTTACCTTTCTGAATTCCACGATACACAATACAATATACAATACATACGCAATTCATACACAATCCAACAAACTTGTCAGGTCATATTGGTCCACCCGGGTAATCGGGTGGAGATTACTCTTTTACTCGTTTACTCCATACATACACATACATACTCATACATACTTACGGATCCATACTTACTTACTCTTACTCTTACTCATGTTAAGTCGTCGGGACCTCCGGCCCTGGGGACTACACCGTCCCACCTCCGGATTTACTTGACTCACTAATCCGGGATGCTACCCATTTAAGGGATTTGGCCGCGGCGACCAGTTTAAGAGTCAGGAATTGCAGCCAACCTCTTGTGACTCCGCATCCTCACGCGTGGCCGAAGCTATATCGGACTTGTACTCATTCCAATTTACTCACTTAAGTTAGGAGTTAGATAGTTAGGAATTAGCACAAGTCAACATCCAAGCCACAATAATACAATACACATATACACATACATACGAGGTACAATACATTACACAAGTACAATACGAGGTTCGAATACCATTCATCATCATTCATATATTTCATGAATTATACAAACTAGTGCTCAAGACAATAAATATCAAGCACAACATAAGTCAAGCACAGGTAAGTGCAATATAGTCCGATTCATGCATTTATCTTATTTAGGTGGTCAAATAAGCACACAAATCGGGGTAACCAGATTAGGATACAGGGCATGAAGAAATCATACCTTTTCCCGAAATCTACTTTACCGGTGTCTCCTCGTTCCTTAGTCCTTACTTGTTCCTCGAGTCCTAGTCTCGAACCGATGACTACATGCCACATGGTTCAATCAATACTAAGTATTACAATACATACTTATTACTACTCCCATACTTACCCCGTTGTTCCGTTGTTTCGGTTTACTTAATGTTCAAATACTTAAAACACTCTTACTTAATCCTCCAACTTGTTTATACTTTTAATGGCCCTTAAACATCATTAATTAAGTACTAATTACCTCATACTATCATTACCATTCATTACCTTACCTTAATACCCATTTAATAAGCTTAATTTAACATTTTTGGTTGGTCCGGGACCTTGTCCAGGTCTTAAGTCCCGGACCAACACTGGTCTGTACTCTCGGGGGTAATTTCTACTATGGTCCGGGACCTAATACTTAAGTTAAGTCCCGGACCCATGCTTTGAAAACTCTCGAATGAAAATCCAGTACTGGTCCGGGTCTTCATGTGTAACCCAAGTCCCGGACCATGAACTTACAGAACTCTCGGCCATTTTTCAAGGGGTGGTCCGGGTCCTTGTATGGGACCTAAGTCCCGGACCACCCACGGCTATCTACTCTCGGCCTGTTTTGGTATGCTGGTCCGGGACTTAGTCCTGGACTTAAGTCCCGGACCCTGCTAAACTTCCTACAGATTTAAGTTTTCAAAATCTGTTACAATCCAAACTTTGCCTAATTAATTTCCTATTGTTCCTACACTTAATCCCACATGTTTAAGCACCTATTAAGTTTCTAAACATGTTCAAATCCATTACCAACTCCTTACTCCTTTCCATACTAATTCACACACTAATTCACCCCATTTTCATTCCAGCACTTACATTATTTCTCCAAGGGGTTTTGCTACAGATTTTGGGTTCTTATTTCCTCCATGCCTAGTTCCCTCTCCTAATGCCATCACCATTCCAATGCATTCCCAAGCAATTGCAATCTATACCCAAGTCCAACACTCTTTAATCAAGTCTTGTACATAATTCACCTAGTTTCTTCAACACTCTTGCTACAGATTTCCACACTTTTGTTTCTCATACTACAAAACCTCTTCATCACTACTAAACAAATCTACCCAATCCAATATACACCTTGGTTCTCCCATTCATCAAGTCACTCTTAGATACATAATTCCTACCAAAATTTCGCCATAGTTCACCTACTTTCCTTACTTCTCCACACTCACATTTTCCATCAAATTCATCCTATCTAGCCACACACCCATACAAGGGTCTACCAGCACACAAAGCTATATAAACCATCACAATACATCAATATCCCATCATACATCAATACCAATACTCATATACCATACACTTGGCTCTAAGGCCTACAATTTACTTACTAGTTCCCAAATACTCAAAACTTCATAAACTCCAATACTAATATCATAGTTTAGGTTCTTTTAAATGGTTACCCATTCCCATTACTCTAATGCATTAAATCTTAACCTTAGGAGAGAGCTCTTACCTTGAGTTTACAATTCCTTCATTCCTTTTTCCACTTCTCCCCTTCTCTTCCTTGTACAATTCGGTTTTGTGGGGGAATGGAGTTGCCAAACTCCATTCCCATCACCCAATACACACAAGACAAATGTAATTAAACTACTAACCCCTTTAAACCTTTAAAGCTTAATGTAAGTTTAGGGTTTAGAAATTTCATTACCTTGCAAGAGTGTAGGTAATGCTTGGAATAGCTCAAGAACAATATTTCTCACCTCCAAGAGAGCCAAAAATCGGCTATATACAAGAGAAACCAACAAGGTTTAGCTAGATTTTCGTTTTGCCTTTGAGGCTAGAAAAAGATGGAGTTTCCAAGAAGATTTTTACCTCAAAAGAACAAGGAGAGCAAGGTGGCTCTAATGGTGGTCTTGAAGCTCCAAATGGGGTATACCCATAAAAACGAAAATGTGTGTTTTCGAATTTTGGAAAGATAGAAACGTAGCTCTTGGTGAGAGGATTACAATGGTGGTATATTTATAATTTTTGGAAGAGATTTGAGGGAGTTACAAAGGAGAGAAGAGAGGTTTTGTGTTGTTTGCTTCCTTTCTCCATTAATGTCGCATGCTTGGGGAAGAAGAAGAAAGAGAGGGTGCTGGGTGAGGGTATTACGTGAGTGAAGATAGAATGGAGAGAGAGAGAGGAGAGAGAGTGGTGAGTGGGGTAATGTAGTTGCTTTTTGTTTTCTTTTATTGCTTTTGTCTTTAGTTATAAGAGGATAGGTGAGTGTGAGAGAGGGGGGGTCAAAATCGGACAGCCCACAGACCCACATGGGTTTTGAAAAATTCTTTTTACATTATTGGACACATAAGTTTGTGTTATTTATATTTCTACCCCACAAGTTCCCGTTTTTGACAGTTTTTACTAATTTCTCGTTTATTGATTTTATTGGTTCTAAAGCTTCACTAATATTTATTAATGATATTTAGTTGACCAAAATTGTTACGAGTCTATTTGACCCGCTTAAAGACACGTTTTCCCGGTTACCTCGAAAAACGCGCTCTAGTGTTCATTAGTGTTTTTAATCCATTTTAAGGATCGTTTTCTTCGGGATTTGTTCCCTAATATTTATTTAGACTTACTTAAGCCTTTAGAATCCTTATAATACGCTAACCGAGGTCTCACACCTCCTATGGTTATTTAACGCTTATTTAGCGTTTTTCGCTTTTAAAGCGTTTCTTTATTTCTTTTGGATTTATTTTCCCTTACAAATACTTCTTAACCATATTAGGCTCTTAAAACTATTAGGATAATTTAATCGCCATATTTAAGGTCGGGGTATTTCAGGGATAAAGAGGGGCTGGATTATAGACTGGTTAGACGTAAACAATGTTTTCTTGCATGGTGAGCTCAAGGAATATGTTTACACGTCTATACCGCAAGGACTAGATGTAGTTGGGACCAATAAGATTTGTAAATTACACAAATCCTTACATGGTCTCAAACAAGCCTCTAGGCAATGGTATGACAAATTGGCAAATTACTTGAAACAACTTGGTTATAACCAGTCCACAATGATGATTATCGTTGTTCTCCAAAAGGAAAAAAAAGAAAACAACTTTCTTAGTATCCTTGTAACCGCAAATGATAGAAATAAAATTCAGAAGTTGAAACAGAAGTTAGATGATGTTTTTAAAATCAAAGACCTTGGCAAAATCAGTTTTTTTTTCTTGGCATGGAATTCACTGAAACACAAGACAGGTTAGTCATGTCACAAAGAAGGTATATCTTGGATATTTTGTCTGAATATAACATGCGCATGTTAGACTGTCGTATATCAGTATCTCCTCTACAGACGAACCAGAATCTTCAAAAGGACACAAGGTAGCTGCTTGAAGACCCACACAGTACAGGAAAATAATAGGGAAGTTGATTTTTTAACAAACACCAGACCTGACTTATCTTATACAGTACAACATTTGAGTCAATTTTACAGCAACCTACTAATGTTCACTTATCTGCTGCATACCATACACTAAATTATCTCAAAGGCACCATTGGTTCGATATTTCTTTTAATAAAACAGACTCTTTAACCTATTAGCTTTCTGTGACTCTGATTGGGCTTCGTGTCCCATTAGCAGGAAATCTATATCAGACTATTATATACTTCTTGGAGGCTCCTATCTTAGCTGGAAATCAAAGAAACAAGCTGCAGTTGCACTTTCTTCAGCAAAAGCTGAGTACCGTGCGCTAAGACAGATCACAAGTGAACTCAGCTAGCTCACACGGTTGCTGGATGAACTAGAGGTATCAGACATAGTACCAATTCCCTGCCCTGCGACAACATTTCTGCTATCCACATTGTCAAAAAAACAATAGCACATGAATGGACGAAGCATATAGAATTGGACTATCATTATGTCTGTGAGCAGTTACAAGCGGTCTAATCCATTTCAGTACATTCCTAATTCGAAACAACTAGCCGACATGCTTACCAAGCCATTGACGGGTAAAGCTTACAGGACAACCTTGCCAGAGATGGGCATGTATACAATAGTTGAGACAGCTGACAGCAAGACATAAAACTACAATAGTTGTACATCTTGAGGGGGTATCAGGAATAAACACATAGGATATAACTCTGCATCACTATGTATAGACCATATTCCGTAATTTTTATTCTGTTACATATATATATATCTCGCGTCTGTATAGGTACGCTCATATATAGGGATATTATATATAGATTAGATACAGAAACATAAGTTGTATCTTAACATTCTCTTCTCTTCTTCAGTAAAGAGTATTCTTCCTTTTCTTGCACAGTTGCTCACGCAAATCATCTCTCGCTCAACTCCGGTTGCATGTTGCAGGATTGTTCACTTCAAGACATACACCAGGCCTGGCATGTGGGAATGCATGAAATAGTCTTCCCAGTTGATCACCTTTGGGTCAAAAATAAACAAGTCCATTTCTACACCGCTCTTCTTGGCTTCAAGGCGCAATCTTTCCGTATTGCTATCATCAAAACTATAAATATTTGAATACTCGATTAGAAAACTCTTTAGCTATCTGGACCTATTGAGTATATATATATATATATATTGTAAAATGAGGAGTTTAGTAAATATAGAATTTCACTCACATGCCCTTGAAGAACAAATACGGCTCATAATACTGAGCAGTCTGAGGATGTATTTGATCCTTCTGTTATAATTCAAATACTTCGACTTCAGGGACTGGGGAAAAACTATACTTGCTAGTTGAAGCCCCTTAATTAACAATACAAGTAAACGAAGATGTTATTAGATAATACTGAAAGAACAAAGGTCTATCAAACACATTAAGGGAATTATTCGTTGTAACTGAAATTATTCAAATAACTGACTGAGTTATTTACTTTGAGTACTTGTGTTCTCCTGTGGAGAATAAGAAATTAAGGTGCAAATGTGGATATAATAGTAATAAACAGCTGGGAATTAGAAAAAGAACTAACCTTTAATGGTACAAGATATCTTATGGTCAAGTATCTTTGAAAGCTGGCTACTGAGCTATAAATCCTACCACGGTTTATGATGACTGGATTTCCACTCTTACTGGTACATGGATATTTTGAAAAGTAACAATATCCCAAGTCAATTATCTGAGAATTTTTTAGGGGGTTACGTATCCTGAACTTAAGTGGTAGATCATGGTCTCATGTGGATTCACATGGGTCATAGTCATAGCTGCCACTATCATAGCATTAATTACCATGTCCCCAGGAATCTGCAATTAGTCACACTTTCAATATCAGTACTATGTTTTTACCACCTTCATAGGCCATATGAAAGTTGAACTTGTAAGATTTATTGATATTCATCTAGAAATAGCCAACCCCTATCATTAAGTAATTAATGGACTTGATTAACCAATATGTACGAAAAGATGCTTACTGTATCACTCACTGTCTGAATGCCTATAGGAAAACTAGTGATTTTCCCTTTACCATATCCCACTAGTAAACTATCCATTGTCCTGTGAAATGAACTTTATTCATTAGAAGATAAAAAAATACTATATCAACAGAGATCAAAGTAGTAAAGTTTGCATAAGACCATGTGAATGATAAATTAGTTAGTACCTTAAACCTTCAACCCAGCCAGGGAAGGGTTCTTTAAAAGTACTTGAAACGATGGCCGGACGAATGATCACAAGATTAAGGTTTGATCCTTGATTATATTTCATTATCAACATTTCTCCAAGAGCCTTTGTAAATACATAAACATTCGGCCAACCAAATGTCCTCGCCCTAAAACAAAAATGATTTTAGTAAAAAAAGAAGCTTTTTTAAAGGAGAAAAGAAATTTCACAAGATACCCTCGAGTTTAGCGAATTTTATAAGATACCCCTGAGGTTTCATTTTCATTACAAGATACCTTTGAGGTTTCATTTTCTTTACGAGATACCCTGAGGTTTCATTTTCATTATAAGATACCCCTAAGGTTTCAATTTTACTATAAAATGCTCATTCGTTCAAATTCTGATATATTATGTTTGCATGTCCCAATTTTACCCTTGCACTATATGCCCCTATAATAAACTCAAAGATATATGGTCAAAGTTTTTAAAAAAAATTTAAAACTAAAATAAAATACACAAAAAAATAGAGATCATATATAATTTGAAATCAATTTTAATAAATGAATATAAATTAATAAACAAAAAATTAATGGAAAAACCAAAATAATAAATAAAATAAATTATTTTGAATAATAAGCATACATTATTAAAGTGTTACGTAACAATGACTTAAGTCATAAAAAAGTTATAATAATAATATGAAGAATATTAAAAGTAACAATTTCATATAGTACATAGAAAACTCATTATTTAAAATTAGAAAATAAAGTATAAAAACCATATAATATGATCTTTTCTTGTGATTATTGATAATATATTGGTTAATACATTTTTATAATTTATAATATTATTTAATAATTTCTTATAATTAATGTAATTGTAATACTTTTTTACAATTTTAAGTCCCCGCTATAATAGTTTTTAAATTATGTAATATATATATTCTTAAGAAAATTGACCATAAATCCCTGAGGTTATTGCGGGGCATATGGTGCGAGGGTAAAATGGGGATATGAAAATATAATATATCAGAATTTGAATGGAGAGCATCTCGTAATAAAATTGAAACCTCAGGGTATCTTGTAGTTATAATGAAACCTCAAGGATATCTCATAAAGAAAATGAAACTTAAGGGTGTCTTGTAATAAAAATAAAACCTTAGCTTTAGGGGTGTCTTGTAATAAAAATAAAACCTTAGCAGTATCTCATAAAATTCGCTCAAAAACATCGAGGGTATCTCAGGAAGTTCCCAAAAATAAAGAATGCAGCTTTAATCAAATCAAGATGATTATGATGTTGTGTCCTGTTTCCCCTTATTTTAACAATAATATGTTTAGTGAATGTTGCAAACTAAGTTTGATGTTTATCGGTAAACATAATTTAGTAGATGTATATATGTAGTTGTCTTCTTAACATACCTTTTCCTTCCCATATCTTTCATAGCAAGCTTCAATGTATCATTAGTTACTTTTTCTGCTTGAAGTTGGCTTAATTTTTCCATCACAAGCCTTCTTTCCTCTTCAACGTCTAGCCCAACTTCACCATTGAGTGTGCCTCCCATACGATAAGGCTTCTCAAGAATTGATCCAGTTTCTTCACCACATACATATGCTAAAGAAAACAGAAGAAAAATTATATGAAGTTTCCTATAGTTTGCGCATAGAACAAGCCAACACATGATCATAAGGAAGTCATCTACCTGTTGATACATGGACCAACACATTTAAGTTGGTGCACTTCTTAGCAAATTCAAGAACATGTTTGGCTCCGAATGTGTTAATATATAGAGAAACATCATACCTATTTATTAAAAAAAGAAAGAAAAAGAAAAGGAAAGAATGTTATAACCCATGAAATATTTTCAATACTAAATATTTACTAGTGTAGGTGTTGAAGGCATATTTTGTTGAAATTAATATGGAGTCAATTGGGGGAAAATGATAAACCTTAATTACCAACCAATTTTAATTATATGGAAACAATTTAAGGGAACATATATACAAAGAATGATCTATAGATGTGTTAAATTCATAATTTCATACATCTCATCACAAAACTGGTGGTGGCGGCCAAGTTAAAGATTACATCCAAACTGTTCCACATCTCTTGCTTCAGAGTGTTTTCTTGAATTCCCAAATCGTTCGCGGAGGTAGTGTCACCCGGTACCATCACCACTTTTTCTCGAATAAAATTTTGAAAGTAATCTTCACCTACTTTTGCCTTCAACACTTGAAGAGCTCCTTTCCTATTATCTGTTATCATACTAAAAGATCATGAGTACATAAATAAATTTGTCGCAAATATTTCTTTTGATTATAGTGATAAAGTATTTAGACTAATTAGGCTATATATTAATCAATAACACGATATAGAAGTCAAACGGCATATGAGTGTAAACAGAAGGTCACCTCATTTTGCAAGCGTAGGTTGGCGGACTCCTTATCTGCTGCTCTTAAGAGAAGATAAAGCTTTTTCACATTTGGCTGAGTTCTTAGTATCTTCTCCACTAATACTGTTTGCATTCATGTGTAGCAAGTCCACACACAATAAAAAACAAAAACCATGAGTCTACTCTATATCCTTCGCCCAAAAATATATTTAAGTAACAATTTCTATATGTATGGCCAAACTGAATCAACTTCCATCAGAATGGTATTAATCAGCAGATACAGAAAATTAATGAATGCGGAGATCGAGTATAGTGCATTTGTACTCTTGGACAAGAAGCCAGCTGCTCCCGTGACCATGATGCTTTTGTTCTCCAGATTCTCCAAAATACTAACCATACTTTCTGTCTTTTTTTCACAGCCAGAAATTATAATGATAACTAAGAGTTTGAGAGAGATCGGTGTTGAAGAGAAGAAGGGATATTGTATAGAAGCAATGGCATCGATGGTTTAAATAAGAAACTGGGCTTCCGAGATTCAAGCTCACATTTATTGCTCATGCTTGAACCTAACAACAATATGGTACTGAATATGCACTGGTACGGCGTTAATGCTTTTTTTAAAAAAAAACAGAGGTACGGTTTATTTTTTTTCTTTTCCTTTTTGTAAACTACAGCTAATAAAAAGGAGTTAGGATTATAAAACTAAACCCAATAAAACAGGAGAGTTAGGATTATCTAATAATATAGAGGGTCACTACGCTCAGTCGGTTTTCACTTCGCTCAGTCGGAAAAAGATATTTTGCCCCTACTACAATAATTTTCAAATATTTCTATATTTACCCACAATTTATGATATATTACAAGGTGACCCCAAATTTCATTATATAAAGGAATTGAATATGATATGAAATCATATTCAAATTCAGAAATCCTAAAGTTAGAGAGATAAAGTTAGAGAGATAAAGAGAGGAAATGGTTTCTTTCGGAAGTTTGAAGAAAAAACTGTTCGGTAAGAGTAAAAAAGATGGAGGAAATGCTGAAGGTGGTGTTCCAGAAATACAAGACGAGTATGCAGATGATGTTAGGAGTGAGGAGTATTCACGAGGAGCTCAATCTGAGGTACTTTCTGTTGTTATTTTAGCAATTTATGTACAAATGTAGCTAGAATATATACAAAATGAACGAAAAAAGCAAAAAAAAAGACGTCGGTAAACTGGGCGCCCGCGCCCACCTCTTATGCGCGCGCCAGCGCCGTCCCAGTCCACCGGGCGCCCGCGCCCTCCTTTCCAACCGCGGCGCCCGCGCCCTCCTTTCCAAATGCGCGCCTGCGCGCCTCCCTTGATGCGGACGCCGGCGCCGGCGTATTTAGGTCGGCGCCTGCGCCGGTGCCCGTTTTTCAAATCGCTGTATCTTCTTCGTTATTGCTCCGTTTTTCGATCCGTTTGCGCCGTTGCGTTTGTCTTTTCGTGTACTTTACGATGATATACTTTGTTGATTATTTTGATGGCTTATGAGTGATTTATTCTAAAGTACGTAGTATTAGGGTTTACGAGTAGCACTTGATGAATAACGACGTTTTTCTGCTTAGGGTGATAACGATGATGAATTCGATGATGCGAACGTAGACACAAGTCATGTATTTAATAGTAGCCTAGTCTTTGGCGATGCAGAGGAGGCGGTTGGTTATGCGTTTCGCACCGGAGAGGCTAATAATATTTATCTAATCAGACAGACTAAGCGAGACGACGGTGAAGTAATACTAACGTGTGAGAGGTACGGCAAGCATAGGCCACGGGTTAGTACAGGAGAATCGTCATCGTCGAGTCAAAGGCCACGGCGTGCCACGAAGAAATGCAACTGCCCTTTCCGCCTAAGCATCAGGGGTGGGGTTCAGACGGGCTGGTCTGTCTTGGTAATGGTCCCGACGCACAACCACGTGTTAGCGAGGAACCCGCAATCTCACTTCGTCCGGCCTCGCTTTAGCGTCGACGAAAGGGCAAGCATGAAAAGTTTGTACAGGAGTGGTGTTGCGCCTAGGCAGATGTGGGCCCATTTACATGACAAGAACCCTGAAAGTACTGCAGACAAGACATCGATTCATAACCTAGTTTCGAAATTCAGAAAAGAAGATCGTGGCGGACGTACAGATGTAGCGTCCTTCATGCACTCGCTAGATGAACGTAATTATAGTTGGTGGTCCGAGAAAGATCTAAGTAAGTGTCGGCACATCTGTTTAGTGTTGGTTTTTTGTATGTTAATCACTTTAAATGTTAGTTCTAATTAAATGTCCATTTTGCAGGGAATCCATCTAGGCTGGGTCTTGTCTTGTTTGCGCACCCTTTTTCGCTGACGCTCGTTAAGATGTTTCCTTATGTAGTGCTCATTGATAGCACTTACAAGACGAACATGTACAAGGTGCCTCTAGTGGAGTTCGTCGGAGTCACGTCGTGCGGCAAGAACTTCTGTATAGCGTTCTGTTTTGCGGTCAGAGAGGATGAGTCTGCATACACGTGGATGCTTAATCAGCTGACGAAGGTGTTGATCTATCCTCCAAATGTGTTTGTCACTGACAATGAAAAGGCGCTAGTGAAAGCACTTTCAGTGGTATATCCTTCTGTACCACATCTTCTATGTCGTTGGCATATATGCAAGAATGTGGCTGCCAATGCGCTCAAGATAATGCATATTGACCGTGACAGAGTCAATTTAATAGTGCATCGGTGGAAGCGACTAGTTTACGCCTCAACTATTGCGAAGTACGATGAACAGTACGGGAAATTAGTACACTCCTACGGCGCCAACAATCCTTTCGTTGTGTACTTGAACAACACATGGCTATGTCAGCGTGAGAAATTTTGTGAGGTATGGGTTAAGAGATTCAGGCATTTCGGCAACACATCTACCAACAGGTTAGCTTAACTTTAATTGTCAACATGTTCTGTTGTTTGTATTGGTATGTTTCCCATTTATCTGCTACTAATTGACTTCCAATGTGTAGGGCGGAGAGCGCCCACTCAGCTCTAAAGTGTTGGCTTCATACATCCACCGGATCTCTAGACACATGCTTCGACAGCATACATAGATTCGTCGAAGGGCAACATTTCCACATTAAACAAGACTTCGAGTTCTCCATTGACAGAAGGGTTTCGGAAGACCAGCAAGTCCCATTTTTATTTCTGGTCAATCAAGTGAGCCTCAAATGTTTGGAAATACTCCAGGATCAGCTGAGAAGCGGGAGGTGCGATATTGACCACACAACATCGTACGAAGATGTTTGTGCGTTTACTTCGACCATGGGATTACCGTGCGCGTTTCGTATGTTTCAGTACATTCAAGCCGGTCTGAATATACCAGTTGAAGAAGTGCATATCTTCTGGCGAACACTCAGATATGACGCACAACAAGAATTTGAAGCACAACGCCAAACATACGATGAGTCGTATAGCACAGAGGAACAACTCTCATGTGTAGGTTTATGGTATGATGATCTGTCTCAGCGGTATGATCCTACGACGATTGAACAAGCGTTCAACGCGTGGAAGCCAATATGGGAGCCCGAGGATGATCACACTGGTTTACAGCCACCAGAGGTGAAGGTGCCTAAGGGAAGGCCCACTACCAAAAAAAAGAAGAGGCCAAACACTAGGGACAAGTCCGAGCATGAGCATTTAGGTCTTGGAAACCGTGGTCCGCCCCTACGACGTTCGCAGTCTCAGCGACGCTCGACAGCACCCAAAGTACAAGTGATCGTGGGCCGTCAATGCAACACAGTCAATCACAGCGTTGGTCATCTGAGCGAATGAGTCAAACTGGAGAAGGACCGACAATGCAACACAATCCACCTCAACAACATGCACCATATCCGACATACTGGAGCCCCTGGAAATACTCGCCGTATTGGACTGACCTCGATCCGCAATTAGGTAATTATATTATAGGTTACAGGGAGATAGTGGGTGATGGAAACTGTGGGTTTCGAGCCATTGCTGATGCCGTGTACAACGATGAAAGCCTATGGAAACAGGTTAGACGTGCATGCTTGGATGAGCTGGAGGATAGAAGAGATTGGTGGTTAAATAAAGTTGAACGAGTTTGGTACGATAGACAGTACCGTCGACTGAATTGGTTTGAAGACACATTTGCACCATCACAATACTGGATTGAAATTCTAGATATTGGTGTCATCTTGTGCACTGTATACCACATTGCGCTTATCAGTTTTTCAAAAGGATACGATGGTAAGGCTACTGGGTTGGTCGCACTGCCGCTACGTGATGATCGGGGGTTAGGTCGTCCAACAGTAGAGGTCACTCTTGCATGTGTCGCTGAGCAGTCTCATTTCATTAGACTCCAAACAGTCGAAAATTGTCCAGTCCCAATCTTGAATCCGATGTGGCGACGTTGGCATGAGCCCTCAGTTACAGCTTATATTGATCCGTACTTACCGCGCAATGCAGAGTGGTACAGATTGTTTCCCCCAATGGTGAACCAGGACACTTGATTATAGAAGATTAGAATTTGTAAAATTTTGTTGAATTCTTTGTATGCCATTAGTATATTCAAGAAGCTTTGTATGTTTTGCAAGATTAATGTATTGAAGAAGGACATTGAAAATTTTGAGTGTTTTAGTGTCTCATGTTGATACAGTGGATTATACTTTATCTAATAAAAGCAAATTCATCGTAGATACAATGCGTTCTAAACACTACTGCTGTTAGCGACTCAACGTCCTACAAACAATTTAGACCACCCAGATTGGCATTGATCTTAAGAAGCACATATGACACCTAATTTACCAAAAAAAAAAGTTGTACATATTTCATCTGTTGCTAATGATCGAATTTTGGCCCATCTGTGTTTCTAACCGCTGGACAAGATGCTGATCCTTACTTGGTCAACCAAGGGTAACTTTTCAAGTATACCTTCGATCACAACATCAGCAAGGTTACTGGTAATGAATGCTTTTTGGCCATCAGTAATCGTAGGTTGAATACCATACTAATAGTGAATACGTATAGTGACTTCATGTTGAGTGGATGCTTTTATCCCGTTAGTGAACAACTTTGTGATGTTTTGCAACATGAATGTATTGAAAAAGGACATTGAAAATTTTGAGTATTTAGTGTCTCATGTTAATACAGTGGATTATACTTTATCTAATAAAAGCAAATTCATCGTAGATACAATGCGTTCTAACACTACTGCTGTTAGCGACTAACGTCCTACAAAGAATTTAGACCACCCAGATTGGCATTGATCTTAAGAAGCACATATGACACCTAATTTACCAAAAAAAAAGTTGTACAATATTTCATCTGTTGCTAATGATCGAATTTTGGCCCATCTGTGTTTCTAACCGCTGGACAAGATGCTGATCCTTACTTGGTCAACCAAGGGTAACTTTTCAAGTATACCTTCGATCAAACATGCAAGGTTACTGGTAATGAATGCTTTTTGGCCATCAGTAATCGTAATACGTATAGTGACTTCATGTTGAGTGGATGCTTTTATCCCATTAGTGAACAACTAAAGTTAAGGAATTAAGATTGGTTCCTCGTCGAAGATTGTTGAAAAAAATGTTTTTTTACTAATTAATTGTACACATATTTGAAACATATTTTCAAGACTTCAAAAGCGATTATATTTTAGAGTTTCATTTTCAATCAACATTGTTCACACGTCATTTCTCATAATGTTACAACTTATTCCACACACACATCATTTAAACCTTTAAACAAAAAACGGTTGTGATGACTACTAGTACATGAAAGCCAAATATGGATGCACTGATCAAGCGGGAGGAGGTCGTCTCCTCGTACTAGCCCTGTACCGTGAATTGTGTTCCCTACGGTCCGCCTCAGCCCTGCTTCGTATTACATCTGGGTCTTCGAAGTCTGAATCATCTTCATACTTCACAAGAATCCTAACTCTTTCCATTATTTCTCCAAGGTCTAAGAAGTTCTGCAACATCATGCATACGTCCGCATCGGTTAGTAAATCACGATAGAGTCGTTGTACAGATCTTGGTCCATCCTAAGGTAGACAATGGAAAAGACGTTGAGTTGCTGATTATCAAAATGTGATCTGACAATTTGATTTAATGAAGCTGTTAGGTGGTTAACACTTCTCGGAGTTCTAATTTCTGTATTGATCACTGCCCATCCCGGAGCACGTTGGAACCGTGCCCCGTATTCATTGAGTGCGGTGTAATGGTTCACGTGAATTGCAAAGGGAATTGACATCCTAATGACATAAACAAGAATGAATTATTTAAAAATGAAATAAACATAAATTAAAATTACAATAACCACACCAGTTTAAGCATCAATACAGAATGTTCAAAAACAACATAAACTAATAAGTCTACTAATATCCAAACCCACCACCACTATACCCACCCCTACCATACTCACCACCACCATACCCACCCGCCCCATAACCACTACCAGCATGTCGTCCCCTGCCATCACCACGCCCACCCCTCCCATCACCATGTCCTCCCCTCCCATCACCCGGTCCCCTCGCATCATCACCGCGCCCACCATCACCCCCACCACGACGCGCCTGCTCCATGTGCCTACGGTACATACCCTCCCCTCTAGGCCTAAGGCCTCTGGTGCGATGCCCCGCGATGTACCACTCCATGCCAGCACGAGGCTGGTTAGGGTTCCTGTGACGTGTGGGCGAATCAGGGGTGGTCGGGACATTAAGCCGGCAGTACTCAAAGGCCATCTCCAGCGTATCAGCCGCCCAGGCGGGGAAGCCGGTGGGCCAGCCGGGTTGTTCTCCGGGGCGAGTCTCATGATAAGCGGCGCTGTCTCATCCCAATACTGCAGTAAGGTATAAATGTGAAGTTAGTATTTAAAAACAATTACAAACAAAAAAAAATTAACAAGACTAAGTATTTACCTGGAGCTGATCCTCTCGTCGTGTACTGGGGCCACCGTCCGCTCCCAGGGGACGCACCTGAACATGAGAAACGCGCTGGAACCACCGGATGTAATCCGGGGCCACGCCCATGGCATCTCCGCACGTGTCAGAGGAAACCTCCACCTGCTGGGCCTGTCGTGTTGTCCCACACGGCTGTCCCGTAGTCGTACGTAGCAAGGTACGTCTTCCCATGTCTGGGACGATAATGGCTGTCGGGTCTGATAGGCTGAGGGGGATAGTCTGCATGTATCCAAACTGGCGCAGACACCGCTCGGGCATATACGGCTCAGCAATATCCAAGAACTGTATGGTGCCATAATACCGGGAGCGCGCCTGTGATACGAGGGCACCCTCTGCCTCAAATGGCAGCCAAACAACCTACGTTTCATTTAATGGAAAACAATTAACAACTTAAATGAGAAACAATGTTTGACGATACGTTAACCGTCAACTTTTAATTACTACAATCGCTAAGCAACTCGTACCTCAGTAGAGGACATCGTGTCCAGCCGTCCCCTCACGAAACGTAGCCTGTCATCGTCCATCAAATTCCTCGTGTAACGAGGCCACCTCGCCGCCGCCGGGGAGCAACCATCCCAGTCTGAAAGGGGCTCCGGTCTGAACATGGGGAAGTACTCATAGATCCAGCACTGCGGTGATCATCCGAAAACATTAGCCAACATAGTCAATCAACAAGTTTACAATACTTAACTCGTGAGCTCACAATCAAGTTCTCACCTGAAACAACGTCAGGCAACCAGCCAGCTGACGTGTATCCGCCCGGGAAGCGATGCCGAGCTGTCGGTACAGGTATGCCAGTGTCCCGGTCCCCCACGCATACAAGTGGACCTACTAGGGTCACGGATCGGCCAGTAGGACGAGGGCATAACACGATCCCGCCCTTGTCGATGATCAATGAGTGGGACACCAGCCACCAGAGGAACGCCGTCGTCTCCTGAAGTGGGGTACAGTATGGACCGCCACAAGTATCATGAAGAGCTCGGTAACGTACCTGGCTCTTCTCCAGGAACCTACAGTCTATCAGCTCCTGCTGGTCCGCCGCGGCAAACAGCCGTAGGAAGTGGGGGATGAGAACATGTAATGGTGGGGCCGCTATGCCGACCCGGGCGCCATCCTCGGGCTGGTACGAAATCGCCATGCCAGTGATGGGGATACCCAAAATGTGGTGGAGACGTGGAGAGTAATAGTCATCTCTCCGAATGGCATGTGAAAGGAGTTCGTGTCAGGCTGCCATCTCTCCACGAACGCTGAGAGGAGCGCGAGGTCAAAACAACCATGCGCTATGTCGACAAGATGCGCAAGTCCGCTATCCTCGACCGCTGCTAGAGACTGGGTGCCTCAATGTACTCGGAGTCCACGCCTCCAAATACTTCGTCTTAGGCTTGAAGCTAAGACATCCCTTCTCCTGTTGAATATTTATGATTGAGTTCACACTATATTAACCATTTCCTAAACAATCTTAAATTTTATGGAATCTATTACCAGACGGGAAACATACCACTCCTCGCCACACGTCAAGCGCGACGTGACCACCGAAACTCGGGATCAAACTCGTATCCTGAGGGCCTCCGGGCACTGGAGTCTGCCCAAGCAACCAAGCATCAGCAGCCGGCATCTGCGCCACCCCCTCTGCCGGACCATGTACTGGGGACCGGCGACGACGGCGCACCCGTGTGGCCACCTCAGCAACCGGCTCATCTATGTCCTCGTCATCAGCGTCAGCCTCGTGATGACGTGCGTCTCCGGCCCACTCTGTCCAGGAGTAGGCCAATCAGGACTATCAGACCTCACGACCAGCGTCCCATCGCCGATCAATGAGTCCAGATCCACACTATGCATCTGGTCCACCTCCTGCTCTCCTCCTGCTCCTCCTCCTCCTCCTCCCCTCCCCCTGCTCCAGCTCAAACTCCGCCCGCATCCTCTCCTCACGGGCTCGTAGAAACTCAATCTCCCTACGCTTCCTGGACGAAGCTGTAGCGTACTGTGTACGCCTCCTCTCTGCAGCAGCAGCATCAGGCCCGCTCACACGAGGGTGTGATGAACTCTCGCCTCGGTCGGAAATCGACTTACCCTTACCCAAACCGAACCTACCAAGCAAACCTTGCCCTTCCTCCCGCCATCTGTTGTTTACCGTAGAATTTAGTCATACTATTTTTACAGTTAGTCAAGACCGGTCGAGTTAGTCAATACGGTCATACATGTATCTCAGTAGTTCAACGTCAAAAACAAATTCATACAAATCCAGGAACTGATTAAAACACGCATAATAGAGGTATACAATGTAAAAAACGACCAATTATATAACAAAACAGTAAAAAAAACGACCAATTATATAACAAAACAGCAAAAAACGAGCCCCGAACGTTCCCGACAGCGCGCGCCCGGCGCATCTTTCTTCCCGGCGCCAGCCCGCGTCGTCTCCTCCCCGCGCGCTGCGCCGTCGTCTCCACCCGCGCGCATGCGCCGTCGTCTCCACCCGCGCGCCTGCGCCGTCCGCCTTCCCCGCGCGCCAGCGGCCTGTAGGCATCCGCGCGCCTGCGCCGGCTTCTCTTCCTCCCCGTTTCCGAATTCGTCTACTGTTTTTGCTAATCTTTACTACTTTTACTGCTAATCTACGCTAAAAAACTGTAAATTATGATAGAAAAGAACCTGATTTTGCAGATCGTACTAACAGAAAATGATGATGTTGCACCGGCTATCCTCCCGCTAACGCTCAATCTCCCGCTCCGGTTACCGCTTCTAGAGAGAAGTCAGAGAGAATTCTAGAGAGATAGAGAGTTTTGAGATTTTGAAATTTATGAGAGATAATAGAGGGTGGAAAGGTGTATATATAGGAGAATTTAAGGGTAAGGGAAAATGATAAAGTTTTTTAAATTTCCGACTGAGCGAAGTGAAAACCCGACTGAGCGAATGAGTTCAGTAAATATATCATTAAACCCAATCAAAAAGGACAATTATAATTTTATAGATAGCGTTGGGTTGTAAACTTGTTAGTAGTAAAAGGAAAACAACTTATTTTAGTTAGTATTTATTTTATCTACATTTTTTTTGCTGTCCCCGTGTTTTTTTAAATTTTAAGCCGTTTTCCTGTACCCATATCCGTACCTATCCCCGTATCCGTACCCATGCAACCTAGGTACTGATCGCCATAACTAAGGAGCCCATATTCAAAGGAAAATTTAAAGCTATTAAAATATCAAATCATATTATTGATTAAACTGAAGGAACAATGAGAGTCACGTCTCCTCTCTGCGCCCGTGCTGTTTCTCATTGATTCTACACCTAATTGTTCTACGGTGGCCACTTCTTGCGGCCACCGATTTGTGTTTCCTCTGGTATAGTACTATTCTCTCTAGTATTTGCCTCTTTGTTTATTCTGCTTACTACTGGTTACTGTCTCAATGGATGAGTTGAAGGCGTCGCAACAACCATCCAAGAAACAATGGGGCCTGGAGAATAAGGATATCCTTATAGATAATCAGCAGTTGAAGCAACTGAATCAGCCAGATCTTTCTTGGGTGTCGTCCGCTTTGTTCAAGAATGCTGTTACGCATTGCAGAAAAGAGAATTCGGATTGGAGTTGTGATAGTGATTGGCTGGAGCCGATCTCAGACGACGAAGAGGAGGACATGGAAGAAGATGATCCAAAGTGTCCTTCCATCTATATCTCGAGGGAGCAAAAATTAAGGTTTAGGAGTCCGTGGCGGAATGCCATTATCGTCAAGCTTCTTGGTAAAAATTTACCGATGAATGTCCTTATTGACGGACTTAAACGAAGGTGGAACCTACACGGGGAATGCACGATGAATGATTTGACTAATGGTTTCTACAAAATCAATTTTACAAATCAGGAAGATCTACAATTCGTTTTAACGGAGAGTCCGTGACCGATTATGGACCACTACCTCACGGTTTGTCCATGGAAGCCGAACTTCAATCCAAACTCGGAAGCGCTAGCAAATCTTGAAGTGTTAGTAAGAATCCCGGACCTTCCTAGCGAGTACTACAATGAAGAGTTCCTAATCTTGCTTGGTGCCAAGGTTAGGAAGTTAAAAAGGTAGATTTACTGATGGCTCGTTTTGGGAAGGCCAGACTAGCTAGAGTGGCTATTGAGGTGGATCTCACTAAACCTCTTCTTGCTAAATATCGGTTTCGAAGACGTACAATGAAGATTGAATATGAGGGGCTACATCTTGTTTGTTTCTCCTGCGGGTGTTACGGGCATACGGATGCGAGCTGCCCTAATAGAGAATCAAAGGGTCTAGTGATTTAGAGTTAAGGGTGTAACACCCCAACTCAAAACACAATACTTAGCAAAGGATTGCAGCGGAATACAACTTAACATTTTACTTAATTTGTTGGTGTCACACGCCGTTAGCCACCCATGTGGCTAACAAGGCTAATACTTACACAATGTATCGGTCTGATGGACCAGATTCCCGAGCACCTACACAACTCAATACCATTCCATTCCAAAAATCAATACACATTACATTCCAACAGTACCGAGTATTTACAACTGAGCCGATAACATTTTCGGTCTTACTGCACCTACAATACATAGGTAATTAAATAAACTACCCATGCCCAAACAACTACCCCGTCCTACTCTCGAACGGCTTCCAGCTCCATTGTACCTGAAAAGGAAAAAGGGTGGCCCCCAAGGGGCTCAGCACCTTTGCTGGTATGGTAATCGTGCAGCGTGCATACTATTGGGCCACGCACAACTAATTAATGGTGGCCATCGGGTCCGGTTCTACCCGGAACCGGCGGTTCTACCCGGAACCGATTGGAACCGGAACCGGTAGGGAACCGGTGGGAACCGGAACCGGAACCAAACCGCCTCAGCCGGTTCCGAATACGAATACATGTTTTGAGATTCGGGCCCGAACCGGGCCCGGAACCGGAACCGGAACCGCCTGGAACCGCCTGGAACCGTTGTCGGATTCGGAACCGGGAACCGGAACCGGGAACCGGAACCGGTGGAACCGGAACCGCCACAGAACCGGTTGAAGTTACCGTTGGAATCGGGCCAAAACGACATCGTTTTGGGTCTCGGGCGCGCGCTCCTCTAAAGAAAATAGCTGTACTCTTTTTCCTTATTAGGGTTTTCCCAATGAGTTTTTACCTATTAAGGTTTTAATGAGACATTGAATCATATAATAAAATTCTCTTTGTTCCTTATTTTTTGTAAATTCAATAAAAATTCCTAAGTCTTTGTTTCTTACACATTTAAGATTATAAACTTGAAGAAAACCTATCTAGGAGTAAAGTGGATGAAAAGAGCAACGTGTGCGCTCAAACGGATCTCAAATCGGAGCTAAAACAAAGCAACTGGAGCTGATCGAATCTTTCCGGAACCGCTCCGGAACCGGTCGGAACCGACCAGAACCGGAATCGAACCGGAACCGGAACCGGAACCGGCCGGAACCGGTTTTTTGACCGAATCCGAAGCGAATCCAGATTTCAGAACCGGACCCGGAACCGGAACCCGAACCGCCCAAACCGGTTCCGAATACGAATACACATTTTCCAGAACCGGAACCGATGGAACCGGAACCGGAACCGGTGGAACCGGACCCGTGGCCACCATTACAACTAATTGTCGTCTAAGCATGCGGTTGATTATATTTAAATCATGCATGTAGAACCATAAACACATAACACATTCACAAACATACAACACCCATAAGCATAACAATACTAATTGCATAGCATCAACCACATACATAACATAATAGGAACGAATCCCTTGAGGGAAATGAACCAAACAACAGTCAGTCCAACTTGGTAAGCCTAGAGAGTGACTTCAGTCTCATGTTAAGCTCGTTACACCATAATTTACTTGAATGTGTCGGTCTTAATATAGAACCGATCACACCATCACACCATAATTTGTTTAGAAGTGTCGGTCTTAATATAGAACCGATCACACCAACATACCATATTTATATAGAAGTGTCGGTCTTAATATATAACCGATCACACCATCCACCATTCCCCCTAGCCCGAATAAAAGTCAGGTAGGTAAGCCTTTTATTAGGCTTGTGGGTGATTGTAATCCATGAAGGAAAGACAACCAATAACAGAGAGGGAGTTAAAGCAAATATAGACATCAACTCCCAAACAACACGCGCGACCGGAACTACCGGATTCCTCACCCCCATTAATATATATATAGTTAAGAGTTCCATTAGGGAACCTATCACGTCCATACACCATATGGTGTTACAACTTGGTTAAACACCAGGGAGGTTAACATGCTTACACACAACAACAACACACAACTGACGCACGAATAGCCGTAGTTAGAACATTCTCATGGGTTGGGTCGTTAAATCCGAATGCCGATCTCTTATGTGATCCTAGAGTCGGTTCGCTAAGGTTTAACACATATTTGAGGTTAAACGGTATCGGAAACTAAATACGCCACATAAATGAATTACTATAAACTCATTTCATGCTAATTCTTGCAAGGTGGCAAACACACAGTAAAACAGGTTGGCACACAAGCCGGTGTAATCCGGTAGAACACAGGTTGCAAGAAAACCATACTTGTCACCAAGGTCCACTCTATTGTGTCCTCTTATGTTCCTCGAATAATTCTCGAACAACTGGTAACATTACAATTGTTTCCATTAACATCGGGGTAATACGATTGTTTAACGTCTAATGCGCCCATAGTAAACCCCGTCATCTCGTTATACTTAATTTTACTCTTGTGATCTTAAGTTCACAACTCTCACATCCAACCTAACACTTGTTTACACTTTTTAAGGCCTTTACATGTCACCAAACAAGGCCTAAACATCATCTAAAACCATTACCATCCAAACCCCCATCATTAGAAGCCTTTAAAACACGTTTTGGACTATTTTTGCCCTGGTCCGGGACTTGGTCCGGACCCAAGGTCCCGGACCAACACTGAAATACACTCTTGGGCATTTTTTTCACTTGGTCCGGGTCTTGGTCCTGGACTAAGGACCCGGACCACATGTAAACCTGATTTTCGGCACATTTTTAAGGGTGGTCCGGGACCTTATACAAGGACTAAGTCCCGGACCTGCTAAAAAGCTGTCAAAACACCATTTTCAACACCTAATCCAACCTTAAACCTTACCCGAACTTTTCCTAATCTTTCCACAAGTTTCTAAGCATGTTATAACACCTTAAACATGCACTAAACTTTCCTCAATCATCACCAAACTTGTTACTCATTTTTTTACAAAAATTCCTAACACTTGTAACATTTTCCCTTAGGATTTTTAAGTGGTGAATCATGCCTACAATATCACTAACCAAAGTGTTGTCTCACAAACATTACAACTACTCCAAAAGCATTATTTCTCACCAACACCTCCTTTACACAACTCCTTACGATTTCTCCCACAAGATCATACTTAATCCTTCACAAGGCATTATACCTCTTTGTTACCAAATTTTGCACAAGTCTTAACACTTCACACAACATAACTTTGGTGTGTCTACAACACCCATTGATCTCTAAATCCTCTAAGACCATTCCTAGGTCATCCTAGCACTCTAGAACACCTTAATTCGTTTTCTTTCACCAAGTTAACACTTAACAATTCCTAGTACAACCTAGGTTACAATACTTCACCAAAGCACCTAAAACTCTTGTTTTCTGAACCAAATTTTGCCATAGCTTCTCTAGTATACTCTTACACCCAAACACTTAGTTTTTCATCCTTAAACAAGCCAAAGACTTTAACATCCTCAATGATGGTTCTTTACACACAAACTACACCTAAAATACACTACGTCACAATATAGTGCATAAACTTAAATTGCTTGGCACTTAGGCCCTTAAATGACATGGCTCTAAGGCCCTTAAATGACATAAATTTTAACACTGAATTTCCACATATATTGCCTTCAACCTGCAATTACACACAACAATGCTCCCATAGCAATATAAGAGTTCTTGTAATTCACCTTGTGATTGTTTTACTAATCCATTTACCATTAGCTCTTTAATCACAAGTTTATAAATATGATCATATCACTTTCTTAGGTTTACCTAGTTCATTACGTAAGGTAAGCTTTAGGTTACATTTTGCACTCACATAAACACCCCTCCGTAAAACATTAACCCCTTAAGGTAAGTCATTTACCTTTTGCTTTCCAAGATTTTCTCACTTATTTTATCTTATTTTTCTTGATTGCAAACCGGAAAGGGCTTTACTCACTTGTCAATCTTTCAACCAATATACGAATAAGGGTAATGAGTATCAAGCATTATACTTTAACTCATGCACAAACCCTATATTACAAGAAGTGTTTTAATACACTAGAATTGGTGTTTACCTTTGGAATTTGAAAGAGAGCTTGATAAGGAAGCATGGTGGGACTTCTTATAGTCCTTTGAAGCATGAATCAAGCTACTAAAATGAGCAAGCAAGGCATCACTAATGGTGATTTTCGGCCATGTATGAAAATGAAAGGAAATGTGAATTTTCTTTGACTTTTCTTACCGTGAAGCAAAGAAGAACAAGAAGATGTGAAAAGATGAGTTTTTCCTCCTTCAATGGAGATTCTCATGGAACCGAAATTAAGTTCTTGAAGATTTGAAAAGATAGAAGTGTAGAGCTTGGTCTAATTAAGATAAAGGTGGTCTTGAAATTGAATTTGGAGCATGGAGTTGGACGTTACAAGGAAAAGAAGACGAATAATGGAGAGGTGCTGTAGCAAAAACGTTTTTGCTTGGGAGGATGAAGGTTGGAGATGGTGGGAACAAGGAAGGATGAATAAAGGATGTGAGAGGTATTACTTTTGTTAAGATATTTAAGTTAAAAGCAAATAGTAACTTACTTTAGTTCTTTCTTCCTTCCTTTAGTTGGCTGGCAAGGTGGATGACTCACCACCTTAAAAAAACGTCCCCCTTCAATACTTGGGGTATTAATAGGCTAGTTTGACCATTTAATCAACTAAAGTTAACTTAAAGCAAAATTAAGCACTATTTGAGCACTATTCACAAATTAGTGCACATATTTGTGAAAATTTTGATTTACCCTTGATTTAGACTTCCTAATGTGATACTAAGTAGTACAAATATTGATTAAGGTGTAATGATGGGCATTTAGCCACTCAAAACCCATTTCTAAGACAATTTTTCAAAAATGTGCTTTAAGACTCCTAAAAGCACAATTTATGTTTTAACTTGTTTTTGAGCTTGGTTTTCTTTAGTAATTGATTTAACATGTTCATTAGCATGTTAATAAGGTCTAGGAATGACCTTTAGGTCTTATACAAGGTTACACCAAGTCTAGAGCAAGTATTTGCTTAAATTGACTTTATGGTGTTTTCCTGTGTTTCCTTTGATTTAATTGTCTACCAATGTTTCTTAAGGACTTAATTAGCCTTAGGAAATCATAATTGCATGTTAGTAAAGTCTTGGTAGGCTCTTTGGGTCCTGACCAAGTTCATTCCAAGCTTAGAGTATGTTTTTGCTCAAATTGCCTTAATGGTATTTTATTACGTTTACCATGTTTTAAATTGTGTGCTAACATTTCTAAGGCACGTTTTAGCCTTAATATACCATATTTTAATATTTAAACAACATATCAAGGTTTGGGGTATTTCAAAGGGGTTCGATTAGTGTCAGAGCAGGTTTCAGAAGCTCCCCTGCATATTTTGAAGGATTATGGCGATTGGGTGGTTCCCAAAAGTCGGAACACCTTTAAATTGAACCAGAGTAAAGATTTGAGTGTTGGTAAAAGAAATCGCATCGAGGTTGATGAGGGCTCCCGTTTCCAGATCTTGGACAAAAAGGCCAGCCTACCTACGGACAGAAGTAGAAAGGCCACCGGGATGCAAGGAGAAGATGCTAGGGTTTGTCGAGAAGATCAAGCGCATGGTCGCGCCTAATCTCCGCCTACCATTGATAAAGATTCGGGATCTATAAGTATTATTCTTAACTTGTCTAATAATCCCAATTCCAAGTTGGAGTTTGATGTTGGTAATTCTATATCTCTAAATCCGATTTTTGTGTCTACTCTTGTAATCAAGTCTTCGAGTGGTAAGTCGGGGTCTGATATTAATCATAATGATGTGGATATGATTTCTAATCCGTCTATTATCCCTAACCCAACTTGGAATTTAATGCTGGTAGTTCTATATTTATGAATCTGAAGGTTGTGGGTAACACTAACTCCAATATGTCGTTTGGTAAGTCGAGCTTAGGAAATATTCCTCTTAAGGTGGATAAGCATAATCAGGCGCATCACTCTTTGGGTAATGTGTAGTCTTCGGTTTTTTCTTACTATGTTTTTTATGAGTGGCATATTATTTTGGAATGAAAGGGAAGCTCTACATGTTAACTTCCACAAAGCCTTAAGGGAATTCCAAGATTAAACATCCCAAGGTTCTTGTATTGGTTGAACCTAGAATTAGTGGTAGGAATGCTGAACCGGTTAGTAACAGAATTGGCTATGATAATGTCTTCAGGGAGGATGCTCAGGTTAGTGGAAATATTTGGATCTTGTGGGACAATCCTACTGGTATTCAAACCTTAACTTCTAATAGATAATTTGTACATTGCCAAATCAATGATTCTAATAAGGTTTATTATTTCACAGTAATTTATGCTAGTCCAAACTCTTAGATTAGACAACAGCTTTGGTCTGACCTTGATTAAATTCAGAGTTGTAATGATGCTCCCTGGATTATTGGTGGATATTTTAATGCTACTCTCCACCATTCTGATAGGAATGAATCATCTGCTAGGAACAATGGAGTGGATTCTTTGTTTATGAGTTGGGTTTATAATAGGGGGCTTATTGATGGTCCCTCTTCTGGTGAGATCTTTACCTAGACTAATGGCAATAATAGGGTTAAACTGGATAGGGTGTTAGTAACTACTGAATGGTTTAATTTGTTTCCTAATGCTATAGTTGAAACTTTACCTCGTTTTACTTCTGATCACTGCCCCTTATCTCTTTCTCCTCTCTCTCTCTCTCTCTCTCTCTCTCTCTCTCTTTCACTCTGATTGTACTATGAGATGTCCTAGACAAAAGACTTTCAGATTTTTGGCTGCTTGGCTCACTCACCCTAATTTTCGTGATATTGCTTTACAAAACTTGAACCTGGTAGGGGATTTAAGGGGTTCGTTGGAGATTCTTAGGGATCATCTGAGGGGCTGAAACAGATCTACTTTTGGTCATATAATCTGGAATAAAAATAGAATTTTGGCTCGCCTTAGGGGGGTCCAAAAAGCTATTGATTCTGCAGTAGGTAATCACTTAAGAGGTCTTGAGAAAACCTCGATGAATGATCTGGATATGTGGTTGCAGAGAGAGGAACTTTTATGGTTTCAAAAATCAAGAGATGATAAGATCAAACTTGGTGATAGAAACACATCTTACTTTCATGTTAAAGCTAACATTAGAAGAAGAAAAAATAAAATAATGCGCTCATAGGGCTGGATGGGACTTGGATTACAGATAATGGGGATCTGTGTAAGCTGGTGCATGATCATTTTGTTAAGCTTTTCTCTAGTAATGATGCTCATCTGAAAGATTTAGTTGGTCATGATTTTTCTACCTTATCTAATCTTGAATACGACTCTCTGTCTAACTATGTATATATGAATGAGATCAATGTTGCTGTAAAGAGTATGAAGGTTTTAAAGCCCCTGGTGTGGATGGATTTCCTGCGGGTTTCTTCCAAATTTTCTGGCATCAGCTTGGTCCTTCCATGTGGAGATTTGTTAGGGATGTGTTTGCTAATGGTTGCTTTGATAGTAAAATGAACCATACTATTATTTTTCTGATTCCCAAGATTGATTACCCTATGCATGTCTCTCAATTTAGACCCATTTCTTTATGTCAAGTGCAGTACAAAATATTAGCGAAGGTGATTGTGAATAGATTAAAGCCCTTCATGCCAAAATGGATTTCGGTGAATCAGTCTAGCTTTTGTTCCTCGTGTGAACATTTTTGACAACATTATCCTTGTTCAAGAGGCTCTTCATCACCTTCACAATACTAAAGCTAAATATGGATTTTTGGCGCTAA
The DNA here is from genome assembly GCA_023374045.1 of Limonium bicolor. Taxonomy (NCBI): domain Eukaryota; kingdom Viridiplantae; phylum Streptophyta; class Magnoliopsida; order Caryophyllales; family Plumbaginaceae; genus Limonium; species Limonium bicolor. The sequence continues at coordinate 233,655,570 of CM041781.1, read as the reverse complement.
AAGTGGACCTTGCTAAGCCGTATGATAGATTGTCATGGAAATTTGTCAAGGATACTCTAATTTGTTTAGGTCTGCCTCCTAAGTTAATTAATTTGATTATGTTTTGTGTATCTTCTACCTCGTTTTAGGTTAGTAGGAATGGGAGTCTCACTGATGATTTTAAGGCGGGTAAAGGAGTAAGGCAAGGAGACCCCTTCTCCCCCTTCATTTTTGTTCTTTGTTTAGAAAGGCTTTCTTAGTTAATTAATCAAGTTGTAGCTAGCAAACTTTGGATACCTTTATCTATGGGTCATAGTGGGACTATGGTGTCACACAGTTTCTTTGTGGATGATCTTGTTTTATTCGAGGAAGCTACTACCAAACAGATTTGTGTCATGAAGAAGATCCTTCATGATTTTTCCAAAGCCTCAGGTCAGATAATTAGACATGAGAAGTCAATTTTACTTTTATCTACAAATTCTCGTAGTGAGAGAGCTCGCATCCTTAGTCTTGAGGCGGCAATTCCTGTTTGTTGAGATATCGGCCGCTATTTAGGGGTGTTTTTGCATCTGGGTAGGAAAGATAAACGTAATCAGGAACTTTTGTTAGATAAAATTAGGAATCGATTGTCTGGGTGGAAGATGAAATCTCTTTCCTTTGCTGGGAGAATTTGCCTCACAAAAAGTTTTATCTCCTCCATACCAATTCACAATATGCAATGTCAACTGTTGCCAAGTAGAGTCTGTGTGTTAAGTCAAGGACCTTTAGTTTTGATGATAGCAAACCTGTGGTGTTTATCTAACATGTTTGTCAAGCTTATCATTCAGATAAACAGGTGAATAAGTGGCTTAGCACGCAACGTTGCAAGCGCACTCAGCCTATGACATGTGCCCACCCAGTCGGGCGCCTGTCTGTGAGAGCTCCGAAGAACTTCTAGTAACACACAAGTAGTCAAGAACCACACTATCACATATCTCATACATCAAACATTAAACAAGGACGGAAATGTATGAGCAACGTCGACAAACTCACTCAGATGTGTCACACCCGCACAAGCAACTAGGTCACGACAAAAGGAGAAGCTCATTAATATTAAAGATAACAAGATATGCAAAGGCTATTAATGACATCATTACATAGCTGAAATAAATTTAGAAGAGAGCATTTATGAGCATTAATTAACCACACAAGGTCAGACAAGTTGATGTGCGCTAGTGGTGACTGACCACTTGGGAGACGCGCCACCAACTTGCCCAATCACAAGGCAACACGTGTGTTGATAGCTCCAGATCAAGTTAGAAGATAATCTACAGTAGGGTGTGACTATTGTAATAAGAGAAGAAGAAGTATTCTTCTTCTAGAGTCTACATATTCATAGGCCATTAGTTACACCTTAACTAACGTGTATATATATGAGCATTTATGTCCTATGTAAATCAAACTTGCGGGATAAAAAGAAGAGATACAATCTGAGCAAGTGTGAGTCAGATAAGAGTGAGTGTAAGTACTAGAGAGTTGGTGAGCTAGTGAGGACTAGGTTAGAGTGTCAATACTTTGGGTATTTGATAGGCCGACAGGTTGGGGAGCGGTCGGTGAACCGTAGGCCGATAGTCAGGTGAGGGTTAAGGAATTTAGGGATAAAGTCAAAACTATCCCGAGAGTCCGTGTGTGGGGCGAGGGAGATTAAGTGAATTTCATGTGTGTAAATTCTCAATTAAAATGGAGTTTCCAGTTTAAGGTTTATCTCGTGTCTTTCCTTAAACTATCAAAATTTATTTGAGTCACGATACGTCCACGACCGGTCGGGGACGCATCAGGAGCATCAGCCAGTTTCAATTGGTATCAGAGCAGGTCTCTTCTATAAAGCTAACTGCTTTGGAAGAGGATCAAAATGACTCATGCAAGCCTACTAGCGTCAGAAGAAGGTTCTGCACCAAATAGACCATCACTTTTTAATGGAGACAACTATACTCACTGGAAGAACAAAATGGAGTTTCATATCATGTCTGATGATCCCAGGATGTGGAGGGTTATATCACGTGGTGAATATACCTTCCAAAATGCTCAAGGACAAGACATATCAGTAGACATAATGACGGATGATCAAATAAAGAAGCTGGTTTTCTATGCGCTAGCACTAAGAATTCTACACTGTGCACTACTACCTAAACAATACTCCAAGGTAGCCTCAGCTAAAATGACTCAAGAGATTTGGAAAACTCTTGAGGTCACATATGAAGGGAATGATGAGATCAAAAAGACCCACATTAAGCTGCTATTGACCCATTGGGAGCTATTCAAAAAGGAAGAAAAGGAGAGTATCTCTGAATAGCACACAAGGTTCACCAAGCTCATCAATGAAATGTAGGTACTTGGAAGAATCATCTCAAATAAGGATCAAATTCGGAAGTTCCTCAGATCTCTTTCTGCCTTCTTTGATTGCAAAGTCAACGCCATGCAAGAGGTACATGATCTCTCCAAGATGTCTTTGGCAGACATGCAAGGATCTCTAATGGCTTTCTAGTTAAAACTACAACAAAGAAACCCAGAAAGCTCATCAAGAGATAAAGGAAAAGGCATAGCCCTTCAAGTAGCTGAAAATGAAAGATCCGAGTCAAGACACGACAATGGTGAAATGGTCCTCTATGTTAAGAGGTACTTTCAAAAGTTCATAAGAAATAAAATGAGGAAAGAGAAGGAGCCCAAAGAGACGGATGATCAGAAGAAAAACAATGACAAATGTTTTGGGTGTTCAAGACCCGGACACCACATCAAGGACTGTCCTCAACGACCTCGAGAAGACAACGTCAGGATCAAGAAGCCTGTCCGACGTTCATTCAACAAAGGGCCAAGGAAAGAAGCCTTCATTGCTGCATGGGGAGACTTTGAACTAATTGACGACAACCAAACCTCAGACAGTGATATCTTAGAGGAAGAGAAGGCTCATCTATGCCTTGAGGAAGTTTGCCTGATGGAGCAAGACAATGACACAAAAGAATCAGAGAAAGAAGGTCAAAACAAGGTAAACTACTCTAAACTAAAGCATAGAATTCTAAAAGATGAATTTCTAGGACTTAAAATGTTTTCTTTCATACTAGTTGATCAACTAGAGGCATTTGAAAATGAAAACAAGGAACTCTTGGAGGAAAATGAAGAATTAAAGAAAAATTCAGGCAAAGACAAGGTAGATAACCTCATGAGGGCACTCATGAAATTGCAAATCGACTATAGTGAAATTCTCTCCGCTCATGAAAAGTTGAAACTAGGAAAACAACCTGAAATCGATGAACTGATTATAGCGCTTAACGCAAAAGAAAAGGAACTAGCTACAATCAAAGAAAAACATGCTAAGCTCGAAGCTGTTCCTAAGACACCCATGGGGAGAACCAAACGACAGGTCGGGTACCAGTCAGAGATCAGTCGTAGAGGTATCTGCCATCTATGTAGACAACCGGGTCATCATAAAGCCAAATGCTATAGAACACGATTCATGGGCACTGGCAACTCAAAGGTATAGGACTAAAATGGGTAGTCAAAAATGATTCTAGAACAATGGTCATTTGTGGAACTGGGTCCAAACCTTCTGTGGACCCTAACCCCACACCACTAACGTGTTAAGTGCAAGATTGAGTGGGAATAGACCCCTGCTGGTACATCGACAGCGGGTGCTCTAAACATATGACTGGAGACAAAATGAAGTTCTTCCCACTCGAGTCAGGAAGCCAAGGAACAGTTTCCTGTGGCGACAATAAGAAAGGAAAAATCATCGGTGTAGGTAAGGTTGGTTTTATGTCAGATTATGTCATAGATAATGTCAATTTAGTTAGCGGTTAAAAATTCAATTTGCTTAGTGTATCTCAAATCTGTGATAAAGGTAACTCAGTTCATTTCTATTCTATACATTGTAGCATAGTAGATGTGAAAAACATTAAGGGGTTGTTAAAGGGAAAAAGATGGAAAAATGTGTATGTAACTAGTCTAGAGGATATTGACAGTCCAAATCTTCTATGCTTGACTACTTCAATAGATGAATCTACACTGTGCCACAAAAGACTAGGGCATGTTAGCACTTCCTTGTTAAGAAACCTTGTCAAGAAACAATTGGTAAGAGGTTTCCCTGAGATTAAGAAATATAAGACCAATCTTTGTGATACATGTGTTAGAAGCAAACAAACTAAGGCTTCTTTCAAATCAAAGAACTTAGTTAGTACATCCAAGCCACTTGAATTACTTCACATGGACTTATATGGACCTATGAAAATCAAAAGTTTTAGAGGAAATTGGTATGTGTTTGTGATTGTTTATGATTACTCATGATTTGTTTGGACACTCTTCATTGCTTCCAAAGACGAAGTCTTTGAGAAATTTCAAGTCTTTGCAGGAAAAGTCCAAGTACAACTTAACCACAAAATCAAGGCTCTTCGGTCTGATCATGGGTCAGAGTTTGAGAATCAACAATTCATGGATATGTGTAAACAACATGGAATCAATCACACATATTCACCACCAAGAACACCCTAACAGAATGGGGTAGTTGAGCGTAAGAACAGAACACTACAAAAGGTAGCCAGGGCCATGCTATTGGGGAGCAGTCTTCCTCAGTTCTTCTGGGCAGAAGTAGTGGCAACTGCATGCTACATCAAAAATAGAACGCTCATACGACCTATCCTCAACAAAACTCCCTATGAGCTAATCAAGGGAAGAAAACAAAACATAAGTCACCTCAGGGTCTTTGGCTGTAAATGCTATGTCCACAACAATGAAAAGAACCCTCTAGGAAAATTCGATGCCAAAAGTGATGTGGCTATCTTCCTTGGGTACTCTGAGAGGAGCCGGGCATACAAAGTTTACAACAAAAGGACACTGAAAGTAGAAGAAAGTGTACATGTGGTCTTTGATGAGGCTGATGCTCACGTAGTCAGGAAATCCGAAGGACTTGGATTCAATCTAGCTGATCAGGATGACACGGATTATCCCAAAGATGAATCACCGACAGAAGAAATCCTGCCCGACAGGTCAGCGACAGGTCAACAACAGGTCATCGAATGAAATAATGATGTCGAAGATACTTTATCACCATCAACCATTCATCAATCTCGTGCTTTGTACAAAGATCATCCACTGGAGAACATCATATCAGATATCTCCAAGGGAACTCAAACTAGAGCGCAAACTCGTGATATCTTGGCCTTCTCAACGACAGTCTCATCCATCGAACCCAAGAACATTAAAGAAGCACTTCAAGACTCTGATTGGATCAAGGTAATGCAAGAAGAGTTAAATCAGTTTGAAAGATGCAGAGTTTGGCATCTTGTGCCTCGATCTACTCATCAAAGAGTACTTGGCACAAAATGGGTCTTCAGAAACAAACTGAATGAGATAGGAGAAGTAGTCAGGAACAAGGCTCGTCTAATAGCTCAAGGATATCGTCAACAAGAAGGGATAGACTTCCAAGAAACCTTCGCTCCAGTAGCAAGGATGGAGTATATCATATTACTAATTACATTTGCTACACATAAAGGAATTAAACTCTTCCAACTTGACATCAAGAGTGCCTTTCTCAATGGGTACGTCAAAGAGGAAGTGTATGTTGAACAACCTCCAGGTTTTGAGACACAAGAAGGAAAAGACATGGTACTTAGGCTTGACAAAGGTCTTTATGGGCTCAAACAAGCTCCAAAGTCATGGTATGACCGCCTGTCCTCCTATCTATTGGAAAACCACTTCAAAAGAGGTAAAGTAGACAAAAATCTGTTTGTTTACAACAGCAAAAGAGATTTCTTAATTTTGCAAGTATATGTCGATGATATAATTTTTGGAGCTTCCGATGAAAAGTATTGCAAAAGGTTTGAAGCATTGATGAAGAAAGAATTTGAAATGAGTGATCTAGGAGAACTAAAGTTCTTCTTAGGACTTCAAGTCAAGCAGGACATTGAAGGGATCATCATATCCCAGCAAAAGTACGTAAAAGATTTACTGAAGAGATTTGGAATGGAAGGTTGCAAACCGTTTGACACACCAATTGCCGTTGGCACAAAGATGGGCATCACGACTGGTGACCAACCGGTCAACTAGTGGTTGCACAGGGAGATGATAGGTTCTCTACTATATCTAACTGCTAGTAGACATGACATTATGTATAGCGTTTGCTTATGTGCCAGGTTTCAAGCAGATCCTCGAGAGAGTCATCTCACAGCTGTGAAAAGAATCCTATGTTATCTCAAAGGGTCCATGAATCTTGGTTTATTTTATCCCAAATTCAAAAATTGTAACATTGTAGGATTTTCAGACGCAGACTATAGAGGATCCATCATTGACAGAAAAAGCACGTCAGAGACAACATTATTTGTTGGATCATGTTTGATTGCATCGGGATCAAAGAAACAACATAGTGTAGCCATCTCTACTGCAGAATCATAATACATAGCTGTAGCAAGCTGTTGTGCCCAACTCTTATGGCTCGAACAATAAATCGTGACTATGGTGTTAAAACAGGTACGTTACCTATCATGTGTGATAATGCAAGTGCTATTTCTATTTCCAAAAATCCAGTACATCATTCTTGCACCAAGCATATTGACATTAGACATCACTTTCTTAGAGACTGTTGTGAAAAAGGAATTAGTTGGTTTAAAGTATATTTCTACTGAAGACCAACTAGCTGACATTTTTACTAAGCCATTAAATAGAGAAAGATTCAACAAGATTATTCATGATCTTGGTATGATATTCATTGATCACAATTAAATCATCTTTCAATTCCCACGATCGGTGACCGACACATGAGAAACCCCCATAATGTTATCGTTCAGTAGTCAACGATCAGTTTAATGCATAGAAGTTATGTCAAACGACTACTTGAAACAGATATGTCATTTTCCACAACAAATGATATTGAAGAGGGTCCAATGGATAGAAACGGGAAAATTTCTCAACGGATCGCTGACAACCGTCATGACCGCTGCTCGTTATGAATAGTACCGTTAGGACATGTCAGTGACTGGATGACGAGCGGTCGCCGACCGTTACTCGATATCTTTAAAAGGGTGACGGGAGTTTTACTCTTGTTACACTATTGCCCTCACTCTCTCTAATCTCTCTAAGCACTCATAGCGTTTTCTCTTCTCTCTTACAAACACATTCGTGAGATCAGTGCAAAGAACCCTTGCCTCACAACCACTAAAGGACACCGAATTGAAAAGCTCTAATGTTCAGTACAAATCCTCTAAACCATATGGCACCCAAGAATGCTCGTCGATCAAATGCCAAGGAGGTCGTCAAGGAAGCTTCCCCACAACAAGTGGCCGACAGAATCTCAAACTCGCATAACAAAGGAAGAAGAAAATCAACTTACGGTAAAAGTGGTGCAAGAAGGCCAACTACTAGCCAGTGAGGTAGAGTATATAAGGACCCATATTCCTAAAACTTACCATCTCATTGAATCTGGTACCTTTCAACCTACTATTCTTCCTATTCCTAGCCCCACAGAAAAACCAAATATGTCTTCTCCTGCTCCTTCACCGAAAACCTCCAAAAACACCACAAAGAAATCCAAAGCCAAGAAACCCAAATCTCCTAAAAACCAAGATCTCTTCACTACCACAACGAGCTGTGTAACTCGCGAAACTCGTGGCTCGCAACGTACCAAAAATCAAAAGGAAAATCCACAAAAAGCCCACTCCACACCAGAAAAGGCAACTCGAAAGTTGCACTTCAGCGATGAGGAGGAAGCCACTCCTTCAGCAATCGCAAGAACAGTCGTTCAGCAGCTAGAAAATGAGGAAGTACAGAGTGATGAAAAGTCACAAGAGAAGGCCTCACCAACAGAAAAAACACTAGAGGAAGGTGTGACTGCACCAGACTCTGAGGAGGAAACTAACATCGTTCCTCAGATGATGACACCTGTCGATGACAGGTCGCTGACACCTCCACGACAAGCTCAAGAAAAAGGAAGCGACACAGAGCCGATGTTCCCCACCGTCCATACGCTCCAGGAACGCGAGCATCTGAGAAAAGCAAAAGGCAAGGAGAAAATGGCTCCATCATCACAATCTCTAGAGCTAGAAGAGCTCTTTCAAACTATCACCAAGCCTCCACCTCCTCAATCCTTGAAGCGTCTCAAAAAGCTCAAGGAGCTAGAGCTTGCGCTGATAAAGGCAGAGAATATCAACGACAGATCCTCTCCTGTCTTACCAAAGACACTAGACCAAGAGTGGATGGACAAGATGGGTCTAGGACAGATCCAGGAGTTGTTGGAGTACCAAGGATGGATGGATTTCTTCCAAGAACCCATAGCCGTCTACACAAAACTGCTCAAGGAGCACATGTGCTGTCTTGGATCACTCCAAAGTAACGACGATAACTACATCATTTCATGGGTTCAAGGCATCGAAATCACCATCTCCAAGTCTTGGATCTCTGACACTTTCGGCCTAGAACCCAAAGGACTTGTTGTTCCAAAGGAAACATCTTGGAATGACCTAGGACACCTTGGAGGAAGAATGATGAATTTGCTCAAAAAAGGAGCAACAATGAAGAACTTTCCTGTAGCAGAAATGTCCATACCAGACAGAGTTCTCTTCAGTCTGCTCACCCACAATATCACTCCACGCAATCAATGCACTCACATTCTCAATGCAAGAGATGTGAGGTTACTCTACGCCCTCAAGACCAAGGAGAAGATAGATCTCCCTGCTATGATTCTGTTATCCATTGAGGAAAACCGATGTGTAAACCAGGGTCTTGTGCATGGAGGAGTGGTGACAAAGGCGCTACTAGAGAACGGAGTGGACACCAACAAATTCCACGAATGTGTGCGCACCGCTCAGGATAGCATCTGCTCAGAGATGCTGTACAAAATGGGGATCAAGACGAAGGGAGATCAGCTGGTGGTTGCTCAAGAAGCCAACCAAGAGTGAAGACTCTAAGTCAGAGCCTCGTCCAACCGCTAGAGCATCAGGACTTAAAAGAAGGAGAAGTCTTTCACCGGTCCATGACAGGTCGGGGACCAGTCTGGATACTTCAGCTCGGGACATTCTTCATCATGTAAGAGTCACTCTTACCGCTGTGCAGGCTTTATCCACTGAACCAAGTGTTCATCACATGGTTCAAGGAGCAATAGATTTTATAGACTCTCATATAGCCTGAGAGTTCTTTGTCTCTTAAAGACACGAGTGAACCATGAGAAAACTAGCTCTAGGCTTAGATTTTGTTTTTCCATTAATGTTTCATTTTGTCATTGACTATCTATTTCCAAGTAAACCTTTGATATGAATGAAAATGCAGCTATTCTTTTGTCTATCTTGAATGATTATCTTGTTCATGAAATAATTTATTGTATTGACTGCCTCTTCCTTGATTAAAAATTGTAAAATGATCAGAGATATTTAGTCCCATCCATTCCACTAATCCAATCTCCAACCTTGACACCTAAAAAGCCTAAAAACATATCCTACAAGACGTAGCACCTCATTTATTACCACTCACCGATCATTCATTGAGTATATCCTCAAGTGTCTATAAATACTTGCGCACTTCATTTGCCACTCACCATCATTTTTACACATCTCACGAAATGGATCAAACTCCACAAAGCTCATCCAGCTCAAATGAGCAAACAATTCAGTCCACCATTCACAAGTTTATGTTCACTAAACATCCAAAGAAATACGTCTCCCAAAGCTATGCTCAACCAGACTCCGACTCATTTACAGCTTGGTCTATCACCTCCAGTGTTACCCAATCAAACACTCGTTCCCCTCATTGCATGGAATTCACTATGGATTCTGATGAGTCTGACCTTTCCACCACTGCCGAATCACCCTTGTTCAGAACTTACTTTTCAGAGGATGAACCTTATGGATTAGATGTCATAGAATGGGATCACCAAACGCATCACTCTATCTAGATTATCTCGATCATGGTTTGTAGTTTGTACTCTATAGAATGTTATGGCCTTTACAATATCTTAAGTCATATAGTTGGTCCCTATTTTGTTGTATGGCAAAGGGGGAAAGAATGAAAGAATATGTACTTGTGAAACTATGTCTATCTTCCTGATCTCTTTCTACTACAGTTGTAGTATAACATAAATGCTGTCACTTATTGCAATTTTCCTTACGTTATGACCCTTAACAAACTCAAGGGGAATCCCGGAATCTCTCTTAGGGGGAATACCTCTAAAATTTTTGAATCGTTGAGTTGTTAGAGCACATATTATTTTATCGGTTGCCATCATCAAAAAGGGGAAATTGTAAAGTCAAGGACCTTTAGTTTTGATGATAGCAAATATGTGGTGTTTATCTAACATGTTTGTCATGCTTATCATTCAGATAAACAGGTGAATAAGTGGCTTTGCATGCAAGGTTGCAAGCGCACTTAAGTCATGAGTGGCTTAGCACGCAAGGTTGCAAGCGCACTCAGCCTACAACATGTGCCCAACCAGTCGGGCACCTGTCTCTAAGAGCTCCGGAGAACTTCTAGTAACACACAAGTAGTCAAGAACCACACTATCACATATCTCATACATCAGACATTAAACAAGGACGGAAATGTATTAGCAACATCGACAAACTCACTCAGATGTGTCACACCCACACAAGCAACTAGCTCACGACAAAAGGAGAAGCTCATTAATATACAAGATAACAAGATAAGCAAAGGCTATTAATGAACATCATTACATAGCTGAAATAAATTCAGAAGAGAGCATTTATGACCATTAATTAACCAGAAAAGGTCAGACAAGTTGATGTGTGCTAGTAGTGACCGACCACTTGGGAGACGCGCCACCAAATTGTCCAATCGCAAGGCAACACGTGTGTTGATAGCTCCAGATCAAGTTGGAAGATAATCTGCAGTAGGGTGCGACTATTGTAATAAGAGAAGAAGAAGTAATCTACTTCTAGAGTCTAATTCATAGGCCGTTAGTTACACCTTAACTAACGTGTATATACATGAGCATTTATGTCCTATGTAAATCAAGCTTGCGGGATAAAAAGAAGAGATACAATCTGAGCAAGTGTGAGTCAGACAAAAGTGTGTGTAAGAACTAGAGAGTTGGTGAGCTAGTGAGGACAGGGTTAGAGTGTCAATACTTTGGGTATTTGATAGGCCGACAGGTCGGGGAGCGGTCGGTGAACCGTAGACCGATAGACAGGTGAGGGTTAAGGACTTTAGGGGTAAAGTCAAAACTGTCCTAAGAGTCTGTGTGTGGGGCGAGGGAGATTGCGTGAATTTCGTATGTGTAAATTCTAAATCGAAATGGATTGTCCAGTTTAAGGTTTATCTAGTGTTTTTCTTTAAACTATCAAAATTTATTTGAGTCACGATACGTCCAAGACCGGTCGGGGATGCATTAGGAGCGCCAACCAGTTTCACTGTGATTAGATCGATAGGATGTGTCGCGACTTTGTTTGGGGCCATGATCAGAACTCGCGTCGATTTCATTCGATATCCTGGGATCAATTGTGTAAACCTAAAAGTCTATGAGGTCTAGGGTTTAGAAAATCCCAAACTATGAATCTGGCCTGCTTTGGGAAAGTAGTTTGGAATCTAATTTCCAATCAGGATGGGGTATGCAGCCCTCTTCTTCAGAGTAAGTATCGAAACCCAGATGTGAGCCGTGGTTCAATTACATGGAAAAATATTAGGAAATGTTGCCCAATGATTCTGAAAGGGGTTAGGTGGGTTGTAAGTATAGACAAATCCATAAGATTCTGGACTGATAAGTGGTTGTTTAACTCTGATTTACTCTCTATGGCTACCACTAGTATCCCTGAATACATAATTGATGACTTGGTAGCTGATTATTGGGATGAAAACTCGGGTTGGCGATGGGAGAGATTCATGAATTATCTCCCTGTGAACCTACAACATGATTTTACTAGTTAATCTATTTTTGCGAACGCAGGGGATGATTTTGTTGCATGGAGTCTGCATAACTCGGGTAAATATAATGTGGCTTCTGCTTACCTGTTTTTGAGCTCACAGGGATGCTCTGGTGGACAACCAAGTGATTCCTCTAATTTATTTTGAAGATCTGGAAGCTGCCAGTACAAGAAAGAGTAAGAGTTCTATTATGGCAAATGTGTTTGGGTAAACTAATGACCAATGCAGACGGTTTTCTTTGGGTTTTACTACTAACAATTCATGCCAAAATTTTGGCATTGAAGAAGATGAGACTCATATTTTTCGAGACTGTCCTGTGGCAAGAAGAATATGGAATTGCTTTATTCCTATTGTGAAAAGAAGGGAGTTTTTTGCTTTGTCATTTCTAGACTGGTGTTAGTAGAAATATGTGACTATCTCTACCTAGGTAGTGTACCTATCGTTTTGTGGGTATAGTGATTAAGTACTGGGTTGTCGAACTCAGGGACCTCTTTCAATTAACTGACAAATTAAATTAACCTAATTGAGAAAAGTAATCTAAACTAATAAAACAGGAAATTGTCACTATTTAAAGGGATTTTGTTAGTCTATCAAATTTAAATAAACAAATAAATTAAAAGAACAAATAAACCAAATTAAACAAATTCAAACAAACAGTGGTTAAATTCTAATAATTAAAGGGTGCTCCCTGAGTTGTTCTGCTCAGTCTAACGAATCCTAACTAGTTGCTAGAACTAGCAGCAGATTAATGCTCTAATGCGGACACAACTAATCACATAAAGAACAGTTTCTATTGGAGTCCGATTAACCTATTGATGGGATCACGCTTCTAGTTATTAATCAGGTTCGACTTCCTATGTCTAGTTAACTATCTCAGCTCTCAAGTGTTGATTAGAAAACTACAAGAATTGTTCTAATTATTGGCCAGATTATTAAAACACATTAAGAACAGGAATCGAACAAATTGCGTTAACAAAGTTTTCCGGAAAAATATAATATTAATGTCATCTAGAATTAGGCTCGCTTCCCAACCCGGGAAGCTAATAATAAACTACTCACTCATAATTTCAAAGACAAAAACAAACATTAAAACCAACATAAAATTATAAAATGTAACGAACAAGAGTGTACGAAAATAATAAAGCAGCTAATAAAATTCAGTTTACTAATGCCCTCGGTTCGTTCCTATTCTGTTCGTTTCTTCTCGCGAGTAGCTGCTGTGCCACGTTACTGCCCTGCACAATTGAATTTGGTCTGCTAAAGTGACGTGGTAGTTGGTTAACTGTATGACTGGGTTGGTGTTGGCGTGTGGCAGATGGTGAACGTGGGAAGTCAAAGAATAATCCAAAAGGTATTCTTCTATAAGCATAAGTTCCATAAGGGCAAGTAAAAGTAGTCTTATCCTAATCCTCGGGAGCTATGGGAATCTGAAAGTAGCCAGAATAACCATCCAGAAAACAATAATAATCATGTCCTTCTAATCTCTCAAGCATTTGATCAATAAAGGGAAGGGAAAATGATCCTTACGAGTAGCTTCATTCAATTTCCTATAATCAATACATACTAGCCAACATGTAGTAGTGCGTTGAGAAATCAGCTCACCTTTCTCATTAAGAACAACAGTAATCCCCCCTTTTTCGGTACTACCTGTACGGGGCTCACCCACTTACAATCAGAAATAGGATAAATAATCCCTGCATCAAGTAATTTGATTATCTCTTTCTTAACTACCTCTTTCAGAACAGGATTGAGGTGTCTCTGAGGCTGAGCAAGTGGTTGGTAAGCATCCTCCATGTAGATCCGATGTGAGCACAACTGAGGGCTGATTCCTTGAATGTCTGCTGCTATCGACCAACCAATAGCTTTAGTATGTCTTCGCAGCAGCTCCAAAAGTTGTCTTTCTTGCAAAATTTGTCAAATCAGAAGAAATGATAACAGGCAATTTAGATGGTTCTTTAAGGAAAACATATTTCAAATGAGAAGGAAGGGGCTTCATCTCCACTGTAGGAGGTTTTTCTATGGAAGGTCTTGGTCGGTCAGCACTTTTCTCCACTATCTTGAATCTCTTAATCGGCACCAAGCACGGCACAATTAAAACTGAAAGAAAACCTACTCAATCTAATACGGGTAGCAAACAAAAACCCGGTCAAAAGTAGTAGGGAAGCAAATTAAGACCAAGTAAGTCGAACCCTAGGGACTTGTATAGAAAATTAGTCCTAGCCTAGGTAATTACTAAGTAAAGAGGGGGAAAAAGGTGTATAAGTATTTCTAAAACTAACTAAACTAACTATTCACAATGAACTAACCTCGATTAGGGTCAATTAACAATGTAAGAACTCATATGATCACGGATTAAAAGTGGCAAGTCTCGAAAAGAATTCTCTTTCTTGCAAAATGTATATGTCGGGTGTTGTGCCGGACTTCGGCTACCCGGCGCATTCAAAAACTTTGAATGTGCCGGACATCTTTCAGCCGGCATTGTGTCCGGCATCGTACATTTCATAAATAACATTTCCAGTCTCAAGCATGACAACAAGAACTCACTACCCTTATTCGCATCATGCATAAATAATGTTGTGAATACGAATAGAAAAATGGGGAAATAAGAGAAATAACCCTAAACCTTAACATTTGTTGCCTACTTCTCAAGGCAACAATATTAAAGATTACCAAAATCATAACCTATTCTACTCTTGCTGTTGAAAGCCTTAAATAGAACTTTTGAGCTGATAGAACAAGAGAAAACCCTTATTCTATTTGTAAGGAGATTAAAACTCGGGTTACGAAACTTGAGAATTCCATTAATGAACTAGTGAAAATCGCATAGGAGGGGGGCCTTTGGTGAACCCTATTGGTGAAGATACCCATATGAGGGAATCTTCGCCTAAGTTCATCCACGGGCAGGACCCTCATGCGTGCTGTGGTCCTAAGGTCGTGGTAGGCAAGGGCGGGTCTCAATTTCTTCCTCTTAATAAAGATGTCTACCCCTGTACGGGGGTAGAGCTCATTGACTACATATATATGCAGAAAATAGAAAAGGTTGGACTCCCCACTTTGTAACTTTGCCATCCAAATGTTTCTAGGCATCCTGAGTACAAAGTTAGACAAAGGGTGAGACATTTATAAGAGCAAGGAATTCGTATAAAAGAATAAGGAAAAGAAAAAAATGATAAGTTAAACGTGCCGGATGGAATATCGGATACACTGTGTCCGGCTTCAAACTTCCTCTGTTTGTGTCGGAACACGAAACCCGGCATCCTACACGGCATGTTCGAAATTATAACAACGAAACAAAACATAATCATATATGGCGGGAACTATATTAACCGAAATACAGAACAAATCAAAAATTCATAGAGAAATACAAAACAAAATCATCAGACAAAGAAAAAAGATAGTAGTGAAATAACGAATATGCCGGACATATTGCCTGAAGTATTATACCCGGCGTGAACTTCCTCCGAATGTGCCGGGTTTACGTTGCCTGTCATTAAGTCCGGCACATTCTATGAACCAGAAATTAATGAAAAAATCAGCGAACACAGAATAGGCTATTACCAATTTTTAGGACTTGAACTAATTCCAAGTCCCCGGCAACGGCGCCATTTTGCTAACAAAGATTTTAGTAAGTAATATATATACATTTATGTACAAGAGATTAAACAGAAACATAGGAAAAGAATCAAGAATGTGTCGGGTATCTCTTAACCGGCACCAAGCACGGCACAATTAAAACTGAAAGAAAACCTACTCAATCTAATACGGGTAGCAAACAAAAACCCGGTCAAAAGTAGCAGGGAAGCAATTTAAGACCAAGTAAGTCGAACCGTAGGGACTTGTATAGAAAATTAGTCCTAGCCTAGGTAATTACTAAGTAAAGAGGGGGAAAAAGGTGTATAAGTATTTCTAAAACTAACTATTCACAATGAACTAACCTCGATTAGGTTCAATTAACAATGTAAGAACTCATATGATCACGGATCAAAAGTGGCAAGTCTCGAAAAGAATTCTCTTTCTCGTAAAATGTATATGCTAGGTATTGTGCTGGACTTCGGCTACCCGGCGTATTAAAAAACTTTGAATGTGCCGGACATCTTTCATCCGGCATTGCGTCCGGCATCGTACATTTTGTAAATAACATTTCCAGTCTCAAGCATGACAACAAGAACTCACTACCCTTATTCGCATCGTGCATAAATAATGCCGCGAATACGAACAGAACAATGGGGAAATAAGAGAAACAACCCTAAACTTTAACATTTGTTGCCTACTTCTCAATGCAACAATATTAAAGATTACCAAAATCATAACCTATTCTACTCTTGCTGTTGAAAGCCTTAAATAGAACTTTTGAGATGATTGAACAAGAGAAAAACCTTATTCTATTTGTAAGGAGATTAAAACTCGGGTTACGAAACTTGAGAACTCCATTAATGATCAAAGAGTGTTTACAATGTAATCATCTAATCAAGGCAGCCAAAGAGTCTACCAAACCAACCAGAACATTGAGAGAAGGTACAAGGAAGATCAACAGTACAACTTGATGAGAATTCCCTTATACTCGATAATGTCTTCTTTCTTTAGGTTCGATTCGTAGCACTTTCTTGGCAGCAGTTCGTCGTGATTTTTGAGAGATTTTGAATGTAAAGTAATGCTAGAAGTATATCTCCAAGTGCAGACTCACGCCCTTTTATAGACTTCAAAATCTTCAGATGCCGGGTCCCATGCTGGGTAGAGGTAATCCGGCATGTGAATTAAACACGTACTTTTCAGTAACGGTCGAAACCGCCTTGGTGCGAAAGTCACTTGTGCCGGATAGATTATATCCGGCACCATACCCGGCATCGAATGTTTGAATAATGGTGAATAACCGACAATCTTTGGCGAATAGGTGCGTCGTTTGCTTATGCCGGATAAAGGGCACCCGACACCATACCCGACCTGATCCCTTTCCTGATACGTACTTATGCCGGGCAGAAAGAACCCGGCTCCACATCCGGCATCGGTTGATTTTTGATGTAGAACTTGCTCCTTGCATGAAAAACACTCAAGGTATTAGTCTGAACATATAAAATGCCTTTTGATGCTAATTAATGTAAATACTACCTATTATAACATTATTTTAACTAATACTACCATAAATCTAGCTTATAAAATATGATAAGTCTACAGCTTATCAGTCAGCTAACTGTAACTGCACTGAAGTGGGAGAACATTGTCCTACTCCTAATTTCTCAAAAATTGAAAGAGGCATCAAATTAATACTTGCTCCCAAATCACATAAACCGTTACCACAATCTACCTCCTCGATGGTACAGGGGATGATAGGAAGACTTGGATCTCCCAACTTTGGTGGTAGCTTCTTCAGAAGGACTGCCAACACCCTTTCTGTCAGCTTTACTGTGTCAGTTGCCTGCAAAGAACGTGAAATACCCCTACCGCTAATCAAATCATTATCCCCTAATCCGTCTCAATTACCAACAGGAAATTCTCTTACAAACGGTGGGTGATACAATGCCATTAGTCACTCACGTGACTAACAAGGCCAAATCCAATTTCAAATCTACTAACGGTCTGATGAACTTGAATATACTGAGTACTCTTTTCCAAACAATACATTCCATTCCTTACTCAAATCATAATACAATCCAAACCTCAAATCAATACTATACCGAGTCTTTACAATCATCAAGCGTGCCGATACAATTCGGACTTATAATTCAACATTACAAATAAATACAACTTTCATTAATCAACTACCCATGCTTATACAGCAACCCCGTCTTACACTCTCGAACGATGATCGGCTTGGAAGTACCTGGAAAGTAAAAATGGTGCCCCAAGGGGCTCAACGAATTGTTGGTATGAAATCTGCATACCCTGCGTGCTAACGGGGGTACGCCGACTACTTGGTCGAGAACATGAGATTCATTTTAATTCAATTAACATGCTCGCATTCAAGGGCACTCAAACAAAAAATACAATATCTACTAACACAACAAGTTTGTTAGTTAGAATTAACTTACTCTTAGGCCTTGAGGGTTTCTACATCGCTATGCCTTAGTCACTTATCCATTATCTTACTCATCCTCTTGGGTTACTCTTACTCAAACTCTCTTATTCTCAATCTCAATCTCAAATTCACAATTTCTCAACTCAAACTCAATTTCTACACTTCTCAACTCAATTCTCAAATCTCTCAAGTTTCAACTCAATTCTCAAATCTTAAATTCTCAAACCTCAATATGAAATTCTCAAAGGGATATCTTTTAAGTCATTACCCATGATCTCCGGGCAGAGTCATACACAAGACTCACCACCAGGCTTTCAATACAAGTCTTACTTCCCTGGTTTCGACCCTACTTCGGTCTAGCATAGTGGGAAGGTTCGACTATCAAACAGAACTATACACTTAGCTCCTCAAATTCTCAAATGTCTGTATCTCTACCGGACTACTCAATTTCCCAAATACTCCTCTCTCGGAGTTATATTGTAATCATATAGATCAGCCTAGAAGTATCTCTCCCAATATCATGTAATAGCTTAGGGAATTTTCTCAATGTCTAGTATTCTCAGATTTAAGGGTTTTCCCAACTTATCGAATACTTTTATGTTCGGGACATTTTCTCAATTAGGTCAGATCCTCACATTATGGATCGACTATCTTTTAAGGGGGTTTGACGGTCCTTTATATGCCTTTTACTTTTCTCATAAGTTCTTTTCTTAGAACTATCATTATCCTCTAAGTAGAGGTTCATTGTATCTTTCCACTATTATTTGTTTCGTGGATTAATTCAATTCGGTTCTCTAACCATTATCGAGTGTTTACTAATCCCGTACAACTCTCTCACATTCTAGTGAGTTCATAGGTCTGCGTTATCGTTATTCTTAGATCGATAGTTTTCGTGTGTCTCCATGTTTTCGTTGTTTTGCGAAACGACTCTTTCTACGAGTCACTAATTGAAACTTAATTAGTGCACCTGATGCGTCCCCGACAGGTCGTGGACGTATCTATGACTCAGTTTGAACTTGATAGTTTGGGAATGAACACGAGATAAGTTTAAACTGGAAAACACATTTCGATTGAGAATTTACACACACAAAATTCACTCAACCTCCCTTACCCCACACAAGATGTGTTTGTTTATCGTCAAGTGTTTCAAGTAATATATCATGAGAGTCTCGAGCGGAAGCTCAAGGGAGGAAAATGATTTCATGGATAGCACTGGGAGGTCAAAAAAGAGGGTGACTACAAGACTGTCTAGCTGCTGTCATTATATGTTTTACCACTCACTTTTTTTTGTTTAATTTGTATAAAAAATATCGATTAAACTGTTAGGCTAGCTCCTGTCATTGTTGTGTTGTAGCTTTTTAAATTGCAATGGCAATCTGTGTGTGAAGTATGTCACACATTACATATTTTGGTGAAATATGATTGTTGTACAGAGGTAATGCTGCTATATTATGCAGGTTTTGTGGATGTAATCATTTGTGATTACAGAGGGAATGAAAAAAAAACAGAAAAACAATTTAAAAAAATACTATAAAAGACGGTTCAGAAGAAATCGTCTCTTATAGTAAAATTGGCGTGACCGCTTTACGTCTATAAAAGACGGTTAGGTGTTAGAACCGTATTTTATACTAAGACTATAAAAAACGGTTCTCATGAAACCGTCTCTTATAGTAAACTTTGCGCGTCTGGATAATGATCATAAACGACGGTTTATGCACGCGGGAACATGGCTATAAACGACGGTTTAATTAGAACCGTGTTTTAAAGTCCCCAATACGCGCGTATGTATGCTCCTAAACGACGGTTTTGAACCGTCATTTAAAATAATCTCTAAAAAACGACGACGGTATAAGAGACGGTTCAAAACCGTCGTTTTTTAACAGTTTGAACCGCCTCTTTTGACTCACGCCGCACCAGTGAAGAGGAGACTCCAAGCTTCAAGAACATGTAGTTTTCTCTTCAAATGGCCAACACCCATGGAGGTCAACTTCCTCAATTTGAGATTTGGAAAAGAGGGAATGATAGAGCTTGGTGAGAGAAGTTCAAATATGTGATTTATTTTTCATTTGGAGCATGGAGGTGCCTAGAGCATGAGGAGATATATGGGATGCCATGGAAGACTACAAAATCGGCAGCAATGGGGGAAGAAGAAGGGAGGCAGCCGGCTTGGAGGTAAGAAATTAGAGAGAGAATAGAGAAAAGAGAAATGAAAGGAGAGAAAGTACCTTTTTGCTTTTTATACTTTTTACTAACTAATACACATTGGAGTTGGGAGAGGGCTGTATAATTCGTAACCCCCAAACACACAAATGGGTTTCTGATTTTTATTTACAAAGGGGGAGGTCATTTTGTTCTTATTACAACTAACACCCCACAAGTTTCTTTTTTGCACTATTCACTAACCGGAACCCATTTTCTGGAATTTTCTTGTTTAATTAATTTTAATGGTTCTTAAGCTTTCATTAATGTTTAATTATAGTTATTTGGTTGAATATACATTTTACGGGTCCATTTGACCACTCAAAGTCATGTTTTTGGGTTTCTTGAAAAACGTGCGCTAAAGCTTCATTGACGTTTTTAATCCATTTTATGGATCCGTTTTCTTCGGGAATTGTTCTCACATATTAATTAGGCATAACCAATCCTTAGGAATCCGTCTAGGACCCTAACCAAGGTCGTATTCCTCCTATGGTCACATAATGCTCATTTTTGCATTTTATGCTTCTTAAGCGTTTTCTCTTTTCTTTTGGCTTTATTTTCTTCACCAATATTCTTTAGGCACTATTAGGCCCAAAAATACCATATTAGAATTATTTAATCACCGTTTTTAAGTTTGGGGTATTTCAGAATGCCTATTAGATAGACTATCCTTCATGAACTTAGCATAAATAGGCATCTGAGACAAAGCATTAGAAAAAGGAATATTAATAGTCAACATCTTAAAAGTATTAAGAAATTTCCTGAACTGTTCATCCAAATTCTTTTTTTTCAGCATATTAGGAAACAGAATAGAAGGATCATAAGAAACTTGAGAAGGTTTAACAATAAAAGGTTTTGAAGACTCCTTCTCCTTGGGAATTTCAATTTCTTCAACTTCAGGTGGAAACTCTCCTGACTTGTCAGATTCATCTTCGGCTTCAGGAACATTGGAAACCAACTCCTTACTACTTCTCAAGGTCACTGCTTTTAATTGCTCTCTCGGGTTTGGATCGGTACGACTAGGAAGTGACCCTACAGGTCTCTGTGCTAGCTGTTCTGCAAGCTGGCTCATCTGTCTCTCCAAGTTATGATTAATGGCGGCCTGATCTGTAAACTTAGCATCAAATTTAGATTCAATCTCAGCAAATTTAGCATTAGTGGCCAGTCCCTGCTTAATAATTTCTGCTAGCATTCTCTCAATCTTACTGTTACCTCCCTGAGAATTCTAAGATTGATCATGCTGTGTAGAATAAGGATGCCTGTTCTGATTATAAGCATTATTACCTTGAGATTGATTATTACCTCTCTATGGAGGTTGTTGATTACTCCTCCAACTATTTTGACCATAAGCATTAGGAAAAGAGTTACCTGGTCGGTTGTTGATTGAATTTACCTCCTCTGGATTACCGACGTACCTAGGTCCCTTGCTGTTGTAAGTCTCATGGGCTCCTCCACAAATGTCACAGCAAGGATTCAGGTACTAGGAAGAAGTGGCTGCCGCTTTCACCGTTTGCTGTGTCTGACCAAGAGTGAGCTTCTTCACCGCTTTAGCGATGGGAGTCAGTTGAGTAGATAGATGATCCTACACGGGCAAATGATAAAGTTCGGTCTTCTTCTTGGTTTCTCCTCTCCCCTTGTTCTTGCACCACTGCCTGGTGCTCGTAGTCATCGAATTCAGGAGCTCAATTGTGCAGCACCTCTCTTATTCATAAAATTGCCTCCGGAAGCAGAATTTAGTAAAAGTTTATTTGCATCATTTAAACCACCAAAGAATGCCAATACTAAATCCCTATCACTCATACCATGGTGCGGGCATAAAATCTGAAGCTCTCTAAACCTATCCCATGAATCGTATAAAGACTAACCTGGTTCCTGACAAAAACTATTAATCTCACCGATCTTTTCTTTGGTCTTGGATGGTGGAAGTACTTGTTCAGGAACTTACGTGCTAGCTCCGCCCAGGTATCGATACTTTGTGGCTGTCTTATACCCAAAATTTCAACCCCCTCGGAGTAGTCTCTAAGGCATACGTGTTACAAAGGGCAAAATGGTCAAAATGCACCAATGCAGGATTTTCCAAGGACATTCTCGGGATTTTCTATTTTCATATGACTTGTTCATTATCTCCAAACACCTCCAAATATCATATTCACTATGAAAGGTATTTCATGATTTTCTGATAATATTTATTCTGGAAATTAAGCTTTAAATAAGCAAGTTTCTTTAATAATTAACACATGAAATAGCCTCAAAATAGAAATAAAAAAGGTTTTCAAAATTAAAATAAAATTTTCACATGGTTAGCATGACTACATACAGTCATAAACCTGAAATTATTTTATTTGGAACCTTAACCCAAAATTTAAAAGAGAAATTCAATCATTTTTGCAATTTTCTCTCTCCTATGGAAAATACCGAAATCAAAACAAAATGTCATGAAATTTTAACAAAAGATAGAGGATAATTTTTAGAGACTAATGCCGTTGGAATTTCGTTATTTCGACTTTCCAATATTAAGTTATGAGTTATGGTAGATTCCATATTGTGAGATTTTTATCTAATCGGTTATTTATCAAAATAACCCGATTCCAACTCTCACAATTCTTAAACGTCATCCTTTGTCTTCAGTTAAAATTTCATAATTTTTATCGGCCAGCAACATATTTTAAAAAATCAGATTCTCTTAGAGCACAAAATCAGGGTTTTAGATAAAAATCTTGTTCTATCAACATGGCCTTGCTCTTTCTATAAAAGGACCTTCCAAAAACGACCTAGGGCAGAGGAGAACACTTCCAAAGTCAGAAAACACAGCCACAAACCTTCTCCCCACGTTTTTACACTTCCAAGCCTCAAGTCAATCCCGAAACACTATAGAAATCACCCTGAAATCACCAAAAACTCATCCTTTCATCTCCCATTGAACTGCCAAGCACCAAAAACACACAAAACCACCACAAAAACAGAAGATAAACGTCCTTAACCGCATAAAGAAGAAGGAGTCAGAAGCTCAATTCGAGGTCAATCCAGAACCGGCATCAACGAAGCACCAAAAGATCCCCGATGTGAAGAGTCTCATTAAATCCGAAGGTAAAACAGGTTGAAATCATCTTTTTCTGACTTTGTTTGACTTTAACCACTTTGTGTTAAAATTTGGAGTCGAATTGACTTTTTACCGCTTCCGAATTAGCATTTGTTTTCGTTTCTGCCCAATAACTTGTTTGCTAAGTTTCATGTTTAATTCGAATTCAAATTGTAAACTTTCGATCACTAACGTGTTTAAAATCTTTCAGGCTACCTACCCATAAAATTTGAGCCAGAAACACCGCCGGGAGCCACCCAAACGTTGCCGTCCGAGGGCGGTCCGCACCCACGGACGCTATGTCCGGGTCCCGGACGCTCTGTCCGAAAGCCGGACGCCCCCGGACGGTGGCGGGATATTTTTATTTTCAAAATTTAGGGTTTTATAAAACATGTCCGGGCCCACAGACGTCCTGTCTGTGGCCCAGGACTTTTCAAAATCTCGTTTCTGTTTAAATTTGACTTTTCTGTGTAATTAGGTTAACTATGATCCGTGGGTTCGGACATTAGGTCCATAGCCACGGACGGAAACAAAATTTGACCTAATTCTGCCTCCGAAACCCTAGCTTAGGTATTTTAATTTCCACTTTAATTTTCTGTCAAAAAACGCTGAAAAATAAAAAAAACAGAAGCGCACACCTAGGTTAAAAACGACTTTGTAGTAAGCCGTAAATAAACCAAGTAGAGGAAAAACGACCTAGGAAGGGTAATGAAAGTAATTTGAACCCTAAATAAGTCGAATACCAAGCCCCCGAACCCGAACTCTACCATTCCTAATTTACTCTAGGTTAAAATTAGGTGGCGACTCATAATAGGTTCCAGTGAGCTAGCTTAGGTTTTAATAATTATTGTTATATGACATAGTTATTAATCTTAGGTTATAAGTGGACCTAAAACCCGGTTAGATCCTAATCAACTTAATCAACATAGGGTAGGGTTTAAAATCGAGGCTCACAGACTGGCGACTCTGCTGGGGACAAATTCTTAATTTTAACTTATTTAATTTTAAGAAAGAGGGCTTAACTCGAAGGATTGTTTATTTATGGCTTCATTACTGTGTTTATTTACTTTTGTGCGCACTTTAATTTCTACACCTTTGCATCATGTGAGAGCGAGGGTCCACGCAAACCAATTTCACCCGGGACCCGTTTGAGGGTCCCCTGTCAGGGACTCACACCTTTTAGGTGATGTGAATAAGCGGGGGAAAAGAGGAGGATGTCGTCTAACCACATCCCCTTAATACCTGGGCCTTAGCCCCAAGCGTTTTCCTGGCAATGCCCTTACCTAGCCCATTGTTTGGTCAGTCAAAGACCCGATCGTAGACGCACACCTTCAGGTGATGTGAAAAAAGTGGGGAAGCCCAAAGAGAATAGCGTGCAATCCCTATTCCTTTGTGGCGACCTGGGCCCATGCCCCAAGCACCTCTCCGGATCGATCCATACCCGAATTGGATAAGCGTTGAGTAAGGACATGTTGAATTTGTGTGGGCCTTATCTGCTTGTATGATCGGCCAACTACCCAGCCTAAGAATTGATAGGAACTTTTCCATCATCAACTCGGCCCAACCCGAATTTACGACTCCATTGTTTGCGGCCCAAAGGCACTGTTTGGTTTGAATGAATGAATTGTTTGTTTGGGCTCAGGCCCAAAAGTTTAGACTTAGGTGATTTCTCTCTTTCGGCCCAATTTGAATTATCAATTTAGTTCTAGGCCCATGAAAACAAATCCCCTAAATAATCTGTGGGGCATGAAAATCCATCAGCATTTCCATTTCAAGGTTTATTCTAGTTTAAGAAGACCTTTTCATTCGTGCTTTGGCCCAAATCCTAGATCTAGGTATCATCTTTCAGGCCCAATCAGAATCACTCGTTCAGACTTCGGCCCTAATTTCAAATTCGCATTTAGGACATGGTCCAGAGATCATTTCAGCCCATGAACCTTACTTCAAGCCCAACACATTCTGGCCCAAGTGCCAAATTTTCAAAACGTTCTGGCCCAAGTGCCACATTCTTAAAACGTTCTGGTCCGGGCACCGTGTTTTCACAATGCTCCGGCCCAAGTGCCACACCTTCACAACACTTCATCCCTGGTTCCACATTCTCATAACATTTCGGCCCAAGTGCCACATTCCCATAACGCTCCGGCCCATGTGCCACATCTTCACAACATTTTGGCCCAAGTGCCAAGCTCTCCAAACATTCCAGCCCAAGTGCCATATTCTCCAAGCATTTTGGCTTAAGCACCAGTTCACAGCTCATGAGTCGTTCCGGCCCGTGTGCCTCTTCTCCAACTCATTCGGGCCTTAATACCTACCCACAATCTTCAAGACATTCCAGCTCGCGTGTTTTTCACACAACCCAAAAAGTTCTAACCTAAAACTTCTTTGCGACCCAGAATTTCAGCCCAGTCCTCTCTGACAGACGGCACTTTGAAAACAGGTAGGCCCCAATCCCAAGTATGGCAGAAGGAGGAAATCCAGTCAACATGGATGCCCAGTTAGCCGTAGAATTCAATGGGATGCTGAAACAGATTGAGCGCATGGAGAGGGCCAACAAGCCAGCCGGTTTTGACTACTTTTCCACTGGATTATATCCCAAGGTTGTTCTCCCTCCAAAGTTGAAATTGCCAACACTTCCTCTATACAAAGGTTCCTCCGACCCATAACTTCATTTGGCAATGTTCGATAGGGAAATGTCCATCCTTTCACTAAACGATATGCAGAAGGCCAAGGTATTTGCTCACTATCTTGATAAGACACCTCAGCATTGGTACATAACTCAAAGGATAAATACCAAGACCTACGAGGAGCTATGTGAAGCTTTTCTACATCATTTTGAGTACGCTAGAAGTTTTGGAGTCACCAGGGCTGATCTTGCAAGCACACAACAAACGGAAGGTGAATCAATGTCTGATTTTGTCAAGCGTTGGAGGATGAAGGCAGCCGCAATGCTCACACAGATGGATGAACAAGAGCAAATCCGAATGGTAATTAAAAATATGCAGAAGCAATACAGTGACGAGCTGAAATTCACATACTTTCCTAGCTTCAACATGCTGATGGACAAGTTGATGTCCTAGAAGAAATGATTCACAAAGAGTTAAAACTTGGGAACTCAAAAATACCGGGAATGGTTCAAGGACAGCAGCTTGTATCCAAAGTGGTACCCGAAAGAGAACTAGGCAGCATGAGGTAAATACCATTCGGCGGATAAAAGGGCCAGGACAAATCATCGGAGCAATAGAATCATCCTGGCAGAACTCCCGTCAGAGAAAGTTTTCAAACATCGGTCAACCATTAAGCCAGGCTTTTAAAAGACTTCAGGAACAGAACATGCTACAACCCCTCATCCCTCGACAAAGAGACCCTCAAAAAGGAAGGAATCTGAACCGGTATTGCCAGTATCACCAGCTTCCTGGTCATGACACCAACGATTGCAAAATTCTAAAGCAGCGCATCCAAGATCTTATCAATCAAGGTTTTCAACTCCCCGAGTAGGAATCCCATGTCAAGCGCCATCAGAGACTACTATTTTCAAGTGTCTTCTCTGATTTCTTCTCTTTACTAGTCATTTTTCTACTTTTCCAACGTTTGTAGTGGCTAGATTCTTTTATCGTTTTAGAAGTTGTTGAGCTTGCAATTGTCAATGATGTCTTTACATCCATTTAAATAAAGCCATGGTTCCATTTCTATAATTCTTGTACAAATCCTTTTTCATTCATTAAAAAAAGGCATTCATGTTTTTCAAAGGATCACGAAATAATAATTTTCTGACAACGGAACACAATGACTTGTTTCTTGGGTTTCTAAAAGGATGAACATACTTTACCAAATACCATAACCCATCACAAAACATCCAAGCGGTAAAATTGTTGTCATAAACCCCAAACAATACTGGGGGCAATCTGAGTTTAAGTTCGTCATCTTTTATCTTTTGTTTAAATGTGCGAACGAGTTTCGGAGTGAAAATCTCACGAGAATGTCTTGAGTGGAAAAACCATGAGCGAACGAGTGTGTCATTTTTACACGACTCCGGTGAGACCACATTCAAAGGTGATGTAAACGGCATAACTCCGACCAAAGGAGATAATTTGTAGATTTACACTTAGACTTGCGAAAAGTAACAAGGAATGGACACGTAACTATCAGGAATGACGAAGCACCTAGGTATAGCACCACATAGCCAAAAGCTTGTGAGCCCTGACATTAAATCCTAGGCACCCCTGCTGAGCCTTTCATATATACCTTTTCAATATTATGAACTCCACAAAATAACCCAGCCAATGATGAATGTCCGACCCGGTGACCAATGGAAGCAAAGAGCCTAACTCTCAGATAACATTCTCATCAGTCCAAAGAAGCAATGCCGCTATCAGCATGACGAAGTGATCTGTAAATGGTCCCAGAGTGACACAGGATCCAAAGAGCTAACATCAAATGCAGCTCTCCAAGTTCAAAACCGGGAAACACAAGAACCCCGAAGAAAACGAGATTCAAAGAAAGGCAAACCTGAAAAGCCTCGATGAAATTCAAAATTGGAAGAAAGGGAAAAGGTGCAAGGAATAACCCAAAAGTTCCAACTTCCCAGCTCATAAGCGAAGTCATCACGAAGTAGCCAAACGACTTCAAGGCAAAGAAGACAAGTCCGAGAGAAGGTGCAAGTTGCAGCTTTGGTCACCCTTATAGCTCCACATACCTGAAATATCCCTCCATGGTCCCGTTGTCTTTCATCACACCCCATGGCCAAGTTATAAGCTTTAAAGACTTCCGACTTGATAGTTGTGTGTCCAATAACGTGAAAGTAACAGATCATATGCGTAAATCCATCAAATACCGAATTCAATGGTCTAGAAGTTATGACCATGAGCGAGAAATGACTGCAAATGCCAAACACATTGTGTGTAGGTTAGAAAGCACCATATCCAAGCAAAAGCCTTAACGCTGGGAGGACGAGACTTGTTCGCACGTTTAATCAAATAAAATACTGGGGGCAATCGATCGTTCCGATCAATTGCCATGAACTCTAGCTCAGATTGTCCTATGGAAAAATACTGGGGCCAATTGTTGGTTGCAACAATTGCCATGACAACACCAATTGAAGCCCAAAGCTTGAGCACCACCATCCCACTACAGGCACACATAAGCCCTTACCTCCACATCAAACACCACAGGCACACATAAGCCCTTACCTCCACATCAAACACCACAGGCACACATAAGCCCTTATCTCCACATCAAACACCTCAAGCCCACATAAGCCTTCACCTCCACATAAAATCCATGGCCCGTCATAAGCCCTACCACCACTGAAAAAGTCCCGCAAACAAAAAACATATACTCCCACCAGCGGCAAGTTCATCTTCTAAGAAGCGAAATGCAAGTCTGAAATCTTTAGTTAGGAAATGACAATTTCACTTTCCTTTTGGTAGATAGAATTTCCTTCAAACATTGCCACGTTTGGCACCTTTTTTTAGCAATTTCTTGTCCTGCACAAGTTTCCTTCAAACACTTCAGTTTCACAAATCTACATCATCGCCATGTTTGGCATATTCCAAGCAATCTCTTGCTTTGGACAAACCTATTTCATAGCCATGTTTGGCATATTCCTAGCAATTTATTGCTTTGAACAAATCTACGTCATCGCCATGTTTGACATATTCCTAGCAATTTCTTGCTTTGGACAGATCTTTTTCATAGCCATGTTTGGCATATTCCTAGCAATTTCTTGCTTCGGACAAATCTTTTTCATAGCCATGTTTGGTATATTTTCCAGCTATTTCTTGCTTTAGACAATTTTCACACCTCACAATTGCCACATTTGGCACTTTCATAATTAGCTCTTATCATTGGATCATCTCACATGTGAGAATCCAATCCAACTTCAGGTTCCCGACACCTTATAATGCTCGGCGTATCCCATTCAAACTTCAGGTTCCCGACACATTATAATGCTCGGCGTATCCCATTCAAACTTCAGGTTCCCAACACCTTATAATGCTCGGCGTATCCCATTCAAACT
The DNA here is from genome assembly GCA_023374045.1 of Limonium bicolor. Lineage (NCBI taxonomy): Eukaryota > Viridiplantae > Streptophyta > Magnoliopsida > Caryophyllales > Plumbaginaceae > Limonium > Limonium bicolor. The sequence continues at coordinate 233,626,395 of CM041781.1, read as the reverse complement.
TCAGGTTCCCGACACCTTATAATGCTCGGCGTATCCCATTCAAACTTCAGGTTCCCGACACCTTATAATGCTCGGCGTATCCCATTTAAACTTCAGGTTCCTGACACCTTATAATGCTCGGCGTATCCCATTTAAACTTCAGGTTCCCGACACCTTATAATGCTCGGTGTATTCCATTTAATTTTAGGTTCCCGACACCTTAGATGCTCGGTCTAGATTATTCACTGTTAGTTCGGTCCACTTTTTCACATTTTTGGTAGTTGACGCCTCTTAATAGCCCAACACATTTAGCTTTTTCTTTTAGGTGGTTGGCACCTCATAATAGCCCAATAATCTCAGACTTTTCTCTAGGTAGCACGCCTCATAATAGCTCAGCACAATCAACAGACTCGTCCAAATCTAAGACAAGGAGTTTATTCGGTATCGGACAAAATTTTGGGGTATCACTCAAGCATCAACTAGTCTTTTCATATTACTACAAAGTCTAGTTGACGAGGGGGGGGGGGGGCAATCTGTTATACCCAAAATTTCAACCCCCTTGGAGTAGTCTCTAAGGCATACGTGTTACAAAGGGCAAAATGGTCAAAATGCACCAATACAGGATTTTCCAAGGACATTCTCGGGATTTTCTATTTTCATATGACTTGTTCATTATCTCCAAACACCTCCAAATATCATAGTCATATGAAAAGGTATTTCATGATTTTCTGATAATATTTATTCTGGAAATTAAGCTTTTAATAAGCAAGTTTCTTTTAATTAACACATGAAATAGCCTCAAAATAGAAATAAAAATGTTTTCAAAATTAAAATAAAATTTTCACATGGTTATCATGACTACATACATCATAACCTGAAATTATTTTATTTGGAACCTTAACCCAAAATTTAAAAGAGAAATTCAATCATTTTTGCAATTTTCTCTCTCCTCTGGAAAATACGAAATCAACACAAAATGTCATGAAATTTTAACACAAGATAGAGGATGATTTTTAGAGACTAATTCCGTTGGAATTTCGTTATTTATACTTTCCAATATTAAGTTATGAATTATGGGATATTCCAGCTTGTGAGATTTTATCTAATCGGCTTTTTTATTCTTCAGTTCAAATTTCATAATTTTTATCATCCTGCAACATATTTTAAAAAATCAGATTCCCTTAGAGCACAAAATGAGGGTTTAGATAAAAATCTTGTTCTATCAACATGGCCTTGCTCTTTCTATAAAAGGACCTTCCAAAAACGACCTAGGGCAGAGGAGAACACTTCCAAAGTCAGAAAACGCAGCCACAAACCTTCTCCCCACGTTTTTACACTTCCAAGCCTCAAGTCAATCCCGAAACACTGTAGAAATCACCCCGAAATCACCAAAAACTCATCCTTTCTTCTCCCATTGAACTGCCAAGCACCAAAAACACACAAAACCACCACAAAAACTGAAGATAAACGTCCTTAACAACATAAAGAAGAAGGAGTCAGAAGCTCAATTCGAGGTCAATCTAGAACCGGCATCAATGAAGCACCAAAAGATCCCCGATGTGAAGAGTCTCATTAAATCCGAAGGTAAAACAAGTTGAAATCATCTTTTTCTGACTTTGTTCGACTTTAACCACTCTGTGTTGAAATTTGGAGTCGAATTGACTTTTTACCGCTTCTGAATAAGTATTTGTTTTCGTTTCTGCCCAATAACTTGTTTGCTAAGTTTCGTGTTTAATTCGAATTCAAATTGTAAACTTTCGATCACTAACGTATTTAGAATCTTTCAGGCTACCTACCCATAAAATTTGAGCCAGAAACACCGTCGGGAGCCACCCAAACGTCACCGTCCGAGGGCGGTCCGCACCCACGGACGCTATGCCCGGGGTCCCGGACGCTCTGTCCGAAAGCCGGACGCCCCCGGACGGTGGCGGGATATTTTTATTTTCAAAATTTAGGGTTTTATAAAACATGTCCGGGCCCACGGACATCCTGTCCGTGGCCCCGGACTTTTCAAAATCTCGTTTCTGTTTAAATTTGACTTTTCTGTGTAATTAGGTTAACTAGGGTCCGTGGGTTCAGACATTAGGTCCGTAGCCACAGACGGAAACAAAATTTGACCTAATTCTGCCTCCGAAACCCTAGCTTAGGTATTTTAATTTCCACTTTAATTTTCTGTCAAAAAACGCTAAAAAATAAAAAAAAACAGAAGCGCGCACCTAGGTTAAAAATGACTTTGTAGTAAGCCGTAAATAAACCAAGTAGAGGAAAAACGACCTAGGAAGAGTAATGAAAGTAATTTGAACCCTAAATAAGTCGAATACCAAGCCCCGAACCCGAACTCTACCTTTCCTAATTTACTCTAGGTTAAAATTAGGTGGCAACTCATAATAGGTTCCAGTGAGCTAGCTTAGGTTTTAATAATTATTGTTATATGACATAGTTATTAATCTTAGGTTATAAGTGGACCTAAAACCCGGTTAGATCCTAATCAACTTAATCAACATAGGGTAGGGTTTAAAATCGAGGCTCACAGGCTGCAAACTCCTTCGCCATCTAGAAGCTCCATCCTTCAGGGAGTAGGGGGGACAACTGCAGTCGGATCCTCTGGTTCAGGTTCCCAGTCTTGTTGAAGGCATTGCAAAAATCTAGGAACCTTGAGATTAGATGTGATGCGTCGTCAGAATCGATCCCACTAAACTGGCCTTGATGAAATAACGTGGTAATGTAGCTAGTCTTGAACTGCCAGGCCTTCATCTTTGCGGGTGTGATTTCGGGGAGAACAATAGCAGAAGGTCTCCCTTCGACCGAATGTTTTTGGTGCTCATTCAATGTACAATCAGCCATGTTGAATTGCAACCTTCTTCTTCTGTGGAAAAGTCTCTCAATTTCAGGCTCGAAGTCAGCTAATGGTCCTCCTACAGAACGAGTTTGACGCATAAAACAAATTAACGTCTGTAAAAGAAAAAGTACTAGCTAAGTAAAAATTAAATAAAATAATTCCTAAGATGGGAGCTAAGTAAAGACAATCTCAAAGTAAATCTATAAATAAATTAATCAACTCGAAAAGATGCAGATAAAATTAAAAACTAATAAGATTTCAACTAGCAAATAAACAAATATATCCTAGTCAACTAAAAAAACGAAAGAAAAGTAAAACCAATGAAACAAAATTAACTCTAGAAGTTGCAGGTAAATCCTAATAAATCTATAAAAAAAATAATGAAAAAGAAAACTTACGTATACCAAAAGTATCGAAAGAATACAAAAACTAAAGGAAGAAATTGAATTCGAAAGTCAGTTAGTATACGTAGCCTATACTTGGCAAAAATTAATAAACTATGTACTAAACTAAACGTAATGAAAACAAAAAGGAGAAACTAAGTAATCTAACTAGAAACTACAAATCAATCTGAAGCGATCAATCAACAGTGAAATACCCCTAACCATTATATAATTAAATAATGGGAAATATATTGTATTTGGGGGATTATAAAACCCTAAGAAAGTACATAAACACTTAGGCGTTTAAAACGCACCTAAACTTCTTAAGGTCAAAAACGTGCGTTAAGCAGGATCTTAAGCTAACCAAAGTTAGATAAGCTATAAACTCATACCGAGTCAATCAAGGATCATTATATGACCTTTACAACACAGGACCTCATCTAAAACTGAGTAAAATCGCAAAAGGTCCGGGAGTTCCCTTAAGGCCCGAAAGTCCCGGAAACACCTGGAAATACTTTATAAGATGAAATGAAGCATTACACTTCATTCCAAATGCACCATAACACTTTATTAAACATATAAGATGAATTCCTCACGCCAAATTTTCAATTAAACGCAAAGTGCTCGGAGGTACCCATCAGGGGCCCCACAAACCCTTGGGAATGCCCCAGCGAAGTGCCGAGGTGGCACAAACTCCTATATAATTAATTCTTAGAGTTCCTATCATCATTATTCATCATTCTAAAGAGAATGCTCGAGCTACATTTTCAAAAATAAACAAAGTGCTCAGGGGAAATTCTTAACGCTCCTGTTTTGCCCCGGGAGTGTCCCGATAGCCCGGGAATTGTGTTTTGAGTTGATATAACCTCATTTAACTCAATGTAACACCTTAATATATCATTATTGATCATAAATAATGTTTATAAACACTTATAACGCGTTGCGACAACTTATTTACCAAAATATCCTTAAAGCACAAAAACGCACTTTCGGGTTCTGTAAAAATGCGTTCTACGCTATTACCTTGAAGTTTTTGAGGAGCCACGAGTTGAGAATATTAAATGGGGATGAATTGACCATCTAAATAAATCAAATCCAGTGCTAAAATCATAGCAAAAGTAGGGCCAAAAATTTGGTCTAAATGTACTATAAAATCAGCATTTTACCTTAGTAACTTTCATCTTTTACCTTGGTATAAATGTACCAAATAAATGTTGTGACTTATAACATGTTAAAATATGATCTTAATGTAATATAATATGACAATGACCAAATTAAAAATCAGTACCACATGGCTCTTAAGGTGGCCGATTTTTCTAGTCAAAAAGGCATAAAATAAACTTGTAAAATGTCTTGTAACATGGTGACTCATCTTTCCATATACCATGTGACATTATGTCAAAAGAATCTCAGTCTAAGGAGGCTCCCATTACCAAACACCTGTAGGAGAATGAGAAGAGATTAGCTTTGTAAAAAGTAATGAAATTAAAATATAAGATTAGATCTAGCTTTATTCATGACAATAAACAAATTAATCTACCCATTCTCTAGCCTATGGCTGCCGAAAATAAGCAAGGAAAAAGGGAGTTTGATTGCTGTATATTAGTCAAATAAAACACCTACCTAACTATGCATATTCCTATGTCTAATATAAACAAAAATCTAGAGGATTCCTACAACACATTACCGAAAATCTGCAAGGAATTAAGACAACATTAGCATGGGTATTCATTTTATAAAATTCAAAAGAAACAACTACCTACCTTTGCCCTTGTCATCTTGTTCCAATTGACAAACAAAGTCTTCTTTCCTCTTCTACATGTGGCCGAAAGTTTGCTTGATTGAGAGGCTTTATGGAGCCAAGAATCCAAGCAATAAACTAAGGAAAAGCTAGACAACTTTGACATTATTTTGCCAAAAGAGAAATTCCTTCAATTCTATTCTCTTAAGCGTTACGTGAGTAACCATTCTCCTTGCCCTCACTTAGCCGATTTTGGTAAGCTCTCATCTTCTCTCTTTTCTTTCTTCCTTAGCTAGCTTCTTCATTTGAGCTTCAAGCTCCATTAATGGAGATTTAACTTTAAACTCCATTTTTTGTGTTAAATTCCTAGCAACTTCCAACAAGTCTTGAAGCAAGAATCATCCTAGCAATCTAGCAAGATTTCGCCAGGCATTAATACTCCAAGAAGTCACCTTGATTCACAACAACTCAAGGAACAAACAAGATCAAGTTAAGGTATATTTCTTGTTTGGAATATTCTACATCAAAATAGCATTGGAAGAGCTTGGAATTCAAGAGGAAATCAAGTACAAGAATCATCTTGGTTTAAGGAGTAAGTTTCTATAATTAAATCTATTAAGTTTAAGTTTGATTTAAGCTTCAAACTTTGGTACAAAATTTATGTACAAACATTAGGTAAATTAGAGCCGAAAACAATATGGTATTTTATCAAGAAAATAGCTTATACCATACAAGAAAAGATTATTACCTTAAGGTATAAATTTGTGTCACAAACATTAATTAAGATGCATATATATTCAAGCCGAATATTCTAGGAGTTAAATGTTTATTTTTGAGCTTATAATCATCCTAGGTCATTAACATAATTTTTAGAAGTGTTATATGTCTTATATGCATTTATATGTATTTATTATCAGATATAAATCAAGTTTTAAAACCATATGGTAAGTTAATATTAAAACCAAAAATAAAATGGGTTATTTGGTGATTTTGAAGTATATAAGTATATTAGCATATATTATAAATTTTAGGAATATTAAAAATAGCTACAAGTATTTAAATGGCTAATTTATTAAGTTATGCGGCTAAATTGTAAATTTTGAAAAGTATAAGGTATCATATGTCATTGCCGAGAGTTAAGGAGACCATTAGCATAATTATGATATAACAAAAGGTAGGAATTAATATTATGAACTTTGGTGAATTTAAATAAGTGTTTAAGTGTTAAAATAACATTTTATAAAGTTATTGGGCTATTTGGTAATTTCTGGAAAATATAGTGTATAACCGAATTACTTATGATTTTCTCGGTATATTAATGTATTAATTTGGAAATTAGGCTTTGGTCAAAGTGTTGACCAAAAACTTTGGGTTAAAATGATTTATGTCATAAAATATTAAGTTTATAAAAGTTATGGGGTGAATATGTAATTTATAAAAGTCCATATGTTAAACCGAATTTAATAGGGGTCGAAATCATAAACTGTAGATATATAAGTGTTCATTTCGGTATTTTAGGAAATTAAATATTAAAACTATAGTTTATGAGTTAATATGTGACTTATATAAAGATTTGGGGTTAAAATGTAAATATAGAAAGTATATGTTGAAAACCGAGAGTTTAAGGGATTATTTAGTATTTATAAGAGTTGGTATATTCAATTTGTAATTACCGAAAGATATATGGTCATTGAGTAATTTATGAAAGTTAATGTGTTAAATATATAATTACCGAAATTTAATAAAGAAAAGAATTAAAACTAAGTATTATGGTATATTATGGAGTATAATGTAAAGTTTATAAAATAATTGTGATTATAATAAAAATAACCAAATGGTATTAATATATAGAATAAGTGAAAATAATTATGGGTATATAATTAATGAGATGAAGATATACCCTAGAATGGAAATTCATTATCACATGTAGTTGATACATAAAATAACGAACTGTTAAACTACCTCTAACCACTGTTAAATAACAGGGAGAAATAAAGAACATGCGGGGTTAGTATACTACGAGTATTAGTCTGTATCAACAGTACTGTAATAGTTAGCACTAGTTGTATTAACGTTACCCGGTATTGCATGTACATATAACAGCGTTACGGGGAGAAACTACTAAGCGTGAACTATCAAGCTAGCAATTTTCACGGTGAACGGTATGTTAATTGTGTGGTCTGAATGTCCTAAGGATTTTTATGAGGTCCAGACGTTGTGTGTGTTATTTGTTAAGAGCGATATCTGTGATTTATATATATGATCTTGTATACTGTATTGCTCGACACCATTGCGTTTTATTTTACGCGAACGTCTTATGACTGGAAGTTCATACATCTAAACTCAAACAAGACTAGGTGACCTTTAGGTGTTATGTGAACCTAACTGATGGTCAACTGTTATAGTCTTAACTCAAGGATTGGATATTGTATCACTGACTAAAGGGCTAACTTATAAAGAGAGGAATCTAGCTAGTTTCGACTATCTGGTTGCGCATCGTGATCACTACGAGGGACTACTATTAAGAGTCACTCAAGGGAATCCATTATCCACATTCGATGATGGCAGAGGCACTACTATTGGTGCACAAGTTTCGACCGAATTGGTCACCTTTAAGGAAAATAAATTATCCAGGGCCATAAGGTCAGCTGGCAACGGTTCCTTTGGAACCTAGGGGACTACTGTCCATTAATAAGCTATTAAGGGTTGTCCTAACATGACACCCGGGGTGGAAATTAATTGGAAGGTTAAATGGTTGGTTTAAAAGGATAAGGGCTATGAGGCCAACTAACAAGTACAGTTAATTAATACGCGTATCTTGTTTGGTTACTGTTATGGATTATTGGTGTTTGAATATTTGGTTGTTGTTTACTATATGTGATGATATTGTCAGGTGAACTATTATGTGATATTTAACATTTACAGTTATTACTATTGTTGTAAACTGAAACATCATGTAATGAATCTAATATCAAGATGGCTAAACGACTTAAGGAATCCAAATGATTTAAGACTACATTTAGCATACCAGCATATAGTTTGCTGAGCCCTTCAATGGGCCAAACATTTCAGGTTACTGATTGAAGATACAAGCCGGAGTGTGGGACACAGGGTAGCTGATGTGTTTTCCATAAACACCTTTTAGTTTTATTATGTAATGTATTATGGAGTTTTGTTGTATTTGGTTGATTTGCTCAGTTTGGATTTGGATTGTAAGTTTAAGATTGTTCAGTATCTCATCATCACAGCGGTGGACAGTTGAAGTTGATGGATGGAGTAAGGTTGCCTTGTTACTTACATGGGTGGGTAACGGGGTGTAACACCAAACGGTAGTTATCTTTATTTTCTGCTGCAAATTATATTTTGTTATGCTACGACTTGCGATTATATTACAGGTTTAGGGCTAGGGGTGTTACAAAAAGTGGTATCAGAGCGGAGTTCTGCTCTGATGATGAAGATACTGAGTCAAGAACAGTGAGCATAGGAATTTTGGGATACGAGAACGTTTGTGAGGATCCGTGACTTAGACAGGAGAATTTTAGGGGGTATCTTATTGCTAGTAGTTAGTTTCTTGTACATTTATGATTGTGAATGTAAAACGGTATAGTACCGAGTAGTAATAATAGTATATCATCCTATAGATGTCGAGGAGTGGAAGACCACGTGGAGGCAGCAGTGGACGTGGTGGCGAGACACCAACAGATGTTCCGGAGATACCAGGCCTAGCAGAGCCCATGGCTGCCTTCGCCCAACAGTTAGGAGCTCATTTTGCGGGGGCCATACCCCACCCGCCTCAACCCAGAGAGACTAACTGGCTGAAGAGCGTAGCAGACGCTAGAGTGCCAACATATTCTGGGTAACCAGACCCCGCCTCACTAGAAAAATTTATTGTGGAGCACCATAAGACATTCAAGGCTGTTAGAGTTCCGGAAGACCAGAAGGTCAACATTGCAGCGTACAACCTGAAGGACGCAGCAGACATATGGTGGCGGTCAGTTGAGGACCACCATAGAGCTACACCAACTTTGACTGGACAGCATTTGTGGAGGTGTTGCGGGACAAGTATTACTCCGAGCACCTGAAGCAGAGAAAGAGACAGGAGTTCGAGACTCTGATTCAGGGGAGTCAGACAGTTGATGAGTACTATGCTCGATTCATCAGTCTACTGGACTACATACCAGGGGTCGGCTACTCCGACACAGTAAAGATCCAGAAGTTTAGGCGAGGTTTGCAATATCATATCCAGGGCTTCATGGGAGCCATACGTTTTACCACTACACAAGAATGTTATGACGCCGCGTCGGCAACCGAGTTGATGCTTCAGTCCAGGAAAGAGGCCCAAGGAAAGAAAATGAAGAATTCTGAAGGCGAGGATGGGGGAGCAACATCTAGCGGTTACAACAAGCGAGGAAAGTAAGAATCCTTTGATTGAGAATGAGTTGCCCATTTATTACCTGTACTTAAAGTTGGTCACTAAACCTAAAACCTTCAGTAGGAAATTATTCGACAAGAAGAAGGGACAGAAGGACTACCAGGGTCAGAAGGCGAAGGAGCAGGCCCCTCGTCTGACCGGTCCAGCTATTAATGCCCAACCGCTTAGATCAGCACCACCCAAGGGTAAGGATACCCACCTATCACTTAACCAAAATATTTATTAGTTGTACCTTTACTAAACCATGTTGTATAAATAATAGGCACTAAGCCACCCCAGCGCCACTACTACTGTAAGCGCTGTGGAAATGATCACCCTGGCGTAGACTGCTCAGGCAGGAAGGTGGAGTGCCGCTACTGCAAGAAGGAAGGCCACCGAAAATATGAATGCTTTTCCAACCCAGGAAGCCAGGTGTATAAAGGATCTAGAGACTCACAGAGGACCCCAACTATAGAGGCAGACGGACCACGAGGAGGTCAGGTGCCGCAGAGCAATACCTACACTAGAGGACCGGCAGGACAACCATCCTCATCCGTGAGTCAGAAGGGAAATGAGGTTGTTCCAGGACGAAACACCTTATACTCATTGGGAGCTTCGGGCACTGAGACTAGCACCCATCGCGAGACTGGTAAGCCTAAAACCTAAACCAAAAGCATGAAGCATGATTGTGTGTTTACAGTTGTCAAACGATGAAACTTGAATGTCTTTAGTGCGAATCAAAATTTAGGGAGACCTAACCTAGGAAACCTCTCACCTAATAGGACACTTCGACATTTGTTACCCCTTACCTATGAGACCGAGATCACCTGAACCTTTGAGCGAAGGTCAGGAATATCCAGAGGAAGAATGCCAAGTACTTCGACCCGGTATGATCCTACTCAAGCAATACCTAACCATAGATGAACAAATAGCCATTGTAAATGAATATAGAGCTTTGAGAATAGGTCTTGGAGGATTTTACATTCCAGGATACGGAATGGGTCAAAACTTAAATTGCATATGATGTGTATGGGTAAGGATTGGGATCCACAAACTAGGTTGTGTCAAGAAGTAAGAAAGATAGATGGAGCACGAGTTCCTAGGATACCCAACATTTTTCAAACCTTGGTGACAGAAACGGTCAAGATTGCACAACAATTAGAAACAAACCCCATACCAGAGATGAAAGCCGACGTTTGTATTGTGAACTTCTATGAAAAAGGGGGAAAACTTGGATTACACCAGGACCGAGACGAGACGTCCGAATCAATTACCAAAGGGATACTAGTTGTATCATTCTCCATTGGAGATGATGCTGAATTTCTATACGGTGATCAGAAAAGAGTGGACAAGGCGAGCAAGATTATTTTGAAGTCAGGAGACGTGTTGATATTTGGTGGAGAATCCAGACTAGTGTACCATGGGATTAAGGGCATTAAGCTGAATACAGCCCCATCAACCTTAGTAAATACTACCCATTTGAAACCAGGACGGTTAAATTTGACGCTTTGGCAATATTGATGCAATTATGGAGATTGTATGTAAGAATCATTGGATGAATGAATGGCATTTTTAATTCCTTTGAGACATACACCCCAACCTCACTATCTTATGAATTGTTAACCCAAGGCCACGAGTCAGATGAAGGAGTAGTGCTGAATGTGTTGGACAAGACCGAGGCCAAGGATAAGGGGAATGTCATCATGGGACCCTTCACAGTAAGCGGCGTGAGTGCATCTATACTATTCGATTCAGGAGCGTCTCATTCCTTTATATCCTCTGCATTGGCAAGGAAGTTAGAGACAACCCCTGAGCCTCTCTCAGATCTCCTAGTCACACTACCGACGAAGGAGAGAGTGAGGTGCACAAAACTTCACACGGGTGTTCAGATTAACATCATGAATGAAGATTTTCACACGGATTTAATTGGGCTTGATAATTTAGGCTTCGACATCATCATGGGCATGGATTGGCTGTAGAAGTATAAGGGACGACTACATTGCGCAGAGCATATATTGCTACTAAAGAGCCCGAGGGGCAAGAAAGTTTCCTATCGTAGTTCTCCCAGAGAACTGACTTTCAAGCTAGTATCTGCTATAACCTTGATGAAAAAGATGAGGAAGGGACAACCAGTTTACTTGTGCTATGTCCAGGACATGAGGCAGGAAGAGCAGACACAGTCAGACATACCAGTCGTATCAGATTTCTCAGATCTATTTCCTGAAGAATTACCAGGGATGCCACCCAAGCGAGATGTTGAGTTCTCCATCGATTTAATACCAAGCACGGGGCCTATTGCTAAGGCGCCCTACCGAATGGCACCAGCAGAGATGAAAGATCTGATGATCCAGTTAGAAGATCTACTTGATAAAGGTTTTATCAGACCGAGTGCGTCACCATGGGGAGCACCAGTTTTGTTTGTAAAAAAGAAGGATGGTAGCGTGCGACTATGCATTGACTACAGGGAGCTTAACACAGTCACAGTAAAGAATAAGTACCCGTTACCACGGATTGACGATCTGTTCGACCAATTGAGGTGCTACAGTCTTCTCAAAGATTGACCTTAGATCTGGATACCATCAGATACGGGTAACAGAGGGGGATATAGAGAAGACAACTTTTCAAACGCTCTATGGGCACTATGAGTTCACAGTAATGCCATTTGGCTTATCGAAGGCCCCAGCTATATTCATGGATCTTATGAACAAATTATTCAGAGCACAGCTAGACTCATCAGTGGTTGTGTTCATCGACGATATTCTAGTCTATTCTAAGACTAAGGACGAGCACGAGGTGCATCCGAGGCAAGTTTTGCAGACCATGAGAGAGAATCAATTATATGCCAAACTTTCAAAGTGTGAATTCTGGTTAGACAGTGTAGCTTTTCTAGGGCATGTGATATCTGCCAGCGGTATATTTGTAGACCTTGCGAAGGTTGAGGCAGTTAAGACTTGGCCCAGACCAAAGACAATGACAGATATCCATAGTTTCTTTAGATTAGCTGGTTACTACCGAAGATTTGTACAAGACTTCTCGAAACTGGCGAAACCAATGACTAGTCTGATGAAGGACTCTCCATTTGTGTGGACCAAGGATTGCGAGCGTTCCTTTCAGACACTGAAGGATCTACTGATGTCGGCACCCATACTCACCGTTCCAGAGGGGACCGACGGGTTTGAAGAATATTGTGATGCCTCTGGCACAGGGATAGGGTGTGTACTCATGCATAATGGTAAGGTTGTTGCTTATGCATCACGACAGCTGAAGAAACATGAAGAAAACCCAACCACTATCTAGAATTGGGAATCAGTAAGTGTTTCCACTGAAGATCTGTTACCACTACTTATATGGAGTTACAGTGATAGTTTACTCAGATCATAAGAGCCTTCAACACCAATTCACTCAGAAGGAGCTTAACATGAGACAGAGGCGATGGGTCGAGTTTCTGAAGGACTACGATATCGACCTCAGGTACAAGGAGGGCAAAGCAAATGCTATTGCTGACGCCCTGGGCCGTAGAGCTCATTCCTTATTTGCCATGACAGGAGACAACGGCCTTATCGAGGAGGTACGTTGTGCTCAGGATAACGACCAGTACATGCAGACTATCACGCAGCAGTTGACTGACGGTATTTTTGAGAGACAAAAGTATGACTTTGTACTCAGTGAAGATGGGTTAATCAGACTAAATGGTCGTTTGTGCATTCCAGAGTCCAACCCCGACTTGAAGGAAAAGATACTACAGGAAGCTCATTGCTCTTCCTTATCTGTACATCCAGGATCATCTAAGATGTACAAGGATCTGAAGTTGCATTTCTGGTGGAGTGGTATGAAGAAAGATGTTGTAGAGTTTGTGGCCAGATGTATGACTTGTCAGAAAGTAAAATTTGAGCACCGGAGACCGGGCGGTTTAGTACAGCCAATGCCTATCCCATATTGGAAATTCGAGGATATATTCATGGACTTCGTAGTCGGTCTTCCACCGACTAGAGGAGGTGCTAACATGCTATGGGTCATCGTCGACAGACTGACAAAGGTAGCAAAGTTTATACCAATCAAGGACACTTGGAAAGTCCCCAAGCTGGCGGACCTCTTCCGGAAGGAGATCATTAGACACCACGGTGTACCTAAGTCGATTGTGTCAGATAGAGACTCTAGATTTCTCTCCAGATTTTGGCAGCAAGTTCAGGAGGCATTAGGTACAAAGCTGAAGCTAAGTACCACCTTCCACCCACAACAGACGGTCAGAGTGAACAAACAATTCAAACATTAGAGGACATGCTTAGAGCTTGAGCCTTAGACTTCCACGAAAGCTGGATAGACCGTCTACACCTGATTGTGTTTGCGTACAACAACAGCTATCAAGCATCCATTCAGATGCCACCATTCCAGGCATTGTATGGCAGGCCATGCAGGACACCTCTTTGTTGGGATGAGGCCAGTGAGAATATCATCTTAGGGCCTGAGTACCTAGACCAGATGAAAGAGGATATTGTGCAGATACGCAAGAACATGAAGATAGCCCAGGACAGACAGAAGTCATATGCTGACGTCCGAGGGAGAGACCTCGAGTTCACAGTAGGCGATCGAGTGTTCCTCAGAGTTTCACCAATGAAGGGAGTTTTCCGATTTGGGCAGAAGGGCAAGCTTAGCCCAAAGTATGTAGGACCGTACCTTATCACGGAGTGAGTGGGCCCATTAGCCTACAGATTAGACTTACCTGTTGAGCTTGGGAGAGTGCAAAATGTGTTTCACATATCTCAGCTAAAGCAGTATGTGCCTCACCCATCACATATCTTAGAGCCTGAGACACTCGAGCTAGATCCTACACTTAAATATGAGGAGACCCCAGTTCGTATTTTAGACTCCAAGACTAGGGAGACCAGGAACAAGACTATTAAGATGGTCAAGGTTCTGTGGCCAAACCACGACATTGAGGAGGCGACATGGGAGTTAGAGGACTTCATGCGAGACAAGTATCCAGAGCTCTTCCTTTTGTTTGTGTATACTTGTGGGCATACGTGGGCGTAACCCTTTTTAAGGGGGGTAGAGCACCACATGCGACTTGCATATTTGTAGTCAATATTGGTTTGGTTTGTGTTTGTTGTTTGTGTTTGGTTGTTGCGCATGTGTGCACTTGACTGAATGTTAGTAATTCTATGTGACACTTGAGTGGTTGTTGTTGTGTTCTATGTAACACTTGGTTGGTTATGGAAATATGCTTATTTATTTTACAGTATCGATCAGAATATTTATGCTATATTACATTGATTGTCATGAGCAAAAGATATGTGTATGTAAGAGTTACATACGCTCGGATGAGTGGTGGAATGTAGAGGTATCAATATAGTATTGACATCCAGGAATGATAAGTATACAAGGAATGGATATGAGGAACTTGATTCCATAGGATGAGTAAGTTAAAGTTGTGACTTCGGGACGAAGTCCTTTTAAGGGGGGTAGACTGAAATACCCCTAACCATTATATAATTAAATAATGGAAAATATATAGTATTTGGGGGATTATGAAACCCTAAGAAAGTACATAAACACTTAGGCGTTAAAAGCGCACCTAAACTCCTTAAGGTCAAAAACGGGCGTTAAGCTGGACCTTAAGCTAACCAAAGTTAGATAAGCTATAAACTCATACCGAGTCAATCAAGGATCATTATACGACCTTTACAACATAGGACCTCATCTAAAACTGAGTAAAAATGCAAAAGGCCCGGGAGTTCCCATAAGGCCCAAAAGTCCCGAAAACACCCGGAAATACTTTATAAGATGAAATGAAGCATTACACTTCATTCCAAATGCACCATAACACTTTATTAAACATATAAGATGAAGTCCTTATGCCAAATTTTAAATTAAACGCATAGTGCTCGGAGGTTCCCGTCGGGGGCCCCATAAACCCCCGGGAATGCCCCGGAGAAGTGCCGAGGTGGCACGAAATCCTATATAATTTATTCTTAGAGTTCCTATCATCATTATACATCATTATAAAGAGAATTATTGAGCTACTTTTTCAAAAATAAACAAAGTGCTCGGGGAAAATTCTTAACACTCCTGTTTTGCCCCGGGAGTGTCCCGATAGCCCGGGAATTGTGTCTAGAGTTGATATAACCTCATGTAACGCAATGTAACACCTTAATATATCATTATTGATCATAAATAATGTTTATAAACACTTATAACTCATTTCGGCAACTTATTTACCAAAATATTCTTAAAGCACAAAAACGCACTTTCGGGTGCCGTAAAAATGTGTTCTACCCTATTACCTTGAAGTTTTTGAGGAGCCACGAGTTGAGAATCTTAAATGGGGGTGAATTGAACATATAAATCAATCAAAGCCAGTGCTAAAATCATAGTGCAAGTAGGGCCGAAAGTTTGGTCTAAATGTACTATAAAATCAGCATTTTGCCTTAGTAACTTTCATCTTTTACCTTGGTATAAATTTACCAAATCAATGTTGTGACTTATAACATGTTACAATATGATCTTAATGTAATATAATGTGACAAAGACCAAATTAAAAATCAGTTCCACATGGCTCTTAAGGTGGCCGATATTTCTAGTCAAAAAGGCATGGAATAAACTTGTAAAATGTCTTGTAACATGGTGACTCATCTTTCCATATACCATGTGACATTATGTCAAAATAATCTCTTTCTAAGGAGGCTCCCATTACCGAAAACCTGCAGGAGAATGAGAAGAGACTAGCTTTGTAAAAAGTAATGAAATTAAAATACAAGATTAGATCTAGCTTCATTCATGACAATAAACAAATTAATCTACCCATTCTCTAGCCTATGGCTGCCGAAAATAAGCAAGGCAAAAGGGAGTATGATTGTTGTATATTAGTCAAATAAAACACCAACCTAACTTTGCATATTTCTATGTCTAATATAAACAAAAATCTAGAGGATTCCTAAAGCACATTACCGAAAATCTGCAAGGAATTAAGACAACATTAGCATGGGTATTCATCTTAGAAAATTCAAAAGAAACAACTACCTACCTTTGCCCTTGTCATCTTGTTCCAATTGACAAACAAAGTCTTCTTTCCTCTTCTACATGTGGCCGAAAGTTTGCTTGATTGAGAGGCTTTATGGAGCCAAGAATCAAAACAATAAACTAAGGAAAAGCTAGACAACTTTGACATTATTTTGCCAAAAGAGAAATTCCTTCAATTCTATTCTCTTAAGCGTTACGTGAGTAACCATTCTCCTTGCCCTCACTGAGCTGATTTTGGTAAGCTCTCATCTTCTCTCTTTTCTTTCTTCCTTAGCTAGCTTCTTCATTTGAGCTTCAAGCTCCATTAATGGAGATTTAACCTTAAACTCCATTTTTTATGTTAAATTCCTAGCAACTTCCAACAAGTCTTGAAGCAAGAATCATCCTAGCAATCTAGCAAGATTCCGCCAAACATTAATACTCCAAGAAGTCACCTTGATTCAACATCAATTCAAGGAACAAACAAGATCAAGTTAAGGTATATTTCTTGTTTGGAAATCCTAGTAAATACCTTAAGCTATGTCCAAAAATTCCATCTCTTAAATCAACATTCTCTTCATCATTTCATGAAGGAAACTTGGATCTCCAATCATCCCAAGGTGTACCAAAAATTCCTTGATAAATACCTAAGGTAAACTCTTGTAAACAACTCCAAATCTTACTTATAAATCCTTGTTAGAAGTCTAACACTTGTATCGCCTAAACCTATATGTGGAGGCTGAATATTCTACATCAAAATAGCATTGGAAGAGCTTGGAATTCAAGAGGAAATCAAGTACAAGAATCATCTTGGTTTAAGGAGTAAGTTTCTATAATTAAATCTATTAAGTTTAAGTTTGATTTAAGCTTCAAACTTTGGTACAAAATTTATGTACAAACCTTAGGTAAATTAGAGCCGAAAACAATATGGTATTTTATCAAGAAAATAGCTTATAACATACAAGGTAAGATTATTACCTTAAGGTATAAATTTGTGTCACAAAAATTAATTAAGATGCATATATATTCAAGCTGAATATTCAAGGAGTTAAATGTTTATTTTTGAGCTTATAATCATCCTAGGTCATTAAGATAATTTTTAGAAGTGTTATATGGCTTATATGAATTTATATGTATTATTATAAGATATAAATCAAGTATTAAAACCATATGGTAACTTAATGTTAAAACCGAAAATAAAATAGGTTATTTGGTGATTTTCGAAGTATATGAATATATTAGCTTATATTATAAATTTTAGGAATATTAAAAATAGCTACAAGTATTTAAATGGCTAATTTATTAAGTTATGTGGCCAAATTGTAAATTTTGAAAAGTATAAGGTATCATATGTCATTGCCGAGAGTTAAGGAGACCATTAGCATAATTATGATATAACGTAAGGTAGGAATTAATATTATGAATTTGGGTGAATTTAAATAAGTGTTTAAGTGTTAAAATAACATTTTATAAAGTTTTGGGGCTATTTGGCAATTTCTGGAAAATATAGTGTATAACTGAATTACTTATGATTTTTTGGGTATATTAAAGTATTAATTATGAACTTAGGCTTTGGTCAAAGTGTTCAAAAACTTTGGGTTAAAATGATTTATTACATAAAATATTAAGTTTATAAAAGTTATGGGGTGAATATGTAATTTATAAAAGTCCATAAGTTAAACCGAATTTAATAGGGGTCGAAATCATAAATTGTAGATATATAAGTGTTCATTTAGGTATTTTAGGAAATTAAATATTAAAACTATAGTTTATGAGTTAATATGTGACTTATATAAAGTTTTGGGGTTAAAATGTAAATATAGAAAGTATATGTTGAAACCGAGAGTTTAAGGGATTATTTAGTAATTTATAAGAGTTGGTATATTCAATTTGTAATTACCGAAAGATATATGGTCATTTAGTAATTTATGAAAGTTAATGTGTACAATATTTAATTACCGAATTTATAAGGTTGGTTTTGTAATTTAATAAAGGAAAGAATTAAAACTAAGTATTATGGTATATTATGGAGTAAAATGTAAAGTTTATAAAATAATTGTGATTATAATAAAAATAACCAAATGGTATTAATATATATAATAAATGAAAATAATTATGGGTATATAATTAATGAGATGAAGATATACCCTAGAATGGAAATTCATTATCACATGCAGTTGATACATAAAATAACGAACTGTTAAACTACCTCGAACCACTGTTAAATAACAGGGAGAAATAAAGAACATGCGGGGTTAGTATACTACGAGTATTCGTTCTGTATCAACAGTACTGTAATAGTTAGCACTAGTTGTATTAACATTACCCGGTATTGCATGTACATATAACAGCGTTACGGGGAGAAACTACTAAGCGTGAACTGTCAAGCTAGCAATTTTCACGGTGAACGGTATGTTAATTGTGTGGTCTGAATGTCCTAAGGATTTTCCTGAGGTCCAGACGTTGTGTGTTTATTTGTTAAGAGCGATATCTGTGATTTATATATATGATCTTGTATACTTTATTGCTCGACACCATTGCGTTTTATTTTACGCGAACGTCTTATGACTGGAAGTTTATACATCTAAACTCAAGCAAGACTAGGAAACCTTTAGGTGTTTTGTGAACCTAACTGATGGTCAACTGTTATAGTCTTAACTCAAGGATTGGATATTGTATCACTGACTAAAGGGCTAACTTATAAAGAGAGGAATCCAGCTAGTTTAGACTATCTGGTTGCGCATCGTGATCACTACGAGGGACTACTATCAAGAGTCACTCAAGGGAATCCATTATCCACATTCGCTGATGGCAGAGGGCACTACTGTTGGTGCACAGGTTTCGACCGAATTGGTCGCCTTTAAGGCAAATAAATTTTCTAGGGCCATAAGGTCAGCGGGCAACGGTTCCTTTGGAACATAGGGGACTACTTTCCATTAATAAGCTATTAAGGGTTGTCCTAACATGACGCCCGAGGTGGAAATTAATTGGAAGGTGAAATGGTTGGTTTAAAAGGATAAGGGCTATGAGGCCAACTAACAAGTATAGTTAATTAATACGCGTATCTTGTATGGTTACTGTTATGGATTATTGGTGTTTGAATATTTGGTTGTTGTTTACTATATGTGATGATATTGTCAGGTGAACTATTATGTGTTATTTAACATTTACAGTTATTACTATTGTTGTAAACTAGAACATCATGTAATGAATCTAATATCAAGATGGCTAAACGACTTAAGGAATCCAAATGATTTAAGACTACATTTAGCATACCAGCATATAGTTTGCTGAGCCCTTCAATGGGCCAAACATTTCAGGTTACTGATTGAAGATACAAGCCGGAGTGCGGGACACAAGGTAGCTGATGTGTTTTCAATAAACACCTTTTAGTTTTATTATGTAATGTATTATGGAGTTTTGTTGTATTTGGTTTAGTTGCTCAGTTTGGAATTGGATTGTAAGTTTAAGATTGTTCAGTATCTCATCATCACAGCGGTGGAGAGTTGAATTTGATGGATGGAGTAAGGTTGCCTTGTTACTCACATGGGTGGGTAACGGCGTGTTACACCAAACGGTAGTTATCTTTATTTTCCGCTGCAAATTATATTTTGTTATGCTACGACTTGCGATTATATTACAGGTTTAGGGCTAGGGGTGTTACAAACAGACAAATTAAATTAACCTAATTGAGAAAACTAACCTAGACTAATAAAACAGGAAATTGTCACTTTTTAAAGGGATTTTGTTAGTCTAGCAAATTTAAATAAACAAAGACATTTAAAAGAACAAATAAACCAAATTAAACAAATTCAAACAAACAACAATTAAAATCTAATAATTAAAGGGCACTTCTCGAGTTGTTCTGCTCGCCTAATTCTCCAGATTTTATTATTAAATTCTTCCCCTAACTTTTTACAATTAACTCAGAAACTTTAAATAATTCATCAACGGCTAAGTCTAACGAATCCTAACTAGTTACTAGAACTAGCAGCAGACTAATGCTCTAATCCGGACATAACTAATCGCATAAAGAACAGTTTCTATTAGTCCGATTAACCTACAGGCGGGATCACGCTTCTAGTCATTAATCAGGTTCAACTTCCTATCTCTAGTTAACTATCTCAGCTCTCGCGTGTTGATTAGAAAACTACAAGTGTAACACCCCTACCGCTAATCCCGTCATTACCGTTTATTCATCTCGTACTTCCATACATACGCAGCGGATAATCCATACACAACGGCGGGTGATACAATGCCGTTAGCCACCCACGTGACTAACAAGGCCTACTTCCATTACAGCATCAGTCTGATGGACCGGAATACCCGAGTACTAAACAAATACAAGCCACACTTCAATTCCAAACCGAGTATACACAATTCTCCATTCAATACAATACTCAATGCTTACTATCCGATATACTGAGTCTACTAATGTACAACCCAAAGTACAATTCGTTCTCACAAGTCTAAACACAATTACCATGAGTCTAACAACCTACCCATGTCTCACAAGTCTACATACTTCCCCAAAATACATAAGGGTGCACCACTTGGTACACCGACAATTCAAAAGGCTACTAGCCTATATACAACTCGGTACGTCAATTATAATTTGCTAACTATCAAAAGTAAGGCATCTCGGTCTCTCCACGACCATCGATCTTCTTGGGTACCAGGAAAAGAAAAAAACAGCGCCCCAAGGGGCTCAGCAAATTGGTGGCATGAAATTCGCATACCCCGCGTGCTAACGGGGGTACGCCAACTACTTTGTCGCCTACATGGAATTCATTTTATTTGCAAGCATACATGCTATTATAAACAACATTATATTCATACAGTCGTATATTCAACATGCATTCCAATACATACAATGAAACACTCATATACAAGTACAATGCATACAAATGGAAGACAATTCGTAGGTCAACCGAGGTCTTGAGGTACACTCCTCAAATTCTCACCTCATCACTTTGTTAGTCAATTTCCCATCCGGGCTAATCGGATGTTCTTACTCTTTTACTCCTGATCAATGACTTACACTAGCCATGATCTTTACAATACCAAATACTTACCTTCACAATAATACTCAAGTCAAGTCGGTATGACCTCCGGGCAGAGACTACACCGTCTCACCACCGGGCTTTAGGTTGGCTTACTTCCCAAGGTTGCTACCCATTTAAGGAGTTTGGACCGTGGAAAAGATTTGGCCAGGATTCGGTTAACAATCTCTCTTGTTACCTCATCCTCACGCGTGGCCGAAACTATATCGGGCTTCTCAATACTCCAAATTACTCGATTCTCAAAGTTAGAGTGTTAGATAGTTAGGGAGTTAGTGAGAGGCCCACAATCATCAAATCAATGAAGGTTACCACAACCAATTAATCAACACTTCACTTTCAATCACAACTTTCCAATTCAGCCATAATTCCATCAAGGCATAATGTTCTCAAGATAGTGAGAAGTGCACAGTCAAAAAGTCAAAGGTAGCACCCTTGCACATTCAACATCGAAGTACTTCATCCACAACCACATATTTCATGAATTATACAAACTTCAAGTTCAAATACAACCCAGCAAGGAACAATACATTACAAGCACAAGAAGGTGCAATAAACCCGATTCGTGCATTTTATCTTGTTTAGGTGATAACACATAACACACAAATCAGGGTAACCACGGTAGCATACAGGGCATGAGAAAATCATACTGTTTACCGTAGTTCTCGGGTTGCCGACTCTCCCTCGGAGTCCAACTATTCATGTCCTATAACATACATGGAGATTGGGTGGTTAATTATCTATAATTAACCTAACCCATTTCATCTTTTGTGTTTCCCGATTTACACTTACTAACTTCTTACATTTCAAACTCATCAACATAAGTTACTTACTTCTCATTACATCTCAAGCTTGTTTATACCATTAATGACCATTACATGTCATTAATTAAGTCCTAACAATCCTATATTATCAATACCATTCAAATCCCCATCTCAAAATACCATTTATACACTTTTTAAAGCAAAACAGGGATGGTCCGGGACCTTGTCCGGGTCCCAAGTCCCGGACCAATACTTAGGTGAAATTTCGGGTGTTTTAATGGGTGGTCCGGGTCCGTGTACTGGACTCAAGTCCCGCACCACACCCTGGGATGATTCTCGGTAGATTTTTCACATTGGTCCGGGACTTGGTCCAGGACCTAAGTCCTGGACCTGCTACATTTTGACAGATTTTACAATTTCAAAGCTTGTTCTAGCTCCATTCTTTAGCCCATTTCTTCCCCAATCTTTACACATGCAATCTAACATGTTTTAACACTAATTTGGCACTCTAAACTTTCCCTAAATCACTTACTAAACTCATTACTAATTTCTTGGCTAATTTACAAAAATCCACACTTACATTCTCCTAAAACTTACGACTTAGTTTCTAGCTTTCTAAGTTACAGATTTTGCTCTCCTCTTTACTCTTTCCATGACTTAAACTTAATGTCATTCTAGCACACAGTTACATCATTTCTCATTCCCAAATTCTCCCAAATACACCATTCTCTTCAGTGAAATTCCAAGGTGATTAACTACTCAAGTTTACCTCTACAAACACCTAGTTAATCCTAGGTTCTTTTCTCCTCAACTAAAACACTTAATTCATCTAATTTCTAGGACAATTTTGACAGAGTTTCCCCTAGAATTTTAACATTGCCCACACATAATCCAGCTCACCTACTCAATTTCCCATATCCACATTATTCTAACCACTAACAACACATTATATTCATGCACATACACCCTTATTCCAGCACCTCAACAACTTGGCTCTAAGGCCCTTTAGAATTATATAAACAACACTAATATTCTCCCATTTCTTAGCCACTATTGCAGTAGCATATCAATACCCAAAACAATGTAAATCTCCTTATACACAACATTAAAAATCTGTACAAGGTAAATTTATTACCTTAGTGTTTCTAGTTTCTTTTTTTTTTCCTTTCTCTTCTTGTCCTTCCTTTTCTCTTCTTGTTCTTGTTCCCTTCTTTAAACCAGCCAAGCTACAGCCACATTCCAAGGGAATACAACATTCAACACTAATCAATTCCTAACTTAAGAATTAAACTCTAATATACAAGAGAGCATTTAAGGCTCTAAGGGATTACCTTGAAACTTCTAAATGAAGTTTTGAGCAACAAGATGAAAAGATTCCAGCACCCTTCTTGAAGCTAGAAACTGGCTGGAAATAAAAGAGCAAGAGGCTCAAGAACTTGGAATTTTCGGTTGTGAAAAGGAAGGCTAGAAAGGGGAGTTTTTGAGCTTCTTTTTACCTTAGAGTAACAAGGAGTTGAAGGAGCTCACAATGGCGTTCTTCAAGCCTTCAATGAGCTTCACCCATGGAGATGAAAGTGGTGATTTTCGAATTTTAAAAGGATGGAAATATGCTCAAAGATGAGGGGAGTCTAGCGGTGTAATTATTTTTGTATTTCAACCTTGTTTAAGGCATGAAAGTGGGAGAAGAAGAGAGGGCTGGTGTGAGCCTTGTGAAATCGCCATTGTATGGCTGGGAGGAAGAAGATGAGTTCAGGAATGGGGGAGGGAGTATGTGAGACACAAGAGAGAATAGGAGAGAGAGTATAAAAAGTGAGTTTTGTACTTTGTTTTACTTTCCCCTTTATTTCTTTGTTTTCTAGCGACTAGTAGATAGTATAGAGAGGGAGGGAAATCATGACCCACACACACTCACATAGATTTCAGATTTTTATTTACAAATGGGGGAAGTATTTTTCTCTTATTAGAACTAACACCACACAAGTTCTCGTATTGTCACTATTCACTAATCTGGGTCCGTTTTCCGGAATTTAATCGTTTATTTAATTTTAATGGCTCTAGACCTTTACTAATGTTTAATTTTAGACATTTGATTGACTATAATTCTTACGGGTCTATTTATCCCGCTTAAAGTCATGTTTTCCCGGTTTCCTCGAAAAACGCGCTTTAAGGTTTGTTTGTGTTTTTAATTCGTTTTATGGATCCGTTTCCTTCGGGAATTGTTCCCACATGTTCATTTAGGCATAATTAGGCTTTTAGAATCTTCATTAGCCTAATTAATTATTGTTTTAAGTTCGGGGTATTTCAATACCCCCCCTTAAGGAACTTTGCCCTCAAAGTTGGTCAAAGTTGAAGGATTACTATATTTACCCATTTGACATTTCAGTTGTCAAAGTCATACATTACTACTCCTTACGGATTATCAGATCCGGTACCCAAGGTATTTACATACAATACCATGCAAGCACAATTCAATGCAAGCACACCACAATACAATTGCAAGCATTACAATCAGTACTACAATCACACAACGATTGTTACACTGTGCTAACAAATGTGTACATACATACAATGCAATGCTATCTCGAAGCAAAGAAAAAATATTCTTCGCATTCTCCCCATGGGATCGGTCCGTAGACTACAGAGGATGACAATCCTCAAGTCCCATGGCGGCTAGTACACACCACGATCCCGCAGGCACTCAGGTCATCTAGACATAGGACTCTCCAGGTTCTGCAGCCCTTGGAATAATACAACACAATACACTACCACTGTTCTCCCGGTCGTCAGACAAAGGACCGCAGCCCTCGGTTAAGTGGTAGAGGTTTCAAACAAATCCTCATTCTCAGGTTTGAAGGAAAATCCCTTTTTAAAACACAATCAGCTCCAAATCCAATTTATGTTCATTACATCTATTCTATGCGTGATTACTTGTGGCAACTTGAGGGAAGCTTCAAGAGTCATTCGACCCTGATGTGATCAACATCAGTGTTGAACTATCTTTCCACCCCAATTTGTGTTCAGTTTCCCTTGATCTGATCAGGATCAAGTTCGACTTCCCACATCAGTTTCAAGCAATCAAATAATTCAATTATTTCATTTTCTATCTTTTTACTCTTCCTAGTCATAATCACAAATCCATACATCTCTAAAGGATGGAATTCATTCCATCAATCATCCTCAATTTTATTCTCCAATCATAGAACTTATGTTATCAATTTCTCTCAATTTACTTCCAATTAATTTACTCAAGGAATACAATACCTGTGGATTTCCATCCACCAATCATTCTCAATTTTCCTCAAAACAATCACCTAGGGAACTCAATGCCTTCTAGGTTCTACATCGGTTTCATATCGACTCATGCATCACAATGCCATGTCTAACCTCAAATAGACATATACTATAGGGATTCTCATTCACCTAGGAGTTCCTCTACTCCTTTTTACTAATACTCTCACACCGAAGTTACGAGATAGGTACA
Source organism: Limonium bicolor (assembly GCA_023374045.1). Lineage (NCBI taxonomy): Eukaryota > Viridiplantae > Streptophyta > Magnoliopsida > Caryophyllales > Plumbaginaceae > Limonium > Limonium bicolor. The sequence continues at coordinate 233,600,741 of CM041781.1, read as the reverse complement.
TTTGTATCCATTGTAGTCGCATCTCTTGTGCGCACTTACCACAATTACGCTATGAATGAATACCTATGTTTAAGTAACATAAGTACCAATCATCAAACTAGTTCTCATTTATGTTATGCACACTATAGTTTACGTACTTAATATGTGAAACATACACTAAGCAGTTTTCGCTCTACCCCCTTTAAAAGGGATTACGCCCACGTAATCTACCATATGTTATCATTGAACATTGGTTCACTAAATTCAGGCGTCCTGAAGCGTTTTAGCTTCCATGCATTTTATTATACAATGTATTCTGGTCAAAGGGTGTTAACCATATTGACGGTTTAGCCCATGCACTAAGAATTCTCATTAGAGTTTATTTAACTCATAACCGGTTCAGTTCTAGCCTATTAGGCTTCAAGGCATTGATGATTAGCCATTCTTTCATACTCACTGGGTATATCAAACCTCTGAGCTAGGGCCCATTAGCTTCTGTTGCGCGACCCTGATAACTTGGAGCTTAATTCGCCCCTTTTCGTTATTCTAAGTGTATTACACATCTACTTCTTATCCCTTTTATCTTGGGATATTCGGTTTCTCAACTGGCACGTGGTATCTCTTACCGTACGCGAACTCATTATGTTATAGATTTTCTATCCAGTTTTCTGGAAATCCCTTTTTGTATACTGCTGTATACTTCTATGATTACCCACTTAGTTCCTCCTACTTGTTGTTGGTTGAGATCGAGCTACTACGCATATGTAGTGTTTCCTCTGTTGCAACTGGTTCGTGATTGTTTCTTTTGAGTTACACTCACCTATGTTTCTTGTACAAATATTCTCTCATGTACGACCCTGCATCTCATATGCAACGGCCCTTATGATATTCAAAAGCTTCTTTCACTTTATTCCAGTGGAATTTATATATTGTAATTGTTGATCTTGTTGGCCAAAAATTCATAGTGAAAATATATATACTTATGGGCAAAGAAAAGGCAAGTGCACCTAGTCGATGTAGTACAACAAGTGTCGTATCCACAGAGAAATTGGTTCAATTATCCTAGTCTCGGTATTTAATAAAAACACAAATAGGGGGTTTAGCCGGAGGCAAGCTTGATTGTTTAGGATCAGTGCAAAAATAATAAATACAGTAAAATAAGGTGAATTAATTGATATGGATGGAAAAAGTATCCAAGGATAGTGGGGGAATTGCCTAAATTACTTAAACAAATTTATAACCATGTCTCAATTATTTATTGTCTATTAGAGTTAATAAGGGTAAGTTACGAACTCTTAACAATAGCCTCAGTATTTTCCTACTCAATCCGGAGTGTAATTACCAAGGTTTATTCCTTTGTGGTACTAATGGCTATCTCAAAATCATATGTTGATAGTTACCATAAAAATGCAGTAGTTTGTCGCGTAAAGCATTTAACAATATTTATTGAAAGGAATAAAAACAAGTATAATAAATGTGACAGGTAATAAATATTTATTTAAGCAATATTAGGGTCAAACCCCATCCTAGGATACAAATAAAAATTACTCAGACATTAACAGAAATAAAAAGATAAGAGAGATAGAATTAGCCATTATTTGGAGACTGTTGGAGGAAACGGGTCTGCTACTTGCTCCTGCTACTCTTCTATTTCTTTTGTTTTTGCTGAGTACGTGAGTGTGGAGTGGTGATGATGTGGAAAAGAAAATAAAATGAAGAATGATGGGGTGGTGAGAGTAAGTGAGAAATGAAGATGGATTGAATGGAGGTGTAGTGATGATCAGAAGATGGGAATTGATGAAGAATTGGCTTGGGTTTTATAGGAGAAAAGGAGGGAAAAAGACAAAGCTTATGGTAGGCTGGTGGGTGAAGAAAATAAGGAGACGACGCCTAATACGTTTGATGTGGTAGATAGATAAGTTTGTAGGCGCCGTAATTGAGGAAAAACAAAGAAGACGATGCAGAATTTCAGTCACGTGATTTTTGGATTCGGCGCAGTCATTTTACACGTGTTCGGATTTGTGTCTGGATATGGCCCATTCGGACGTGAGACGTCCGAGTTTCTGTCTGCGGTAAGGACATAGATGTCCTGGCGAGAATTTGAATGTGTCCGAGTTTCTGTCCGTATACGAACACATTTATAATTCTTGTCCATGTTTGCGTCCGTATACGGACACATTTAGTCGCTTTCGGGGTTGCGTCCGTGGTACGGACGCGTGTATTTTTGCGTCCGGGGTTGCGTCCCTGGTGCGGACGCTTGTAAGTTGCGTCCGTGGTTGAGTCCGTGGATCGGACACCCCTGTCCGGATTTGTGTCCGTGATACGGACATGTGTATTTTCGTCTCGTCTTGTCCTGTAACTTCGACAGGCTCCAGATTCTTCGTTTGAGCTCCGTTTTTAGATCCGTTTACGCCTATGCGTTCGTATCTTCGTCTATTTTGCTCCTAGCTTGGTTTTCCTCATGTTTAACAAATAAATATGTAATATAACCAATAAAACATAAACTATAGGAAAACTTACCCAAGTGGAGAAATGAGCAAGAAAAGTGCTAATATAACATATGAAATACACCCATAAATCATGCTCATTTGGACACTTATCACACCCCGGCACTTACCTTTTTGTTTGTCCTCAAGCAAAACCATGTACCCAAGCAAGTAGGGAATGCTCAATACTAACAAATATTATTATGAAAGGTAGGATAAGGAGGTGAACAATACGCGATTTAAACTTTTTGAGGAGTGTGAACCATCACCTACTGGTGGCATAGGTGTGCTTAGGGTAAAAATAAAATATACAGTTTGGGGGTATGATCCGGAGTGCTTCATTGCTTGAAGATTAGGTAACTTTGAGAACTTTTACCATGGTCAAGTTCTCTCAAGAATGGGCATTGAGGAGAAAACAAAAGGAAAAATAGAATTATGCATTTGTTTCACTTTTGCATTAGAGATGAGGAGATAATATTTTGGCATCAAGCCTTTGTATTTAAGAACACTCAACTATCATTTGTTGGTTACCAATGGCGTCTCGCCAGTCCCTTGTCTTTTTTTGACAGAGAAGCACCCCTTAGCAATCCCTAAGAAAGAAGATAGAAGGAACCCCTAAGCGATAAAAATCCAACCATTTCAGATCATTTGGTCACACCGCATTAAAATGCTCCTCAAAAGTAATCAAAATGAAAAATTTTGTACCATTTATCCCACAATTCATAATAGTATTTGTTTTTAAAGAGAACAACCCACATATAAAGGGTCCACGATTTTGAATTTGGACAAACGTAAGATAAGCAGAGAGATTAAGCATTTTAAGCAATGTGTCAATCAAGAGAGACTTAATACGAGTGACAGAGAAGTGAGTCCTCCCCCACACTTAGACTGGAGCAATGTCCTCATTGCGTAGGAAGAATTAAATTAACGGGGGCATGCAATATACTAGAGTACTTCACACAATGCAAAGTAGTAGGGAGTATGTAAAAATTTGAAGTGCAAAGCAAAGAGAGTGTACTCCCCAGAGTTCGCAGAGTGTTAAGCAGAGCTCCCCCACACTTGAGTTCAGCTGTAGAATGACGTAATATGTTCCTGGAAAGAATATTCTATACAGCCAGAAGAAATCAAGTGAAATTAAAACTCACCATATTTATTTAAAGGAAAATAAACAAATAGAGTGAAAACCAGATATAATAGAAGTACTATATGATGATAGATAGTGGGAGAACTTCCCCCATACTCGATGTTTAACCTCAGAGTAGCGGAGCTCGGTAGTGGTGTGGACACGAAGTTGCACCTGCTTAAGATACTAAAGGCATCCAAACCAATACCGGGGCTAACAGTGAAATAAATGAGCATTTTTTTGAAACAAAATATAAAAATATTGAAATAGACTGTAATAGAAAGCAAAATAATGATAGAAATTCGGGTTGCCTCTCGAAAAAGCTGCCCTTCTTTTTAAGGTCTATGGCTAGACCGTAGTAGGGGTTAGATCAAACCTGGGGGGTGGTTATGAGGAGGAGATCCAAAGCATGACTCTAAGGAATTTTTGAGTTTCCACCTGGATCCATGTTTACCTTTCTTGTCCCGTTTTTCTTTAGGGATTGGTGGTGGTGTCTCTGTAATCCGTCGGGAAGGGTGACAGAGAAGTGGGGAAGATGATGATTATGAGTCTTTCACATGCTTGAGATCCATGGAGTTGTTGTCTGGAGTCCTTCCTGATGGATATACCAGCTGTTCATTATAAGCTCGAAGGGTGATTGTCCCTCGGGCAACCATAACGTGCGCATCGGCTGTGGCAAGGAAAGGTCGTCCAAGGATGAGAGGTGTAGTGGAGTTCTCTTCGATGTCCAAAATGATAAAATCGCATGGGAAGTATAAGTGTTCCACTTTAATGATAACATCCTCCACCACTCCGCTTGGGTAAGCTACCGAACCATCCGCCAGTTGAAGAGTCATCTTGGTCTTTTTCATTTCTCCAATTCCCAGCTTTTTGAAAGTGAAGAGGGGCATCAAATTTATGGAGGCACCCAGATCGCATACGGAGTATGGAAAGGAGGTGCTACCAATTGTGACTGGAATGGTGAAGCTGCCTGGATCATTGCATTTCAAAGGTAGTGGTTGTTTCAGAATAGCTGAGCAAGCTTCATTGAGTGGTACGGTACCGACTTCGACCATTATTGTTTTAATGGAGATAAGGTGCTTGAGATATTTTGTGTAGTTTGGCATTGTGGAAATGAGGTCTATAAATGGTATGTTGACATTTAATTGTTTCAGCACTGCCAGAAACTTCCCATATTCAGTATCCAATTTCTGCTTTTGGAGTCGGTTGGGAAATGGTAGAGGCGGTTTTTATGGAGAAGGTTTTGGAGCTGGTGGAATAGTGAGAATGCTGGGAGATGTCTTTTCTACTGGAACCTCAACTCTTTCTTCATTATCCTCTTGGGATTCTTCTGACCTTTGTGGGATGTGAATCTCGTTGGTTTTTCTACCGCTTCTCAAGGTTATCGCCTTAACCTCTTCATCTTCTAAATCGAGCTTTTCATTTTCATAGATGGCCACCAACTCCTTAAGATAGGTCTTCTCGGACTTAATGCAATTTTTATAGATTGTGGTGGAGGTTTCCAGTTCAGTTATATTCCCTTTGGATGTTTCGATTGCTATTACCCACTCTTGAAGGGAAGGGTGAAGTTCTGGAATCTCAACTGTTTTGGCCACCTCCATCTTTTCTTCCTTGTGTTCCTTCACAGAGATGCATTTGGCTAGATCTTTTGGATTTGGCTTCGGTTGGCTTGGGAAAGTCCCTGGCGGTCTTTGATCAAGTTGTTCTACGATTTGATTAAATTGACGTTCGATTTTTTGGTTGAAAGCTTCTTGCGCATAAAGCTGGCCTTGAGTCATAGACATGAATCCCTTCATCATCTCTTTGAGTTCCACGTTTAGATCAACGGGGGATGAGGACGGTTGTTGTTGGTGAATACCTGGAGGGGCACCTTGTGCTCTATAACCCATATTTGCATTTGGTTGGGATCAATAACCTTGTGTTGAGTTGGAAGTATTACCCCCTCCTTGGGTTTGATCATTATTTCTCCATGAGAAATTTGGATGATTTCTCCACAGGGCGTAGTTGTTGTTTTAGTTGTAGTTGTAATTGGGGTGGTTACCAATGTAATTGATGTCTTCTTGTTGTTGGATGTTGTTTCTTCCTTCGCACAGATGGGTATCGTGAGGAACTGTGCAGATAGCACACCCTTCTGAAGTGGAAGATGAAGATGCTATTGATTTGGTGGTTTCTTTTTGAGCTATAGCAATCTTTTCGACCATTTTGCGAGAGATGACAGTTGTGCTAAGAGATGATCGGTGGGATCCATGTGGAGTAGACCTGCTGCTCTCGGAGCTCTGCCCTTGTTTCTTGACCATTGTCGTGTGTTGCTAGTCATGATTTCAAGAAGTTCCATTCCTTCTTGAGGAGACTTGATCATAAAACTAGCTCCAACTGAAGAGTTTACCAAGAGTCTGTTGGAGTCATCCAACCCGTTGAAGAAGGATAGGCAGAGGGACTGGTCATCAAACCCATGGTGGGAGCAGTTCATCAACATCTCTTTGAATTTGTCCCATGCATCATACAGAGTCTCCCCTGGTTCTTGAGTGAAGGTGTTGATCTCTCCGATGAGTTGTCTTGTTCTACTTGTGGGGTAATATTTGGCAAGAAATTCCTTGGCCATTTGTGCCCATGTTCGGATTGAGCTTGAAGGGAGACTTCTATACCATTTTAATGTTGTTTCAGACAATGAATGAGGAAACAGTTGTAATCTAATTCTTTCATTGATGGTACCTGTTTTTCCAAATGAATTGCAGAAGTCGAGGAACGAGCTTAGGTGATTGGGAGCATTGTCTGGGTTTGAACCACTGAATTTTCCCAAATCACGGACTGTTGTGATGAAGTGGGTCTTGAAAGTCCATTGTGCCGCTTGTGCCGGTGTCAATTCTGGTAGAATTATGGCTGAAGCTCTTCCTTCCGTGTCTGGTTGGTGGTAATTAGAGAGGGAGCGTTGTTGTTGATTTTCGTGATCCATCTCATCTATGACTTGGTTATCGGCCATGTCTTGATTTCTTTGATTTCTTCTTGTGTTGAATAAGGTGCGCTCGGGTTCGGGTCTCGGACTGATAGGTGGCAAACAAAGGGTTCGAGTGTTTGGCTTGCACAGAAGAAATTTGATTTGTGAGGATTTGTGAAATTAACAGTAAATGGATAAATAAAATAGAAATATTTAAATAGGTGAATAACTAAATTAGACAAAAATTAAAGTACCAAAAACTAGGGAAATTGATTCCATCAATTTCCCCTGCAACGGCGCCATAAACTTGTTGGCCAAAAATACATAGTGAAAATATATATACTTATGGGCAAAGAAAAGGCAAGTGCACCTAGTCGATGTAGTACAACAAGTGTCGTATCCATAGAGAAATTGGTTCAATTATCCTAGTCTCGGTATTTAATAAAAACAGCAAATAGGGGATTTAGCTGGAGGCAAGCTTGATTGTTTAGGATCAGTGCAAAAATAATAAATACAATAAAATAAGGTGAATTAATTGATATGGATGGAAAAAGTATCCTAGGATAGTGGGGGAATTGCCTAAATTACTTAAACGAATTTATAACCATGTCTCAATTATTTATTGTCTATTAGAGTTAATAAGGGTAAGTTACGAACTCTTAATAATAGCCTCAGTATTTTCCTACTCAATCCGAAGTGTAAATACCAAGGTTTATTCATTCGTGGTACTAATGTCTATCTCAAAATCATATGTTCATAGTTACCATAAAAATGCAGTAGTTTGTCGCGTAAAGCATTTAACAATATTTATTGAAAGGAATAAAAACAAGTATAATAAATGAGACAGGTAATAAATATTTATTTAAGCAATATTAGGGTCAAACCCCAACCTAGGATACAAATAAAAATTACTCAGACAATAACAGAAATAAAAAGATAGCAGAGATAGAATTAGCCATTATTTGGAGACTGCTGGAGGAAACGGGTCTGCTACTTGCTCCAGCTCCTGCTTCTCTTCTATTTCTTTTGTTTTTGCAGAGTACGTGAGTGTGGAGTGGTGGTGATGTGGAAAAGAAAATAAAATGAAGAATGGTGGGGTGGTGAGAGTACGTGAGAAAAGAAGATGGATTGAATGGAGGTGTAGTGGTGATCAGATGATAGGAATTGATAAAGAATTGGAGTGGGTTTTATAGGAGAAAAGGAGGGAAAAAGACAAAGCTTATGGTAGGCTGGTGGGTGAAGAAAATAAGGGAGACGGCGCCTAATACGTTTGATGTGGTAGATAAATAAGTTTATGAGCGCCTAATTGAGGAAAAACAAAGAAGACGGTGCAAAATTTCAGTCGCGTGATTTCTGGATTCGGCGCAGTCATTTTACACGTGTCCAGATTTGTGTCCGGATATGGCCCATCCGGACGTGAGATGTAACACCCCTGAATAAGCAACCAACAGTACGAACACGCGTCTAACCATGTGACAAGTTAACTATGCAGCAGATTCTCGACACCATCCGGGTGCTACAGACGCCAACCACCCACGTGTTTGACAGACCACATTATCAACACCAAGTTACAGTCTGCATGACTGGAAACAACTCTCTCCCAGAACTCATATACAACATAAAATAAAATTCCCAAATACCGAGTGTCTACAACAAAACTACCAAATCATAAATTGAAAATTACATCTCGGGTTTAGTAACAACCCATACATTAAACATGCTACTACAACTCAAAAGTTATGCCTTGATGGACTACCCCCATGGTAGCCATCCCACCTACGCTCCCTTATCGTCCGGCACAATACCAGTAAAAATTGGGTTGTAAAGGACTCAGCAAACTACGCTGAATATGAATATGTGTAGCCCGTATGTTGCCGGGATACACGACTCTACTTGGTCGAATACTATTAAGTCCAATTTACATGCTATAATAAAGCAGTAAAGCACACCACAACCCATCATGATATCATACACACTTGAAGGTAGCATATCAATATCAACAAGCAACCAAGCACAACTTGCAAGTAGCATAGCAACATCAAACACGCCACCCGGCACAATAAGCTGTTAATGTAGCAACAACAATCAAGTAATTTATAGAACGTGTGCGTAGGTATATTATACCGATGATCCTCACTATGGGATCATTCACGAGATTACGTATTGTTTTCTTGTTCTCATTACACAAGTTTACCTTCCTTCTCTTGCACCGAGTCAGGGGATATAGGTTAGATCCCGAGACTTTATTTTGTAGGTGCTATTCAGCCTTTGTTTCTTAAAGAATCACATTTGTGAATTTTCTTATTTGCTTGGTCTCATTACACATGTTTTACTTTATTCCCATGGTGTGTATTTTTTTTCTCTTTCCTGGCACCAGGTCTGGGGATATAGTGTAGATCCTGTGACCTTATCATGTAGGTGCCAATTGTTCCTTATCTCTTTAAGGCCGTGTGTGAATTCTCTTATCACCACAAGATGGAGAACGTCTTCTCCATAGCTAATCCTCCATTCCCGGCGTCATGCGTCGAGAAAGAGGGGTCACCTCTAGACCCCAGGATGTGCTCCACCAATAGTCGGCCGAAGGATCTGATGTAGATACCCACTCCCGAGCGTCCCTGCAGCGCGGCCCGAAAAGTCATCTTCCCGGATTATCCTCATGTTCCACCAGCTGATATTTACTTATCGTTATCATTAATAGCTTGACACCATAGTGGGTGTCGTTAGAGTCCTCTATAGTTAGAGTGGAGTTTTCTCTTGTATAGTTCTTTTGATTTGTTTACGTAGTTCGTCATGTTCCATCTCAAAGTTCTATAAGCGAGAAAGGGACTAAACTACTGTGTGCGCGCAAGTAATATGCAACAATGATATAACAAGCATATAAGCAAGTCACAACAAGCAATCCAATTTCATGATTTAGTCTTATGGTCATTGTCAAACAAGGCACACAACACACAAGCCGTGTAACACGGCAACATACGGACCCCACATATCCATACTTGGTTCAGAAGCAAAAGGGTTGTCTCACACACAGGGTCTCGGTTGGCGTTCGTTATGGGCCTAACGTTAATTAAAACAACATGTCCGTTTATGATTGTATGTGACGACCTTTGTGACGTTTCCCTAGTTTATCCCATTTTATCGGGTGTAATTCCTTAGGTTAATTTTTGGGTGTTCAACTTATACTAGTCCCTTAGAAACTTTCCAAGTATTAACCTTAGGCGTTATCAACTCCTCGGACATTTACATTGTCGTTTTACACGTTAACTAAGTCCTTTCCTCTAGCTAATGTCTTAGGGTATTCCTAAGCACCATCATGTAACAAGCTTATCCAAATTGACCATTCACCCATATTTTCCTCATTGTTACACCATAGCCCCCTTTTCTTATAACCAAGACTTTAATTATTTAAGCCTCATATTATACCTCTTAATTAATTTATATTATTACTTAAATTTCCAAAACCTTTCTAAGTTTATATACTAATCCCCTTAAATACTTAAGTTTCCATCCATGCCCCAAAGTTTAAGGTGATTACCTAACTTACCCCTAACTTTATAATCGCCACAATTTCATACTTAACTATATAGTATAACTCATAATTAATTATTTGCTCCAAAATTTTTCTAAAATTCCCAACAAAATCCAAGAATACTCCAATTTTAATCACTATACTCTTCCGTATATATATATATACAGGTATATATATATATATAGTTATTATTTTTAACTTAATATTCCTTTAAATATCTCCAGTAATTATTTTGTCATTTTAGCTTGGACAACCCCCATGCGTGGTCAAGGTTGACCACTTAATTTATCCTTTGCCCAGCTCGCTATTGTTTACGGGAATACCCCATAATTTCCTGATTTTACAATTAACCCCTAACTCCATAGAATTCGTATTTTAAACTTATTAAAGTCTTTAAAATTATTCCTCTTGGTTACCAATACCTTATACACTCCATATTGCATTTATTTATATTTTGCCCCATTTGCGATTTATTTATTTATATAAAATACTTGTACAGGGTTTTAAAATTCATTTGAGCCATTATATAAGTTTATAATTATGCCTATATATTTTCCTAAGGTGTTACTAAGTAGTTATAATCTCTAGGAATATGGTCTTGCATCAGAAATTTACATAGCTTTAAAAATCAACTTATAAATTTATTAATGGCTATTTAGAGCTCCAAAATAATTATTTTGACATGGCCTAAATATATGGCCTTAATAATAGTACCTTAATTACTTTAAAATGACATTTAAACATATCCAATCACTACATCATAGTCTCGGTTAGCATAAAATTTTCCTCAAATTATTTCCCACCATCTCCCACATATTTTGATCAAACTAATATGGTATTTAAGTATCTAATATCGTTTTTATACGGCATTTCCCTTTATCTCTTTACCCATTATTTTTTTCCTTTTCCTCACGTTATCCCCTTACCTTCTCACTCATATCCTGATTCCACTAACTTATAGCTGTTATGGTTCATTTTCCCTAACCCATTTTTTTTCTTACTCCCCACTTTACCACTCACATAAACACAAATATAAACGTTTTGATTTTTATCAAGCCGTATATCCCTAAATTTCTCAGCCTAGCCTGTAACTACCACTGGTTACGTATTTTCAACACCAGTCAATACATGTGTATTTACCATTATTGCTACCCATTGTCTGCCCCACCATACACATGCGTAAACCCATTACCTAGCTGCGTATTATAAGCTCTATATCACCCGCATATATATATGCTTGGTAATTGTTACACCCCAGCAGCTCAACATTACTTCTATAAACACTCATGTTTTTACGGTTTCCATGCCATATTTAAGCTAGCAGTTTATTGAGGTATTAGGAGGAGTGATAACGTCATTACCGTAGTTAATTCAAGGAGAATTTTTCTTGCAGCAATATCCACCAGCCGCACTCTCTTCCCCGGCTTTGGTGGCATCTACACATGCGTTACAAATTTTTGTATGTAACTAGGTTGTTCAAGTGTAGTAACCTCAAGGTGTAGCTACCGTTTGTACAGAAAAGAAATGAGGAAGAGTAATGCTACAACAGTCATGTTTTGTTGAGTTTACTCACCATCGCTTTGAAGGTTTTCTGCAGGGACTTCAGTGAGTCTCTGGTGCACCAAAGCAAGGGAAGAAACCTCGGAATTCGGCGTGGGAAACAGCTGAAGTAAGGAGGGTTGCAATGGTGTTTTGTGGCGTTGTCTTCTGTCACCTTGTCGCGTCCCCTGAAATGCTGGAGCTGGGTTGAGTTTTAATCACCACCGTAAGGGAAGGAAACTGCCATATTGTTGTGGTGAGAATGAAGAGGGCAGTGAGGTTTATTTTCCTCCGCAAGGACAGGTGTGTAACAAAGGGTAAAAGAATTAGAAGTCACCCCTGTTGCGGTCGATATTTATACCTTGAATGGGTGAGTTGTTCCCCTGCTGTTGTTCCAGAATGAGGCAAGGAAGGGAGGTGGTTGGTCAGTGCCCAAAAGAAGAAAAGAAGGACAGAGACAGGAAGGATGGAGGCACTACCATTCTATCGTTTTTGATCTGTCAATATGGACCGAGAAGAAGTTCCTACTGAAGTTGATGTTGCCGTTGCTCACTCTGTTTGCAGTGCCGTTGACGTGCAAGGGAATTTTTTTTTTCTGAAAGAAAACAACGACTACGTTGTCTAACGCAGTTCTGTATTAGAGAGTGAACAGCTTCTCAACAACCTGAGCGTTGGGTATTGCATTATGTTCTGAAACCTGGCCAAAAATCACCAGAGCACACACGTTTCCTCCCTCTTTATTTTTACGTGGATATACAGGGAGAGCTTGTTGTGGTACGTTTTCTACAGTCGGGAGTTGAGGAAGAGAGTTGCATGTTTATCTTGTTGGCTTTATGCAGAGAGGTTTGTTGTTGTATGAAGAAGGGGGTGGTTGTTTCACTGCAGTCGCAGTAGTGTAGAGGTCTGGTGCGGGAGAAAACTCCAACCATGTAGGATTTGTCTGTGTTGTTGCGGTTCAAGAACAGAGAGGAGGGGGGAGCGTGCGTGTTTGTAACACCCCAACCGCTAATCCTATGCTTACCGTCTAATCGTCCTGTTAATCCTACGAGTTCGCAGCGGAAATTTTACTACTTACTACGGCGGGTGGTACAACGCCGCTAACCGCCCATACGGCTAGCTAGGCTTACCTTACTTACAGTCACGGTCTGATGCACGTAGTGTACCGAGCTACTAAATTACTTACCAAAATACCATATACCAAATACTTACATTCTGGATCACCGAGTATTAAAGTATATTAGATTACATCATTTCTAAGTTCCAAAAGAATGAGTTTCTAGGGCTACTCATCTATACCAATTCCCCTTCTATCAAAATCCAAAAAGGTGTACCCCATGGTACACCGGCTATTCAAAAGTTACAGCCATGTACTACTCAGTACACCCATCGCAATTCATCATTTACAATCCAATACGAAGGTAAAGAAATAGAGCTAAGTCTTCACATCTTCATCCCTCGCGGGTACCTGCGTGTAGTAAAAATGGTGCCCCAAGGGGCTCAGCAAACGCTGCGTATAAACTCCGCATATACCGCGTGCTAGCTAGGGCACGCCGACTATTTGACGTCCACTAAACATGCTGTCCATTTATTCTATACATACATGCTTTTCATACAACATACATGCTTATACAATTCATTACACAATTCAAGGCAACAATACAGTAGCACACAACTTACTTACCTTCACAAGGTTAGACAAATTATGCATCCGGGTTAATCGGAATGCTTTTACTCTTTTACTCATTACTTACTTTTTCTTAGTTGCACTTACTTACTTTCATTTACTTTACTTACTCATTCTTACTTACTTACTTATACTCAAGTTAAGTCGTCGGGACCTCCGGCCCTGGGGACTACGCCGTCCCACCTCCGGGATTTACTTGACTCACCAATGGGATGCTACCCACTTAAGGGATTTGGGCCGCGGACCAGTTTAAGAGTCAGGAATTGGAGCCAACCTCTCGTGACTCCGCATCCTCACGCGTGGCCGAAACTATATCGGACTTCTACTCATTCCAATTTAATTATCAATTTAAGTTAGGATGGTTAGCTTGTTAGGAATAAGTTAGAAGTCCAAACACATCACAATCGGTCACAATACAATACATCATACATACACACATTCATATTCATCCAAACATTTCATGAATTATACAAACTAAAATTTAAGAGAATATTCACAACATACAACACTACATGTTCACAAGTATGCATATTAACTCCGATTCGTGCCTTTATCTTATTTGGTGATCAATTAGCACACAACACACAAATCAGAGTAACCAAGATAGCATACGGGGCATGAGGAATCCATACCGTTCACCGTTGTACGTGATTCCAAACGTCCTTCGGTGTCACAAATCAAACCCTATTATATATATACAATTGAATGATTAAAATGACTATCATTAATTTGACTCAACTACTTTCGTGTTTGCTAATCCCTACCTACTAAGGCTTTACATTCCTTACACTTATATTTCGTTTTACTTACTTTCCACTACCTGTCCATAGTTTACATACATATATACATATATATACTAGTTATAAGCTTACTGTTTTTTTTTGTAAGTATTGGGCCGTCCGACCCACCGTCCGACCCAAGCCCTGGGTCGGACCATTCCAGTAGAGTTCGTTCCCTGAAACTTACCCTGTCCGACCCAGCACTATTCCGTCTGACCCATACTCTCTGGGTCGGACCATTCCAGAAGGTTTTGGTCCTGTCGTCCAAGCTCCGTCCGACCCACGTCCGACTCACCGTCTGGGTCGGACGAAGTCAGAAACTTCGACACTGTAAAAATTTGCATGTCCGACCCATGTACGACTCACGGTCCTGGGTCGGACCATTCCAGAAAGTTCATAGTTCGTTGTTTAAGCCATGTCCGACCCACGTCCGACTCACGGCTCTGGGTCGGACCATTCCAGAAAGATTGGTTTTCGTTTCTCAAGCCCCGTCCGACCCACGTCCGACTCACCGTCTGGGTCGGACGAAGTCAGAACCTTGCTACAACTTTTATTTTTCTTTCCCAATTTCACCCATTGTTTCCCCAATCTTCCTACATACATCCTAACATGTTTTTGTACAATTTAAACACCCTAAATCATGCTAACTCATTTCCTAACTCATTACACAATCCTATACTAACTTGCACACCCAATTTCTAAGTTCTCATTCAACACTCACATTGTTTTCTTCTCTAGTTGCAATTGCTACAGATTTTAACTCTCATCTTCTACATCTTTAGCTCCCTCTTATAATGTCATTTCTAAAACTTACAATGCACTATAACTACCTTAACTATCTCTCTCAACTTACCCCCTATCTATCTCAAACAAAATCTGTTACACACTCACATTAGTCACCTAGTTTAAAATTCACTAAGTGTTCTAATCCTATATAAATTTTGACATAACCTCCCCTATATTTTTACACTCTCACCACATCATGTATTCACATTTTGTTACCCATTTCACCTGTTTCGAAACAGCAATGATATTCAAGCTCTCCTACACCAATATCAACTACTAAACACTCATAAAAATTTCTGCACATAAACACTAAGCCCCAATCTGTTTGTAACAGTTTTTAAAATGTCATTTAAGGTTCTACAATCTTGTTTCTTCCTACACATTACACTACCAATGCATTACTATTTTACATTACATATTTTCATTTCTCAAAATCTGTTACACATTCATTTACAAGGCTACACAAGGAAGAGTGCAATTACCTTGTTCCTTTATTAGCTTCTCCTTTCTTCTTCTTGTTTCTTCTTTTCCTCTTCCTCTCCTCTTCTTACCGGTTATAGAACAACTCTAACACTACAACCCATGCATATACATATTTCAATACTAAAACTAACCCTAACCATTATTCAAGCTCTAATGTAGGTTTTAGGGTTTAGAAGTTCCATTACCTTGCAAGGGTGTAGGTAATGCTTGAAATGGCTCAAGAATAATATTTCAACTCCACCACAATGCCAAAATTGGCTAGATACACAAGAGAACCAACAAGGGTTTTAGCTTAAATTCGTTTTGCCCATAAGACAAGAAAACGAAGGAGTTTCAAGAAGGTTTTTACCTCAAAAGAACAAGGAGAAGGAGGGCCTTCTAATGGTGGTGTTGAAGCTCCAAATGGGACATACCCATAAAAACGAAATTGTAGGTTTTCGAATTTTTGAAAGATGGAAATGTAGCTCTTGGTGAGAGGATTCCAATGGTGGTATTTTTATAATTTTTGGAAGAGCTTAAGGGAGGTTACAAGAGGAGAGAAGTGAATATTTGTGTTGTTTTTCTCATTCTTCCATGGCTGCTCGGTTTGGAGAAGAAAGGAAGAAAATCAGAGAGAGTGAGGGAGGGAATTCACGTGAGAAAAGAGAATGAGAGGAGGAGAGAGAGTGGTAAAGTGAGTGGGGGTTTACTTTATTACTTTGTTGTTTTGTGAGTAAAAAGGAATAAAGAGAGGGTGTGAGTGGGGATGTGCAATCGGACAGCACACAGACCCACAAGGGTTTTGAAAAATTCTTTTTACATTATTGGACACATAAATTTTGGTTATTTATGCTTCTACCCCACAACTTCCCGTTTTTGACATTTTTTACTAATTTCTCGTTTTCCTGATTTTATTGGTCCTAAAGCTTCACTAATATTTATTAATGATTATTTAGTTGACCAAAATTGTTACGAGTCTATTTGACCCGCTTAAAGACACGTTTTCCTGGTTACCTCGAAAAACGCGCTTTAAGGTTCGTTAGTGGTTTTAATCCATTTTAAGGATCCGTTTTCTTCGGGATTTGTTCCCTCATGATTAATTATACTTAATTAAGCCTCTAAATTATTTATTAGCCTAATTAATCACTATTTTTAATTATGGGGTATTTCAGTCTACCCCCCTTAAGAAACTTTGCCCTCAAAGTTGCTCAAGGGTTAATGGTTTAGTAAATCTACTCATTAGGCAAACCAATTGCCATAATGCATCTTACTACCACCTATGAGGTGTTTACTTCATTCCGCATTGCAAACATACACAATTCAAGCATCATACGCAATTCACATACATACCATTCCACATTACGCAATACATCATTACCATTCACAATACACATTACACATACATCATCCATCATACAAATACATTCATACACTACACATTACACGTACATACACATACCAAATTCACTTACACTACGTGTGCCATACAAACCTATTACAATACTTACACACTAAGCAATGCTTACCCCGAAGCAATGCAAAAGCAAAAGGGCTCTACCCCCCTTAAAAGGGGTACGACCCGTACCCGTATCGCTAAATGCTAGACTCTCTAGTCTATGAACAGCTGTGGGTACTTAGCCTTCATGGCATCTTCCAACTCCCATGTCGCTTCTTTGACATCATGGTTTGACCATAGGACCTTCACCATTCGTATAGACTTATGGCGAGTGTCTCTGGTCTTCCTATCCAGGATTCTCACTGGGGTTTCAACATATCGCATAGTCGGCTCGATGGATAGTCTCTCGGGCTCTAAGACGTGAGAAGGATCAGCAATATACTTCTTGAGTTGTGACACATGAAATACATCATGGACACGCCCCAAGTCCTCAGGTAGTGCTAACCTGTAGGCTACAGATCCAACTCTTTCGGTGATAGTGTACGGCCCTACAAACTTTGGGCTTAGCTTGCCCTTCTGACCAAAACGGAAGACACCCTTCATTGGTTAAACTCGCAAAAACACTTGGTCGCCCACGGCGAACTCAAGGTCGCGTCGTCTCACATCCGCATAGGATTTCTGTCTATCTTGGGCTGCCTTCATGTTAGCTCTAATCTGCTGCACTTCAGCTTGCACTTGCTCAAGATACTCCGGTCCTATTATGACCGGTTCACTTGACTCATCCCAACACAAGGGTGTACGACAAGGTCTACCGTATAGAGCTTGGAAAGGCGACATCTTGATCGAGGCGTGATAACTATTATTATACGAGAACTCGATAAGATGAAGCTTATCTAACCAACTCCCCTGAAAGTCCAAGGCACATGCCCGAAGCATGTCCTCCAGTGTCTGGATGGTCCTTTCTGTCTGACCGTCGGTCTGAGGATGGAAGGCGGTACTCAACTTCAATTCTGTACCCAACGCTTCCCTTGTAGCTCTCCAGTATCTCGAAAGAAATCTGGTGTCGCGGTCAGATACAATAGTCTTAGGGACTCCGTGGTGTCTGATAATCTCCTTATCGAAAAGCTCGGCTAGCTTTACTACCTTCCAGGTGTCCTTCATCGGTATGAATCTGGCAACCTTGGTAAGGTGATCGACTACAACCCAGATCATGTTGAGTCCTCCCCTGGCAGGTGGGAGTCCTACAACAAAATCCATGGAGATATCATGAAATTTCCACTCCGGAACTGGCATAGATTGTACCATTCTGCCCGGTCTACGGTGTTCAAATTTTACCTTCTGGCATGTCAAGCATCTCAATACAAATTCCGTTACATCTGATTTCATTCCAGACCACCAGAAGTACCTCTTCATGTCTTTGTACATCTTGGAGGCTCCCGGATGGACTGATAATGTGGAACAGTGTGACTCTCGCAGGATGCGATCCCTTAGCTCAGCATTGCTTCGGGGGACGCATAGCCTGCCATTCAACCGAATCAAACCATCTTCGTGTAGCTTGAAGTCATACTTCTTCTTCTCAAATGTACCATTCTCGATCTTGTGTCTGATTTCGGTTAGGTAAGGGTCGCTCAACTGAGCGTCTCGCACCTCGTCAACCAAACTAGAAGAAGCGAGTAGCGAATGGAGCGAGTGTGCTCGACGGCTCAGGGCGTCGGCTACAATGTTTGCCTTCCCTTCCTTATACTGCAAGTTGATGTCATAGTCTGAAAGAAATTCCATCCATCTTCTCTGTCTCAAATTCAGTTCTTTCTGCGTGAATACATACTGTAAGCTCTTATGGTCGGAGTAGATGGTGATGCTTACCCCATAGAGATAGTGTCGCCATATCTTCAAGGCGAAGACAATGGCTCCTAACTCTAAGTCGTGAGTCGGGTAATTCTCCTCATGCTTTTTAAGCTGGCGGGAGGCATAAGCTACGACCTTGCCATGCTGCATGAGTACGCATCCCATTCCTTTGCCTGATGCATCACAGTATACCTCAAATCCCTCTGTGCCCTCTGGAAGAGTAAGGACGGGCGCTGAGGTCAATGAGTCTTTAAGTTTCTGAAATGATAGCTCGCACTCGTGTGTCCATACAAACGGTGCATCTTTCTTCATCAGTGTAGTCATGGGCTTAGCGACTTTCGAGAAGTCCCTTACAAATCTCCGGTAGTAACCGGCTAGACCAAGAAAGCTCCTAATGTCGGTAACAGTCTTGGGTCTAGGCCATGATCGTACAGCTTCTATCTTAGAAGGGTCAACCGAGATACCTGCGCTCGAGATGACATGTCCAAGGAATGATACCTGATCAAGCCAAAACTTGCATTTGGAGAACTTCGCATACAGCTGGTTCTCGCGCAGTGTCTCAAGCACTTTCCTCAAGTGAGTTTCATGTTCCTCTGGTGATTTGGAATATACAAGGATGTCGTCGATGAAGACCACAACCGAAGTGTCCAACTGCTCACTGAATAGTCGATTCATGAGGTCCATGAATTTTGCTGGTGCGTTTGACAAACCGAATGGCATCACTGTGAATTCGTAGTGGCCATATCTGGTACGGAATGCCGTTTTCTCAATGTCTTGCTCTTTGATTGCAATCTGATGATACCATGAACGGAGGTCGATCTTGGAGAAGACTGAGGCTCCTTTCTACTGGTCAAATAGGTCGTCGATACGTGGTAGTGGGTATTTATTTTTGACTGTGACCGCATTCAACTCGCGGTAGTCAATACATAGTCGGAGACTACCGCCCTTCTTCTTCACGAAGAGAACCGGTGCTCCCCAGGGTGATACGCTCAGGCGTATAAACCCTTTGTCGAGAAGGTCTCGCAACTGTTCTTTCAGTTCAGTCATTTCAGCAGGTGCCATGCGGTACGGTGCCCTGGCAATGGGACCGGTACCTGGCAATAGATCAATTTCAAATTCCACTGCTCTCGGTGGTGGCATGCCGGGTAGCTCCTTAGGGAATACATCGGGGAATTCAGATACTATCGGTACATCATCTGAACTCTGGATCTCTCTCCAGGTCTTGCACATAACACAGATATACTTCTTGGCCCTTTCTGAGCTCCCGGTACATAGCCATAGCAGATATGAGTGTGGTCGAAGGCTCTCTCGGTCTCTGGCGGTAAGATACTGTAACCCCAGAAGGACTCTTGAGCAGCAAACGATGCTCGGCGCAGAGGATTCTACCCTTGTGCCGCTCCAACCAATTCATTCCAATGATTAAGTCGAATACCAATCCATTGAATTCGATGAAGGAAATGGAAATGCTTCGTTTTTGATTTCGATGGTGGCTGATTGATAATACTTGTTGCACTTTACTCGCTCCTTTGATGGGAGAGTAACCATGAAGTTCGGTAGCTCATCCGCATCTAGCTTCAACCTCTTTACGAAAGATGGTGATACGAAGGTGTGAGAGGCGCCGGAGTCGAATAACACATTGGCATCAATGCCATTTACTGGGAAGGTTCCCGTTAGAATGGTGCCGCTCTTGCTGGCTTGTGCTTCGGTGAGGATGCTCAGGTTACC
Source organism: Limonium bicolor (assembly GCA_023374045.1). Taxonomy (NCBI): domain Eukaryota; kingdom Viridiplantae; phylum Streptophyta; class Magnoliopsida; order Caryophyllales; family Plumbaginaceae; genus Limonium; species Limonium bicolor. The sequence goes on along the minus strand of CM041781.1, from coordinate 233,580,473 downwards.
TTCGGTACCGAGTCCACAACCTATTGGATTCACAATTGGATAAGTATTGATGGTGGACACAAGTGGAATTAAATCAACACTGCTCTTTATTGATAAACCAACCATCATACAAACCGTGTCTCTAATACACGTTCCTAAAACATTACATGACACTATGAATTTAATACTTTCTGAAGGTAAGGTTCAGGCGTCCTGGTTTCATGTGTGTGGCATTGATTATTGCCGGTGGTGCCGTATTCAACTTGATCTTGTTGATCCCGTGATACAGCATCCTAGAGTTTCCACCCATGATTAGGACATCTCCTGATCTCAATACCAATTTCTGTGCGAGGTCCACACGCTTCTGCTCGCTATACAGGAATACGGCGTCATCACCAATGGACCAAGACACTACGGGCACTCCTTGTTCAAGAGTTTCCGCTGTCTCGTCCTTGTCTTGGTGTAACCCAAGTCGTCCTTCGTTCTCGTAGAAGTTGACGATACAGAGATCCGCTTCAAGTGCGGGGATCGGTTCAGGTTCACATTGTTGTGCAAGTTTTACTGCTTGTGTGACGAGTGTCTGAAACTCTGGTGGTATTGTCGGTGGCGTCGCTCCATTTTGTGTTCGTGTCTCCTGGTATGTCTTGGTATAAGGATTCCAGTCCTTTCCCAAGCACATCATCTTCAGCTTCATCTTCGCTCCACCGGGGAATTCGGGTGTGTAAAATCCACCTTGACCCGTTCCTAGCTCGTTGCATCGCTGAATGATTGAGATTTGCGCTTCGGGTGTCAGGTATCCCCTTAATAAGATCATACCTGGTCGGATGACCTGACACTGTTTGTTGGTGTAGTCGTGGTTGGTGATGTCGATCTCTTCTTGATTCAAGTTTACCGGTATCGGGTAACAGATACTAAAGCTTCCTATGGTTATAAATTTCATCTACGGTGAGTACTAGTTTCAACTACTTTATTTCATGCCTAATACACACTTCATTTTATTTACTCATGCATTCACTCATACAGTTACTCCAATACTTAGACATGCTACTTCAAGGATTAAAGGTTTAGATTATTACCTGGGCCGGACTTAGAACCGGACCCATCACGGTCTATGACGTGAAGGACAGGCTGCCTCTGGGGCGCACCCCTCGGAGGTCCCCGGGATCCCTGTCCCTGTGGTGCCTGCTGGGCTGGTGCATCACCAGATGCAACCTCCTTGCCTTCCCTCTGTTTGTAGTTCTGGAAGTTCCCCCTTTGCTTCCCATTCTCCGGGCACTTGTTCGCTGTGTGTCCCAGCTTCTGGCAGTTATAGCATTTGATGTCTCTCCCATAGCAGTCCTTGCCGGGATGGTCTAGGTTGCACTTTCTGCACACATAGGTGCGGCCATCGGAGAAGGTTTTGGCAACACCGGAGCTAGAACCTGAGGTTAGAGGGTTAGCACATGTGTGCATGGATATACTAGATACATTACTTATACGAATACAAATTGGATTAAGAATTTACCCTTAGGTGGGTGTGATCTCAGTGGCTTGGCTGCCACCGGTGCAGAATAACCAAGCTGAAGAAGCTCAGCTGGTTTGCCCTGCTCAGCATGGGCACTGCTCTCACCCTGGGATTTCTTTTGGGATTGCTGAAAGAAATTCCCTTTCTTCTTTTTCCAGCTCTTCCCCTGGTTCTGCTCCTCAGTACTGGTGTTTTTGTTGTTGGCTTTGCGCTTCAGCGCGGTTTCTTCATCCCTTAGTTGGCAAGTGATTTCAACGCGAGAAGCCGCGTGATAACACTCCTGAAATCTCAGGTATTAGCCGGGATTCTCATTTAAGGAGGAATAAGGAAAGATTCAAAGAACTCAAGGAATTGAAATGATACTAAGGGTTAACCGTTATTTACCTGAAGGGAGGTAAATCTGGTGTAGCCCATACCGTACTGAAGGCGATGGCTCAGACCGCCATAGAAGCGATCGACCAACACCTGGCCGGTGTATCCTAGATCGGGAAGAAGACGGAGAATGGAGGTGAAGGTGCGGTAGTACTCATCCACAGACATCTTGTCTGTCATCTTTAAGGCATCCAGCTCTAGCCTTTTCTTAGTCTTTACATGCTCCGGATAGTATTTTGAACGGAGGAGAGATGCAAAGGAATCCCAATCGAATGTGGGGTCGCTGACGTGCTCATGCTTGACTAGCTTCCACCAATCCATCGCAGCATCTTTGAGGTAGTAGGCTGCTACTCTGACTCGAACTCCAACAGGAGCTTCGAGTGTTTCGAAAGCCGTCTCCATCTCGGAGATGTAGGCCTCGAGCTTAGCCGGATCACTCTCGCCCCTAAAGCAGGGAGGGCGGAGTTCCGCTACAGCTTTTACCCAGTTCGCTTCTCTGGGTGGCGGGGGAGGGATTGGCCCCGCTTGAGTTTGTTGGTTTTGTTGGTTCTGTTTCATGGCTTGTATAACTTGTGGTAGCATCTGTGCTACCGTGGCAGTGACGATCTCGGCTATCGTCTGCGTGCCGGGTCCGTCATTGCCCCCTCCTCTAGGGCGACCTGGACCTCTTCCTGACATCTGAATATTTAACAGTCTCATTAGGCTTGCAAGATATGACTCAAAGGTCTTGGAATTTAAGCAAAGTATCGTTCCTAAGAACGTCAAGGGTATCCGTTGTTAACAACGGTAGTTCCTAGTTAGGTTTCTAAGTATTCGTCTTAAGACGGTTGAAATCCTAACTCGGTAATCCCCTATGCTCGGTACTAAGGACATCAGAGCGTAACTACGCTCTGATACCACTTTTTGTAACACCCCAACCGCTAATCCTATGCTTACCGTCTAATCGTCCTGTTAATCCTACGAGTTCGCAGCGGAAATTTTACTACTTACTACGGCGGGTGGTACAACGCCGCTAACCGCCCATACGGCTAGCTAGGCTTACCTTACTTACAGTCACGGTCTGATGCACGTAGTGTACCAAGCTACTAAATTACTTACCAAAATACCATATACCAAATACTTACATTCTGGATCACCGAGTATTAAAGTATATTAGATTACATCATTTCTAAGTTCCAAAAGAATGAGTTTCTAGGGCTACTCATCTATACCAATTCCCCTTCTATCAAAATCCAAAAAGGTGTACCCCATGGTACACCGACTATTCAAAAGTTACAGCCATGTACTACTCAGTACACCCATCGCAATTCATCATTTACAATCCAATACGAAGGTAAAGAAATAGAGCTAAGTCTTCACATCTTCATCCCTCGCGGGTACCTGCGTGTAGTAAAAATGGTGCCCCAAGGGGCTCAGCAAACGCTGCGTATAAACTCCGCATATACCGCGTGCTAGCTAGGGCACGCCGACTATTTGATGTCCACTAAACATGCTGTCCATTTATTCCATACATACATGCTTTTCATACAACATACATGCTTATACAATTCATTACACAATTCAAGGCAACAATACAGTAGCACACAACTTACTTACCTTCACAAGGTTAGACAAATTATGCATCCGGGTTAATCGGAATGCTTTTACTCTTTTACTCATTACTTACTTTTTCTTACTTGCACTTACTTACTTTCATTTACTTTACTTACTCATTCTTACTTACTTACTTATACTCAAGTTAAGTCGTCGGGACCTCCGGCCCTGGGGACTACGCCGTCCCACCTCCGGGATTTACTTGACTCACCAATCCGGGATGCTACCCACTTAAGGGATTTGGGCCGCGGACCAGTTTAAGAGTCAGGAATTGGAGCCAACCTCTCGTGACTCCGCATCCTCACGCGTGGCCGAAACTATATCGGACTTCTACTCATTCCAATTTAATTATCAATTTAAGTTAGGATGGTTAGCTTTTTAGGAATAAGTTAGAAGTCCAAACACATCACAATCGGTCACAATACAATACATCATACATACACACATTCATATTCATCCAAACATTTCATGAATTATACAAACTAAAATTTAAGAGAATATTCACAACATACAACACTACATGTTCACAAGTATGCATATTAACTCCAATTAGTGCCTTTATCTTATTTGGTGATCAATTAGCACACAACACACAAATCAGAGTAACCAAGATAGCATACGGGGCATAAGGAATCCATACCGTTCACTGTTGTACGTGATTCCAAACGTCCTTCGGTGTCACAAATCAAACCCTATTATATATATACAATTGAATGATTAAAATGACTATCATTAATTTGACTCAACTACTTTCGTGTTTGCTAATCCCTACCTACTAAGGCTTTACATTCCTTACACTTATATTTCGTTTTACTTACTTTCCACTACATGTCCATAGTTTACATACATATATATATATACATATGTATAGGTGGGTATACATATATACATATATATACTAGTTATAAGCTTACTATTTTTTTTGTAAGTATTGGGCCATCCGACCCACCGTCCGACCCAAGCCCTGGGTCGGACCATTCCAGTAGAGTTCGTTCCCTGAAACTTACCCTGTCCGACCCAGCACTATTCCGTCCGACCCATACTCTCTGGGTCGGACCATTCCAGAAGGTTTTGGTCCTGTCGTCCAAGCTCCGTCCGACCCACGTCCGACTCACCGTCTGGGTCGGACGAAGTCAGAAACTTCGACACTGTAAAAATTTGCATGTCCGACCCATGTCCGACTCACGGTCCTGGGTCGGACCATTCCAGAAAGTTCATAGTTCGTTGTTTAAGCCATGTCGACCCACGTCCGACTCACGGCTCTGGGTCAGACCATTCCAGAAAGATTGGTTTTCGTTTCTCAAGCCCCGTCCGACCCACGTCCGACTCACCGTCTGGGTCGGACGAAGTCAGAACCTTGCTACAGCTTTTATTTTTCTTTCCCAATTTCACCCATTGTTTCCCCAATCTTCCTACATACATCCTAACATGTTTTTGTACAATTTAAACACCCTAAATCATGCTAACTCATTTCCTAACTCATTACACAATCCTATACTAACTTGCACACCCAATTTCTAAGTTCTCATTCAACACTCACATTGTTTTCTTCTCTAGTTGCAATTGCTACAGATTTTAACTCTCATCTTCTACATCTTTAGCTCCCTCTTATAATGTCATTTCTAAAACTTACAATGCACTATAACTACCTTAACTATCTCTCTCAACTTACCCCCTATCTATCTCAAACAAAATCTGTTACACACTCACATTAGTCACCTAGTTTAAAATTCACTAAGTGTTCTAATCCTATATAAATTTTGACATAACCTCCCCTATATTTTTACACTCTCACCACATCATGTATTCACATTTTGTTACCCATTTCACCTGTTTCGAAACAGCAATGATATTCAAGCTCTCCTACACCAATATCAACTACTAAACACTCATAAAAATTTCTGCACATAAACACTAAGCCCCAATCTGTTTGTAACAGTTTTTAAAATGTCATTTAAGGTTCTACAATCTTGTTTCTTCCTACACATTACACTACCAATGCATTACTATTTTACATTACATATTTTCATTTCTCAAAATCTGTTACACATTCATTTACAAGGCTACACAAGGAAGAGTGCAATTACCTTGTTCCTTTATTAGCTTCTCCTTTCTTCTTCTTGTTTCTTCTTTTCCTCTTCCTCTCCTCTTCTTACCGGTTATAGAACAACTCTAACACTACAACCCATACATATACATATTTCAATACACCATTTTAATACTAAAACTAACCCTAACCATTATTCAAGCTCTAATGTAGGTTTTAGGGTTTAGAAGTTCCATTACCTTGCAAGGGTGTAGGTAATGCTTGGAATGGCTCAAGAATAATATTTCAACTCCACCACAATGCCAAAATCGGCTAGATACACAAGAGAACCAACAAGGGTTTTAGCTTAAATTCGTTTTGCCCATAAGACAAGAAAACGAAGGAGTTTCAAAAAGGTTTTTACCTCAAAAGAACAAGGAGAAGGAGGGCCTTCTAATGGTGGTGTTGAAGCTCCAAATGGGACATACCCATAAAAACAAAATTGTAGGTTTTCGAATTTTGGAAAGATGGAAATGTAGCTCTTGGTGAGAGGATTCCAATGGTGGTATTTTTATAATTTTTGGAAGAGCTTAAGGGAGGTTACAAGAGGAGAGAAGTGAATATTTGCGTTGTTTTTCTCATTCTTCCATGGCTGCTCGGTTTGGAGAAGAAAGGAAGAAAATCAGAGAGAGTGAGGGAGGGAATTCACATGAGAGAAGAGAATGAGAGGAGGAGAGAGAGTGGTAAAGTGAGTGGGGGTTTACTTTATTACTTTGTTGTTTTGTGAGTAAAAAGGAATAAAGAGAGGGTGTGAGTGGGGATGTGCAATCGGACAGCACACAGACCCACAAGGGTTTTGAAAAATTCTTTTTACATTATTGGACACATAAATTTTGGTTATTTATGCTTCTACCCCGCAACTTCCCGTTTTTGACAGTTTTTACTAATTTCTCGTTTTCCTGATTTTATTGGTCCTAAAGCTTCAGTAATATTTATTAATGATTATTTAGTTGACCAAAATTGTTACGAGTCTATTTGACCCGCTTAAAGACACGTTTTCCCGGTTACCTCGAAAAACGCGCTTTAAGGTTCGTTAGTGGTTTTAATCCATTTTAAGGATCCGTTTTCTTCGGGATTTATTCCCTCATGATTATTTATACTTAATTAAGCCTCTAAATTATTTATTAGCCTAATTAATCACTATTTTTAATTACAGGGTATTTCAGTGTTCCCTGGGTCACTGCTGCTGTTGTGCTTCCCACTGAGCTGTTGCTTCTTGATGCACGGGAAAGGAGAACGAGGGAGTTAGTGCTATCATGGAAAGAAGGGAAAGGCCGCTTGGTGTTTGGTGCTACTGTCCGACACTTTGGTCAGGGAAAGGGAAACGATGCAGAGTGTATATATGTCTCGTTCTTTTCCTTTTTTTTTCTCTTCCAAAGGGTGCGCCAGAATTTGTTTTGTAACCGATAAGAATTGGGTGTCTGTGCGGTGTTACTGCTCAACAAAAAAGGAATCAAGGCAGTGGGGTATTTGTGCTTGTTGCAGTTTTGGAACCGATAATGGTTTAAGGTGGGGGCGTGTGAGCAGCATGATGTGTTACACTAACCAAGCAAGGAAAAAAAATATGGGTACATGTCGATGGTGGTAGGCAAGAAACAACAGCATGTTTTTTTTTCTTTTCGGTAGTTAGCTTAGTAGGTGATATAGTAGTTTAGTGTAATGACATATTATGGTTTTTGTGTCTGTAGGTTCAGTTTGTAACTGAATACGAGCACAGCTCAATCGGTTAAGGCATTCAGGAAGGGTATGAATGGTACCGGGTTCGAATCCTGGCGGGAGTGCATTCGCTCTTTTTTTTGTATCATATACATGCCTATTTTTGTATACCTGTATATATATGTGCGACTATTAGTTATATACGTGACTACTTTATTTTGTCACGTTGTTAGTTATATATATGTATATGTATATATATATATATACGACCATTTTATTTTGTCGTGTTTTAGTTATTTTTACCTATGCGACGTTATTAGTTATATATACAACGTTGTAATATTGTAACGTCGTGTATATGTATTTCCATATATGTATATATATATATATTATATAGATATATATGATATATATATAGATATATATATATATATATATCAATATATATATATATATATATATATATGTACGTGACTGTATAATATGTTTACGTTGTCATGTTTTCACACATATATATATCTTCGTACTTAATTTAATTGTTCATGCATTATCACATGTCCCGAATTGTGTGACACGTTATTCTCGGGTAATCTTCCCGCGTTTACGATTTTATGTGTTTAATTGTTTAGGGGTGTTTCATGAGACGTCCGAGTTTCTGTCCGCGGTAAGGACACAGATGTCCTGGCCAGAATTTGTACATGTCCGAGTTTCTGTCCGTATACGGACACATTTATAATTCTTGTCCGTGTTTGCGTCCGTATACGGACACATTTAGTCGCGACCGGGGTTGCGTCCGTGGTAGGACGCGTGTATTTTTGCGTCCGGGGTTGCGTCCGTGGTACGAACGCTTGTAAGTTGCGTCCGTGGTACGGACGCTTGTAAGTTGCGTCCGTTGTTGAGTCCGTGGATCGGACACCCCTGTCCGGAATTGCGTCCGTGATACGAACATGTGTATTTTCGTCTCATCTTGTCCTCCAAACTTCGACAGGCTCCAGATTATTCGTTTGAGCTCCGTTTTTAGATCCGTTTGCGCCTATGCGTTCGTCTTTTTGTCTATTTTGCTCCTAGCTTGGTTTTCCTCATGTTTAACCAATAAATCTGTAAGATAACCAATACAACATAAACTAGAGGAAAACTAACCCAGTGGAGAAATGAGCAAGAAAAGTGCTAATATAACATATGAAATACACCCATAAATCATGCTTATTTGGACACTTATCAGGTATATCCAACGATCTTCGTGCTTCTTTGGCCCAAGGCCACACGAGTGTTTCTAAGTTTCCGCTCAACCGGCTTGCGCCATATTCAAGCTGTGTTTGCAAGTCTTTCGTATTTAGTACGGTCGCTTGTTTAGTAGTTGGGTATTCTTGTCCCAAGCTATTATTTCACTTATCAAGTTGATCCACCAGGTATACGCCTTTCGTTCCTTATGCAATTGCATTAGGAATGATCGATGTGTTCCTTGTGAGATCTTTGTTATATGGTTCAGACTATAGGCCTTACACCCAGTCTATCTACCAATTCTTGCTTCTCGACTCCGCTGAGTCCAGCTCATGGTTTGTTTTCCATATTATTGTCTAACTACATTCTCATAGTGGTCACTTGTTGCGCATCATATTCTTATTCATTATACGAACATTGTTTTCACGGCCTCTGCTACTGTGGTACCTTGCCTTTACTCATTGCCCATTACTGTTTGCACCATTCCTCACCTGTACACTCCAATGTTACGTTTTATGCTCAATCCTCTTGTGGTGTGAGCACACGGGGAGTTTCCAGGTTCATATGTATAGCGGTCACCGTAGCCTACCGCAATGTCGTTGTCTTTCAATGTAGAGATGTTCTACTCCAAGTTCGGTTTCAGGTGTAGGCTAGTCTCCCTGACCTTCTTTCATCACTTATGCTATTGTTTACCAAGTAACTTGGTTGACTAAGGATGAAGTGATCTATTGGGTCACCAGCTCTTTTGAGCATTGGTTAGTTGATGTGTCAAAATACGCACTCAAATTGCTTGTTTTTTACGATAATTCCCTTCTAACTTTCGGCATTGGGTAAAAGGTCTGGTCGTGCATTCTTGCTTCTCTATGCACATCATTGGGACATCCCAAGGAAACTCCAAGGGTTTACGGGTCCCATTCTTTAATAGAAGAGTATACTATTACTGACAAGTGAAAGTTCATATTGAGGGGTTTATTTCCACTCATACGCCTCACGAGGGTTTACCATGTTAGTTTCCGCTCGTGTATTTCCACCATTATACTATGGCTTGCCATCTACTTGTCTAACTACCGAGTATACTTACTCTTTGAGCTTTTATGTTCCTCTATCGATATTCCTCTACAATTTGCATTACACATAGCGTGTTTACTTCCAAACCGATTACTCTTTCAGTTTTCAACAGTCGCTACCAAAGCTTCATTCTAGTCGTACCCGTTTTGGAAATTTCACTCCCTTGTTCAAATTGTCTCTTGGCAATAATCACATGCGCAAGGTTTGATGTTGTAGTAGGTGAAAGCCTTTTCTAAGGGTTCACATAATCACCACATTGGCGGCCTTATGATGACGAGAGGTATCTCCACTCCTCTAATTTCTCATAGTGCCCAAGTGTGGTTAGATCAGTGTTGTCATCATCTAAATTCTTATGCCTCTGTGCTACTATTACTACAGAGGGCATGAGGGGTAACTGAAAGTCTTGTCAGCTGTATTCTAGGACGATGCTTTAGTGATAGTAACACTAGGTAATCTTTACTCTAAGCTACTCATTACATTGAATTCAAATCAAGTGGTTTGATTGTCGCTCTATTCATTGTATGAAATAATATCTCTTCTCTTACTGGTGCCATCTCCGGCAACTCTTATTATCGTATAAGGTGGGTTTTGTAACCGTTTAAATCTACATGGCGTAGTTGGTTCATGGCTTTTAAGCCACATTGCCTCGAGCTATACTCCTCGCGGGCTATTTATACCAGTTTCTACTTCTCCGTATACCGTCAAATGGTTTGGAGGTGGTACTAGGCTCCATGATAAGATCATTGCATTACGCTTCCGTTCGTGGAAGGCCCTTTAGGCAATCTGATACTAATTAGTGCCTCTTAGTAAGTTAGGGTATTTCCTGTTAAGTGGAATCCTCTTGGTGTTCTAACCGAGCGTTTGTTTTAGTTCTTGTGTTCTTATCATGACACTTCGTTCAAGTGTTGTTGACCAAGACACCCTTAAAGGATTGCTCCTGAGTGTTGTCAATTTATGCCACTACATCTGGCTAATCCTTATGGGTATGTCCGGTCAGCTATACCGCACTGCGGCACTGTATTCCGAACTATCCCGTTTAGGGTTATGTCATCTCCCGTTCTTGGGTTGACCGTTGATACTTCCTCCTTGTGTTCTTGACTGAGTTAACATCCTCTTTGGCGAAGAATAATACTCCTGGTAGTCACGGTGATTGTTCTGGGAACTCTATCCTGTTTGTTGGACCTTGACGTGTCCATGCTAGGCACTAGCCTTACTGTACTTAGGCTGGGTATTCATTCCAGCTTCCGTGTATTCTCTTCAAATCCTCGAGACATATCCAATGTCTATATTAAATAATTTGTGCTCCTTGCACTTCTTGACTTTCAATCAGCAAAATCATTTCCCTTAGGTGGATTCTTTGATTCCTTTATACTCGTTAGCTTAATTGTGTTCCTTCTCTTTGATCGTCCGAGGTGTCCAACTATTCTGGTTAAACTTACTTTACTGTTCGTAGAACGGAGTTGACTACTTCCCGTGTTCCGTACTCTACTTGTATACTTATATGGGGTACCATACTGATACATTACTACTTACCCGACTAACCTATAAGAAGGTCTGTCGGGCCCGCAAGCTCCTATCAGAGTGCGGTCGTCCCACATCTAGTTTTTGTACACTTGTAGTGTTCGTCACACGCCTAAGTGAAGTATTCTGTTGTCAACTCCTCTTGTATCGTCCTTTGATAACTCGTTGTGGTTCTGCTGGTTTGGTTTTTAAAAAAATCTTGGGGTTTAAAAGAAATATTTTGCGTTTAGAAAGAAAATTTTAAGTTGAATTTAAAATGTTCATCGAATTTCAATGCCGGGTGGTTCTGACCAAGTCTAGCTTCTCGTCGACTGGTGTATCCTTATACAATGGTCGGGCCGTTAGGCCCTTCCAAGGTTTCATTATTCAAGTTATTAGAGTTGTGATCCTATAATTGCCTCCTTTGCCATTGCGGTACTTAATTAAGTATTTGTCACTTGTTAGAAGTTTCTCTGAATAGTCCTGTTATTACTGCACTTGTCGTGGCAAGTGCGCGGTACAGGTGGTTTTTGGGTTAACATTTACCGGTTACGGTATTATTCCCTTGCGTATCCGGTTGCTTTGTCAGCTCTTCCCTTGATCCGCCGATCTTTTACTTGGGTTAATCAATCTTCTGAGTAACTTCTCAGTGATCTTGACATAGCTGTCATTGATCAGGGCATTTGTCCAATCCACGGAGATCCCTAGTTACTGAGCTTTACGTCATTCCTTGCTACTCGGTTCCACACATTTGTCGTGATTACTGAGACTTAACTTGTTTAGGAACTACTTCTGTAGTCCTATAAAGTATATTTCGTACGTGTTCTCATGGTTGTCTGAGGTAAGTCGGCCAGGTATAGGAGCCTCTTTGGCGTCGTAGTTTTGGAGCTAACCACTTTCGACTATATCCTTAGTTGGTTGATGTGCCGTTGTGGTATTATCTAACTGTTACAGTCCCGTAGACCTGTGTCTCGGGTTTGTTACTGCTCCTTTCCGCTTCATTGCACAATCAGTGCTCTCCTTCTTATTGCTACTTGACCAGTCAAGTTCTCACGACTGCTAAGCATGGCGCCCCATGCTGTCGTAATTTTCAGTCTCCTTTGGATAGGGTTTCTCATTCTACCGCTTTAGAGTGCGGGTACTATTGTTGCTCCAAGTGGGACCGTCTCCGGGATTCCGGTTCTTGGAATCTACCGTATGACAGGCTTTATGTTCTTATAGAAGTATCTTATAACTGCCAGATCAGGCTTTCCCGAGTAAGAGCGGACTTTCCGTCTCTCTGGCGTTCTTTCCCAAGTTATAATATGGGGATGTGGAGGGCGGGTTTGATATTGTAGGTATCCGGTACACACCGGGAGTTCCTAACTAGCGTATCTCTCTCGCTATCACTCAACCCTTAGCCCTAAGCTTCTAATTCATAACTCGGTATTTCCTAAGCTCGGTATTTCCGGTCATCAGAGCGATACTTCACTCTGATAACACTTTTTGTAACACCCCTACCGCTAATCCCGTCATTACCGACTAATCATCTCGTACTTCCATACATACACAGTGGATAATCCATACACAACGGCGGGTGATACAATGTCGTTAGCCACCCACGTGACTAACAAGGCCTACTTCGATTACAACATCAGTCTGATGGACCAAAATACCCGAGTACTAAACAAATACAATCCACACTTCAATTCCAAGCCGAGCATACACAATTCTCCATTCAATACAATACTTAATGCTTACAATCCAATATACTGAGTCTACTAATGTACAACCCAAAGTACAATCCATTCTCACTAGTCTAAACACAATTACCATGAGTCTAACAACCTACCCATGTCTCACAAGTCTACATACTTCCCCAAAATACATAAGGGTGTACCACATGGTACACCGGTAATTCAAAAGGCTACTAGCCTATATACAACTCGGTACATTAATTATAATTTGCTAACTATCAAAAGTAAGGCATCTCGGTCTCGTCACGACCATCAACTTTCTTGGGTACCTGAAATAAAAAAAAAACAGCACCCCAAGGGGCTCATCAAATTGCTGTCATGAAATTCGCATACTCCGCGTGCTAACGGGGGTGGGCCGACTACTTTGTCGCCTACATGGAGTTCATTTTATTTGCAAGAATACATACTATAATAAACAACATTATATTCATACAGTCGTATATTCAACATGCATTCCAATACATACAGTGGCACACTCATATACAAGTACAATGCATACAAATGGAAGACAATTCACAGGTCAACCGAGGTCTTGAGGTACACTCCTCAAGTTCTCACCTCATCACTTTGTTAGTCAATTTCCCATCCGGGTAAATCGGATGTTCTTACTCTTTTACTCATGATCAATGACTTACACTAGCCATGATCTTTACAATACCAAATACTTCCCTTCACAATAATACTCAAGTCAAGTCGGTATGACCTCCGGGTAGAGACTACACCGTCTCACCACCGGGCTTTAGGTTGGCTTACTTCCCCAGGTTGCTACCCATTTAAGGGGTTTGAACCGTGGAAAAGATTAGGCCAGGATTTGGTTAACAATCTCTCTTGTTACCTCATCCTCACACGTGGCCAAAACTATATCGGGCTTCTCAATACTCCAAATTACTCAATTCTAAAAGTTAGAGTGTAGGATAGTTAGGGAGTTAGTGAGAGGCCCACAATCATCAAATCAATCAAGGTTATAACAAATCAATCAATCAACACTTCACTTTAAATCACAACTTTCCAATTCAGCCACAATTCCATCAAGGCATAATGTTCTCAAGATAGTGAGAAGTGCACATTCAACAAGTCAATGGTAGCACCCTTGCACATTCAACATCCAAGTACTTCATCCACAACCACATATTTCATGAATTATACGAACTTCAAGTTCAAATACAACCCAGCAAGGAACAATACATTACAAGCACAAAACGTGAAACAAACCCGATTCGTGCATTTTATCTTGTTTAGGTGATAACACATAACACACAAACACACAAATCAGGGTAACCACGGTAGCATACAGGGCATGAGAAAATCATACTGTTCACCGTAGTTCTTGGGTTGTCGACTCTCCCTCGGAGTCCAATTATTCAAGTCCTATAAGATACATGGAAATTGGGCGGTTAATTATCTATAATTAACCTAACCCATTTCATCTTTAGTGTTTCCCGATTTACACTTACTAACTTCTTACATTTCAAACTCATCCACATAAGTTACTTACTTCTCATTACTTCTCAAGCTTGTTTATACCATTAATGACCATTACATGTCATTAATTAAGTCCTATAATCCTATATTATCAATACTTTTCAAATCCCCATTTTAAAACACCATTTATACACTTTTTAAAGCAAAACTAGGTTGGTTTGGGACCTTGTCCGGGTCCTAAGTCCCGGACCAACACTTAGGTGAAATTTCAGGCGTTTTTAATGGGTGGTCCGGGTCCTTGTACTGGACTCAAGTCCTGGACCACACCCTGGGATAATTCTCGGCAGATTTTTCACATTGGTCTTGGACTTGGTCCTGCACCTAAGTCCCGGACCTGCTACATTTTGACAGATTTTACAATTTCAAAGCTTCTTCTAGCTCCATTCTTTAGCCCATTTCTTACCCAATCTTACACATGTAATCTAACATGTTTTAACACTAATTTCACACTCTAAACTTTCCCTAAATCATTTACTAAACTCATAACTCATTTCTTGGCAAATTTACACAAATCTACACTTACATTCTCCTAAAACTTACAACTTAGTTTCTAGATTTCTAAGTTACATATTTTGCTCTCCTCTTTACTCTTTCCATGACTTACACTTAATGCCATTCTAGCACACACTTACATCATTTCTCATTCCTAAATTCACCCAAATACACCATTATCTTCAATCAAATTCCAATGTGATTAACTACTCAAGTTTACCTCTACAAACACTGAAATAGCCAAAACATTTATTTGTTAATAAATTATGTAATTATGATTTTATAAGGCTAATTAAGTCCTTAAGAACATTGGTGAAGAGAGAGAAACAAAAAAAAGGAAAATGTGTAAAAGTTAAAAACCGTAAAAACACACATTTAATTATTTTAGGAGGTATATAACCTTAAATAGGGTTATAAATAAATTTTTATACCCTAATTACACCCTAAGAACATGTGGGAAAAATTCCCAAAGAAAACAGATCCAAATAATGGGTTAAAACGCTAACGATGTTTTAAAGCATGTTTTTTGAGAAAACCCGAAACGTGACTTTAAACAGTTAAATGACCCCGTAAAAAATTATAGTTGATCATATAACTATAATTAAACATTAATGGGAGCTTAAGAGCCATTAAAATTAAAGAAACGAGAAAAATCCGGAAAACGGACCCGGATTAGTGAATAGTGTAAAAACGGGAACTTATGGGGCGTTATCTGTAATAAGAGCAAGATACCCCCTCCCTTGTAAAATAAAAATCTGGCCCCTCCAGCATGTAGTCACGTTTTTCTCCCCCTCTCACCTTGGTATCTCTATTAGTTACAAAACAAAAGCAAAAAGTAAAAAGGCATAAAAGTAAAAAGGGAGATTCTCTCTCCTCTCACTCTCATTTCCCCCTCTCTCACGTTGCCCTTCTCCCTCAGCCGGCTCCTCCCTCTTTCTTCTTCCTTTGCTGGCAATTTTTGCAAGCTTCCATGGCTACTCTCCCTCCTCCGTTTTCTTTTACTTGCCCAAGCTCCTACAAAGCTCCAAATGCAAAACAAATCACATATTTGAATTCACCTCATCGAGATCTACCTTTCTCTCTTTTCAAAATCCCAAAACGATGAAGTTGACCACCATGGCTAGAGCACCATTTGAGAAGAAAAGCTCATTTTCTTAAGCTAGTTCATCCCCTCTTTCATCTAAGGTAAAAGGTTCAAAGAAAAACTCATTTTTTCTTCATTTCCTTTCATGGCCGATTTTCCAGATTTTAAACCCCCATTGTTGCCTCTTGTTCCAGCCGATTTCATCTCCAAAATGGGGTTGGAGCCTTGCCTTAATAATTGACAAAAAATCCAATTCTAGGGTTACAAGGTAATACCCTAAATTTAGTGTTATAAGCACCATCCTCTTATATATTAAATTAGTTTATGTGTTTAAGTATGATGATTAGTACTTATGGTCCCCATTTGAATATTGGCTAGTGGTTAGTAAGGGTGCATTGCCCCCTTGGCCGAATTTGACATGAGGAAAGGAAGAGGAGAAAAGAAAGAAAATAACTTAGAGAATCAAGGTAAATAATCTACCTTAGTTCTATCCTATGCTTTTAAAATGTGTGGGTTAGGTAATTAATTGAATGAACAAAAAATTTGTGTTAGAAAAGTGTGTGATTGAGTTGAGAGGAAATTGTTAGTTATGTTTTATGCATTGGGAGGTAATGCTTGAGTTAAGGGCTTTGAAGCCAAGTTATGTGAGATTGTGTATTGTTGTTGTGATTGATGAATTGTGTGTGCTGTTAGAACCCACTAAGGTTTGGTTAGTTGATTTGTGAAAAAATTTAGTATTAGGTGATGAAGAAGATAAATTTGGATAAGTTAGGATAGTAACGAAGTTATGGCGAAATTTCGGTAGAAATTAAGTGGTTTAGGTGACCTTATGAGCTTGGAGAACCTAAGGCTAGCTAGGTGTTGTTAGTAATGGATGTGGTGTATTAATCACCTTGGAATGGTAGTTGGAGAGTGCTGTGGAGTTATGTAAAAATCTGTAGCATGAATGGAGTTGGATGTCTTGGAATTCCTAGAAATGAACTTGAGTGTGTAGCTTGTGAAACTAGTGAATGAACTTGGGTATTAGAAGTGCAATTGCTTAGGAATGAATGAGGTATGGTCAAATGGTAAGGAGAAGGTTAAAGCTGTCATGGGA
Source organism: Limonium bicolor (assembly GCA_023374045.1). NCBI lineage: Eukaryota > Viridiplantae > Streptophyta > Magnoliopsida > Caryophyllales > Plumbaginaceae > Limonium > Limonium bicolor. Next base: position 233,563,604 of record CM041781.1, on the reverse strand, counting down.
TTGTTTTGAGAATGCACTGATGTGCATAGTGTGCAGAGAATGAGAAATGAGAGTGTAGAATTATTGAATTAAGTAAGAGTTGGGTGAAAGTTTGATCAATGATTTGAGGAGGTTTTAAGTGTTTTAAGGTGTTTTAAACATGTAGGAAACATGTGGAAAGATTAAAGAATGATTAGGTGTGAAATAGGGGTTGGAAACTAATAAAAAACTGCCAATTTAAGCACCTACAGACTTGGTCCGGGTTTGTAAACAAGTACACAAACCCGGACCACCCTTAAAACACGGCAGAAGCTTATTCCAGCATGTGGTCCGGGTTTGTATCTCGGTACATAAACCCGGACCAATGCATTTTTAAGGCAGATTCTTATTTCCAGGATTGGTCCGGGTTTGTAACCCCGGACACAAACCCGGCCAGTCCAAAAATGTGACAGAATGTGTTTTTAAGTGTTCTAATGATGGGGAAGTGAATGGTAATGGTTTTAGATGATGATTAGGCCTTGTTTGGTGACTTTTAAAGGCCATTGGAACTATAAACAAGTGTGAGAGTGAATGTGTAAGTTGTGAACTTAAGATCACTTAAGTAAGTTTAGGATAACAGGACAACGGGGTTAAGTACGGGAGTAATAGAAGTTTACCTACCGTAAGATTTTGATGTTAATAGAAACATTTGAAATAAAACCAGTTTTTCAGACACTACCCGGGGAGCGTGAGGTGACGCATTGGAGTAAATCCTCGGGGACACGGTAGAGTAACCCATGGTGTAAGGTATGGTTTTCTTGCAACCTGTGTCCTACTAGGTTACACCGGCTTGTATGCCAACCTGTTTTTCTGTTTGTTTGCCACCTTGCAAGATAAAGCATGTATTGAGTTTACAGTAATTCATTTATGTGGCGTATTTAGTTCCGATACCGTTTAACCTCGAATATGTGTTAAACCGTAGCTAACCGACTCTAGGATCACATAAGGGATCGGTATTCGGACTTAACGTCCCAACCTGCGGGAACGTTCTAACTATGGCTATCAGTGTGTTAGTTGTATATTGTGTTTGTGTGTGAGGTGTGTTGCCTTTTGAGTATGTCGTTATTTAACGATTGTTGTTGTTCATGTATGCCGAATGGTTATGTTACCTCCCTCGTGTGTTTAACTAAGTTTGTAACACCAAATGGTGTCATGTTGTGATAAGTTCCATAAGGGAACTTCTAACTAATGTATAGTTGGAGGGTTAGGAATCCGGGTGACCGGTCGTGCGCGTATGTATGGGAGTTGATATTTATATTTGATTCAACTCTCTCCCTTGTTCGGTTGTTTTCCTTCTTGGAATTCAACCTCCCACGAGCCTATAGCTGGCTCTCCTACCTTGACTATTATTCGTGGCTAGGGGGATTTGTGTATGGTGTTCTCGGCCTATATTATGGCCGACACATCTAAGTAAAGTAAATGTGTACCGTGTGTTCGGACCTATATTTTATCTGACACATCTTAAGTTTAGTGTGCGTTCTCTAAGAAGAATGGTAATATGTGGTGTATATGTATTACGCGATGTGTATGGTTATGTTGTGTGCGTTGATCACCAAAATCAACCCCATATTGAAATAAGAAGTAATTAGTTGTAAACCGATTAAATGGGTAAGTGTTGTCTAATAAGAATTTAGTTCCATTAAGGTAGAAACCCTCAAGGGCCAAGGAACACAATAATTTGATCTAACAAGTGTTGATGTGTTAACCTTATTGGTTGTATTCTATTGATTGGATGTGTGTGATTTATAAGCATGATATGTGTTTATTGTATTTCATGTATGCGCTAAATAAAATCAACTGCATGCTCACACGACAATTAGTTGTGCATGGCCCGGTAGTATGCGGGCTGTACGATTACCATACCAGCAAAGGTACTGAGCCCCTTTGGGGCCACCCATTTCATTTCAGGTACAACGGAGCTGGTAGCCGTTCGAGAGTAGGACATGGTGGCTTGTTATGCATGGGTAGATATTTCAATTGTTTATGTATTTGTAAGTATGTTAAGACTGAAACTGTTAACGGTAATGGAATGTATTAGACTCGGTACAGTTGGATTGTAATTGTATTTGTTTTCAGTTAAGAAACGGATTTGTAATGTAAAGCGTAGTGCTCGGTAATCTAGTCCATCAGACCGGTAAGTTGTGTATGTATTAGCCTTGTTAGCCACGTGGGTGGCTAACGACATGTAACACCTATTGATTAAGTCAAGTGTTATGTATATTATCCATTGCTAATGATTGTCAAGTAAGGAGTTTATAGTTGGGGTGTTACAAACACCTAGTTAATCCTAGGTTCTTTTCTCCTCAACTAAAACACTTAATTCATCTAATTCCTAGGACAATTTTGACAGAGTTTCCCCTAGAATTTTAACATTTCCCACACACAATCCAGCTCACCTACTCAATTTCCCATATCCACATTATTCTAACCACTAACAACACATTAAATTCCTGAACATACACCCTTATTCCAGCACCTCAACAACTTGGCTCTAAGACCCTTTAGCATTATATAAACAGCACTAACATTCTCCCATTTCTTAGCCACTATTGCAGTAGCATATCAATACCCAAAACAATGTAAATCTCCTCATACACAACATTAAAAATCTGTACAAGGTAAATTCATTACCTTAGTGTTTCTAGTTTCTTTTTCTTTCCTTTCTCTTATGTCCTTCCTTTACTCTTCTTGTTCTTGTTCCCTTGTTTAAACCGGACAAGCTACAACCACATTCAAAGGGAATACAACATTCAACACTAATAAATTCCTAACTTAAGAATTAAACCCTAATATACAAGAGAGCATTTAAGGCTCAAAGGGAGTATTACCTTGAAACTTCTAAATGAAATTTTGAACAGCAAGATAACAAGATTCCAACACCCTTCTTGAAGCTATAAACTGGCTGGAAATAAAAGATCAAGAGGCACAAGAACTTGGAATTTTCGGTTGTGAAAAGGAAGGGTAGAAAGGAGAGTTTTTGAGCTTCTTTTTACCTTTGAGTAACAAGGAGTTGATGGAGCTCACAATGGTGTTCTTCAAGCCTTCAATGAGCTTCACCCATGGAGATGAAAGTGGTGATTTTCGAATTTTGAAAGGATGGAAATGTGATCCAAGGTGAGGGGAGTCTAGTGGTGTAATTATTTTTGTATTTCAACCTTGTTTAAGGCATGAAAGTGGGAGAGGAAGAGAGGGCTGGTGTGAGCCTTGTAAAATTGCCATTGTATGGCTGGGAGGAAGAAAATGAGTTCAGGAATGGGGGAGGGAGTACGTGAGACACAAGAGAGAATAGGAGAGAGAGTATAAAAAGTGAGTTTTGTACTTTGTTTTACTTTCCCCTTTATTTCTTTGTCTTATAGTGACTAGTAGATAGTATAGATAGGGAGGGAAATCATGACCCACACACACTCACATAGATTTCAGATTTTTATTTACAAATGGGGGAAGTATTTTGCTCTTACTACAACTAACACCCCACAAGTTCTCGTATTGTCACTATTCACTAATCCTGGTCCGTATTCCGGAATTTTCTCGTTTATTTATTTAATGGCTCTAGACATTTACTAATGTTTAGTTTTAGACATTTGATTGACTATAATTATTATGGGTCTATTTATCCCACTTAAAGTCACGTTTTCCCGGTTTCCTCGAAAAATGTGCTTTAAGGTTCGTTTGTGTTTTTAATCCGTCTTATGGATCCGTTTCTCTCGGGAATTGTTCCCACATGTTCATTTAGGCATAATTAAGCTTTTAGAATCTTCATTAGCCTAATTAATTACTGTTTTTATGTTCGGGGTATTTCAACAAGAATTGTTCTAATTATTGGCCAGATAATTAAAACACATTAAGAACAAGAATCAAACTAATTGCGTTAACAAAGTTATATGGAAAAATATAATATAAAAGTCATCTAGAATTTGGCTCGCTTCCCAACTCGGGAAGCTAATAATAAACTACTCACTCATAATTTCAAAGACAAAACAAACATTAAAACCAACATAAAACTATTAAACGTAACGAATAAGAGTGTACAGAAAATAATAAAGCAGCTAATAAAATTCAGTTTACTAATGCCCTTGGCTCGTTTTGGTTCTGTTCGTTTCTCCTCGCGTGTAGCTGTTGCGCCACGTTACTGCCCTGCACAATTGAATTTAGTCTGCTAAAGTGACGTGGTAGTCGGTTAACTGTACGGCTGGGTTGGTCGTTGGCGTGTGGTAGATGGTGAGCGTGGAAAGTCAAAGAAAACGGCGTTGGGTATGGATTGAATGGTGCGTTGCAGGTTTTCCAATGGAACAGTGGCCAAATTTTCGGTGTGTATTGTGGAGATTCGGGAGTGGGGTGATGAGAGGGGTATGGTATACGGTGGTGATCGGCCGTGTATTAGGATGTACGGATTTCAAGACGGTGGATGGAATCTGGTGGGCGTCGGTGGTGGATGACAAGGGAAGGGAGATGGTGTCGGTTGGTGTGGAGCAGCAGAGGAGGAAAACAATCATGGCTGGTTGTCGAATGAGATGGGCGGATTCTTCAATTGGGGATTGATAGATCTCCATCGCTTAATGCCCCCTTCGTTTATATAACAGCGCCTCTTTATCGTTTTGAGTTCAGAAAATTAATCTTCAAGATCTTATAAAAAAAACGCTGTGTTAGTCTGGCTAATTGTGATGTACCAGGTGTGAGATGTCCGGCTAGTTGGTCCGGCTCTGTTGGATGTGCCGTCAGACCTTGCTAGTCTGAACGTACGTCCGGACAGAACTTTTAACATGCTCCAAATTCTTCATTCTTGCCCCGATTCACTCCCCTTTGGCACTGTTGTGCTCCTTGAGATCCGAACTTTGCATATCCAATACCTTTTCCTACTTTTAACACATTAAAACGCATCAATTCTCAATAAACAATAATCATAGGAAAAATACTAGATAAGAGTGAAATTTAACCCGAATCTCATGAATTTAGAAGTAAAATTACTCTTAAAGATATATAAATTTCACAATTATCAACTCACTGGTGGAACGAAACCCTTAAATTACGGTCCAAAACCGTGTATAATTATGGTTCTGGACCGTAATCTACGCGGGTGTCACTAAAGATGGCGACGTCTTTAATTACGGTTTAAAACTGTAATTAAAGGCCTTTTTCTGGTCCCGCGTATCAGGGACTTTAGATTACGGTTATTGGTAAAACCGTAATCTAAAGTCCTTTGGCGCGCGCGCGCTAATTGACTTTAGATTATAGTTTTACCAATAACCGTAATCTAAAGTGTTTTTTTATTATTTTCTTTTTTTATTACAAAGCTACTTAATTGCAACAGAGGCAAAATTATAACAGATATGCAACAGAGGGCATCAGAGCAACAGATGTGCAGAAACTGCACAATTGCAACACCTGAATCAAATGGCAACAGCACAAATTCATTCTCTGCGCACAATTGCAACAGAGATAACATCTTTAATATACACCAGATCGAAAATCTGTTACAACATAATCTGTTACAGCATAATATGTTACAGCAAAATCTGTTATAGCAACAAAAAAACATTCAATACAGCAGAATCTGTTACAGCAGCTAGCAATTCATTAAATGTGATCATTTCAGTTTCATGCCACTACAATATATACAAAAAGCTAGCTAGCTAGTCTACCACTCCCGTCTCAAAAATAAGGCTGCCATGCTCTCTGACATGATACAAGTTTTTCGCACTATAAGTCAAGGATTGGGCATAATGCTATTTAGTCTGGAACAAGAAAAGGAATGGAACACATAATGAGATGAAGATAAAGACACAAAAAAATCTGCCGAAAGAATTAAATATAAGACAACGTTCGTATTACCTTGTCTTTAGATTTCTGAAATGTTGGGAAGTACCCGCATAACTCGTACATATATCGCATCACGTAGTACCCGCAACTCCTAGAATCCTTTTGGGTAGGGCACTAAATCACCAAAATTCACAAATGTAAAACAATTGCATAAAGATAGAAGCACAAATGAAATACATGAAATACCAAACCTTGATGTAATCGACGTTCATTTCAGTAAACTCTCCCTGAGGAGATTAACTGTAACAACTGTCACATATTAACAAAAGCGTTAAGCAAAATGAACGACTACATTAATTTTGGTTCAAGAAACCTACAAACAATTAAATAGTAATAAAAACTACGTTTTGATTAAGTCTTCGGTGTTGAATTCTGTCCATTGCTCTAGTGTATCTAGAACGAGCAGAGAAGCGGTGGCAGTGCAGAAGATAAACAAAGCCCAGTGGTGGCTACAATTTCAAATAGAAAATGAAATGAGATATGAAGGTAAAAAAGTTAGCTAATTAGTATGTAAATTTATATCAGAACTCATGTTTGGTGATACGGCATTAGCAAAAATAATTTATTCTGTTCATTAACAACATTGAAGCAATGCTTCATGTATTCACAAAACCTCCCCGGGACCGTAGTGACTGAGTCGAACGATACACGCTCCGGGCACACCGCTGTAATGAAGGTGATGTTCTTCTCATGACATCTCTCAAGTAGACCTCTATTATATCACATGTACTATATAAAGTTAGCCAATGCAACTTCAAAGATACATATTCTATATGTTTTTACAGTATGAGGAAAGAACACTTACTTTATATAAGCTTGAATAATGTTAATGTTCAGGTAATTTCCACACATCATCTCTCTGATGTCCCCAAAGTTGATCGCCGTGGTCATATCTTCTTCGTAGTGAAACATCCACTTTGGAAGCGTCATCATGAAGTTGACAGATTGAGGTGACTTCGCAATGATCTTGTCGTAGAGATTGAACTGACGAGGCCTTAAGTGATCCACAAGTTTTTGTGGCAGTGAGAAATTACTTTTAGGTGCCTCAAAAGTCCTGGTGCGAGCCCGGACGGGCGCTGGATTCTTACTTTTCGCACCCCGAGTCACTGGATTCTTACCCTTCACACACAAACAATAAAGCATAAGAATGTAAAGATAATTACTAATTGATTATTATAGTAACATTAAACATTTATCTAGAATATACCCTTGTACTGCGGACAGGACCCGCCAGCTCGTTGATCTCTTCTCTGGGCTGGGATACGCGGCGAGGAAGCTGAGGGATCTATAATGGATTATATTAGACACTTAATGCTAAATAATGTATTTTATTAGATACTAAATGGTTGTCAAACAATCTTACCTCATCGGTGACAACAATATAACATGCTGGCCAGGGCAATGTGTCTCCCTTCGCTTCAATCAACGTGCATTTGTTGTCAAACGCCATTGGAAGGTATGCATTCTCAAATCCATCAATTATCAGGTCCAAGGTCACAAGCGCGTAGAATGAGGGTAGACGTACGAAACTGATGAGCGTGAGTGGACCTGATGGCAACACCGTCCCGTAGGCCGCATCTACAGGGTGCCCATCTAATGGTATTTGAAGACGGCATTTTTTTTGCTCCTTTAATAAACATAGATATTGCGTGAAATAAATAAGTGCATCCAATCTAATACTTTTTAAAGGACTTTATTTAAGGAGAAAATAGTTAAACAAAGTTAACTTGGATGTTGGCAAACTGGTACGAGTCAGCGGACAGAGCACAACTGGATGAGGAAGACGGTCAAGGAGGATCATGCTGCTGCTGAGTAGTCGCATGTGCCATCGCATCCAACGCTTGCTGCAGCCTCTCCTCGTAAGCTCGGTGCTCAGCAACCAGTTTCTCCTCATCAGCTTGGCGCTCAGCAATGAACTTACGATCTACCATCGCCTCGATGTCAGCAGCATTCATCTGACCCTTCCTAGTAGATGGCGGGAATACGTGCTTCTGACGTACTTCTCCCCTAAATCCTCTAACACGCCTCGGGTGATCCTTCTTCCCAAGTGCTTGATTGAGAGCGTCGTCTTGAGAAGGAGGAGTGTGTAAGTCTACTTCTCCTCTCTGTGCCGCTTCATACTGTCCAATTTTCAAAGAAGTTAGCACTAAATTTAAGATCAACAAACACTTGAGTATATAAGTAGATTATTTAACAGCTACTTTCAAACACTTACAATTTGGTTAGCTAGTTGTTCTGTCGCAGCATGAGGAAATATCCTCTGACCTTCGCTGGTCGCTGTCTGGCATCCCAGTATGTACATCTGCAGCCTACTCGCCTCAGAGACATCCTCGATCGGGCATTCACTGCCATCCTTGTTCCTCTTCGTCAGCAAACCAGCTTCTTTACACAGATCGAGGCTGCCCACATATCCCCTTCGTCCCATGGTGTGGTGGTAGAGATTAGCTTCACGGTTTTGCCGTGCTTGTTCTTGTCTTTGTTGTTAAGACAGTACAATAGAAAATTAATTAGAAAATCAGGGATAAAGCATTATGAGCTTTAATTCAGAAAAGAGTACACACAAACATACCCTGAAGTCGGGGGTGGAGTGCTGCTCAACGAACTCCTTCCACTCCTCTTCGGTGATCATGCCGTTGTACACGACATACAGCTGAGGCTCGTGTGGGGCACCCTGGTGATCTAGTTATCCACCAAGTAGTGGCGGAATGATTTAGCTTTGCCGCTCACCGCAGAAAGAACGGTCTTCTTCACTTCGTCTGGGATCTTGTATCGTTCTTGCACCTTCTTCCAGATGGTCTCCTTAACTTCTTTCGGGACTTGTGGCCATTTGTGGTTGATGGAGCAATGTGATCTGGACAGAGTCCCTAGCATACTAGCGAACTCTGACCCGCTGCCCCCACAATACCTCCCATACTTGTCCCAAACAAGACTGATCTCTTCCGGTTTCTACAGCTTCAGCCCACGGATCGGACCTCTATCTCTGGGTCTCTAAGTAGCACTCGTAGAAGGTGCACTCATGAAAGGGCCAGCAGCAGTATTGAGAGCTGTATAAGGGCCAGCAGCAGTAGCGGCAGATGTAGATGGGCCAGTAGCAGTAGTGAGAGCTGTAGAAGGGCCTACAGCAGCAGCGGTAGATATAGATGGGCCAGCAGCAGTAGCGGCACTGGTAAAAGGAATCGGTAACCTTTGCTGCTCATCTTCAAACTCGCGGCAAAATAACTCGAACTCTTCATCAACCATGCCTGCAATGATTGAAATAAAATTTGAATTAAATTAAGCATTTCATAATGACACAAAAAATACACAAAATTTAACAATGGCCATATACAAGCAAGAAATAAAAGATTGTTAATTACATTTAAATTTTTAATAGTAATAACTTACATACACCATTATCTTTCAATCCACATTCCCTCGTTTTGGTCTGATCGTATATACTCACGATGCCCTGTGACCTTAGCCTCTTCCAATGATATCGGAACAGTTGGAGGTTCATCTTCTGCGTCATACTCATCCTTATCAACCACACTATCTACACCAACTATTCATCTTCTCCCTTTAAGCACCACAGACCATCTAGGATTACAGGGATCAATTACATAAAATATCTGCTTAACCTTCGTCCCAACAACGAATGGCTTAATCGTGGGAGTAGCTCTAGACAGATCAACCAGTTTCATACCATGCTCCTCCCCATGGTAGCCATGATTGTTGTTAACACAATTACACCGGAAAACACACATTTCATAGTTGTTGTAGTCTAATACCCAAATGTCTTGTATATCACCGAAATATGATTGTTTTACTGAGACTGGACTGTGACCCACACTGTTGATGTCATATAAGTCTTGATAAGCTTTAAGCTCTACGCCACTATTTTGATTTGTTGACTTGCGATCCTGACGTTCTGTGAAAAAGGTGAATCCGTTGACATCGTACCCCTCATAAGAAATTACATCCAGATTTGGTCCAAATGCAATTACTTTAATCAGTTCAGGCACATTCGTGGACTGATTGGACAACACTCTATCTTTGAACCATCTGACAAATGTCCTATTCTGCACATTTATAGTCTAACGTCACTCATGTCTGGATATTGTGATCTTAAAATTGATAAGTGTCCAAATGAGCATGATTTATAGGTGTATTTCATATAAAATATTAGCACTTTTCTTGCTCATTTCTCCACTTCGGTTAGTTTTCCTCTAGTTTATGTTTTATTGTTTATCTCACAAATTTATTGGTTTAACATGAGGAAAACCAAGCTGGGAGTGAAGTAGATTAAGAGACGAACGTATAGGCGCAGACGGCTCAGAAAACGGAGCCGAAACGAAGAATCTAGAGCTAGTAGAAGAAATAAGCTTGACATCGCGATAACACGCGGTCTTCTCACAGGCTACCGCCTGGCGGACACCACAGGGGCGACCGCCTCATAACTGGCGGACGGTGATAGAGGCTACCGCCTCTTAACTCGCGGTCACCACACAGGCAACCGCCTCGCGGTCAACATAGAGGCTACCGCCTCTTAACTCGCGGTCACCACACACGGACGAGGCATAGGCTACCGCCTCTTAACTCGCGGACAACACTGAGGCTACCGCCTCGCGGACAACACAGAGGTTACCGCCACTTATTGGGCGGTACCAGCAGGCGGACACCAATATAACCGTGACTAATTATCAGTCGCGACCAGTATCTTCTTCCCGCCGTCGTCGTCTGCAACTCGCCCGACTCGCCCGCAACTTATCCATCTACTCCGCACGCGTATTCAGTCTGTCCCCTGCGCAATCAATGAAGCAATCAATGCTCTTCTTCATCTGCAATCAAATTCGTACGGATCCAAACCTCTATATAAACCCACCACCTTAACTGCATAAACAACAACACGCACGACGGGAGTCTGAAGAATTCACTCACCACACTCACCCATTCGCTTCCACTTATATTTCCTCCCGTAACACCACATCAGTCCACACTCACGCAGTAACAAAAGAAATAGAAGAGCAGCAGTGAGAGCGAGAACAGACCAGTTCTTCCTCTGAATTAATGTCAAAATCTATCTGTGTAATCTTCTTATCTCCGTTAATGTCTGAGTAATTTTCTTTTGTATCCTAGGATGGGGGTTTGATTTCTAATATTACGTAATTAATATTTATCACCTGTTTCTCTCATTTAACTTGTTTTAATTCCTTTCAACTAATATTGCTAAATGCTTTGCGCGACAAACGACTGCATTTATTTGGTAATTATCAACATATGATTTTGAGATAGTCTAGGTACCACAAAGGAATTAATCTTAGTATTTACACTCCGGACTGAGCAGGAAAATATTAAGGCTTTTATTAAGAGTTCGTAACTGACAATTATTAACTCTAATAGGCAATAAATAATTGAGACATGGTTATAAATATGGTTAAGTAATTTAGGAAATTCCCCCGCTATCCTAGGATACATTTTTCCATTCACATCAATTAATTCACCTTTTTACTGTTTTTATTATTTCTGTAATTAACAACAAATCAAGCTTGCCTCCGGCTAAACCCCTTTTTACAGTTTTTAAGTAACTACCAAGACTAGGATAAATTGAACAATCTCCCTGTGGATACGACACTTGTTTTACTACTACGACCGGGATTTTTTGCAGCCCGACGTTTATAATTTGAGTTTTTAATTTCCTTTCTTTTAATTTTACACCATTTCAACCACTCAGAAATAACAGTCTGCAAATTGGCGCCGTTGCCGGGGGATTGATTCCATCAATTTCCCTAGTTTCCGGTAGTTCACCTGTTTTATTATAATAAACTGTCAATATTATCTTGTTAATAATCTAACCGGACATCTGACTTGGACATCGGACTTCTGACCTGACTTGGACATTTGACTTCGGACTTTGGACATCTAACTCCTAACATCTTAATATTATTGTCATTTCGTTCCATTGTCATTTCGTTGTCATTTCGTCCATTGTCATTTCGTTCCATTGTCCTTTCTTTCCATTGTCCTAACTACTAACTTTAAATTTCCTGTCATTTCTTTCCATTGTCCTTAACATTTCTTTCCATTGTCCTTAACATTTCTTTCCATTGTCTCTAACTACTAACTTATAATTTCCAGTATACTAACTCCTAACGTTTATCAGCCTAACCAATATTTCTGTCTTTCTTATTTTATTTACTAACTAATTTTGCAGCTTCTGACAAACCACAAGTTATCTTCTGTGCATGCCAAATACTCGAACCCGAGGCTCTCCACCAATCAGTCCGAGCCCCGAGCCCGAGCGTACTTTATTACAAGCACAAAGAAACCTGAGAAACCAAGCCATGGCCAATAACGAAGTTATAAATGAAATGGACCATGCAATTCAACCAGAACACCGTGCCCTATCTGATTATCACCAACCTAACACCGAAGGAAGAGCATCAGCCATAGTTCTCCCTGAACTAACACCAGAAGAAGCCGGACGATGGGTTTTCAAAACCCACTACATCACCGCCGTCCGGGATCTAGGCAAGTTTAGTGGAGCGAACCCAGATGAAGCCCCAAATCATCTGAGTCTCTTCCTAGACTTTTGCAATTCCTTTGGTCAAACCGGCAATGTCAAAGAAAGAATTCGACTCCAACTATTTCCTCACTCATCGGATTCAGCAAACCGGTGGTACCGAAGCCTTCCCTCCCGATCAATCACCACATGGCTTCAAATGGCCCAAAAATTCCTTGCCAAATACTACCCAACCAGTAGAACAAGGCAATTGATCGGTGAAATCAACACTTTCTGTCAGGAACCGGGAGAAACGTTGTACGACGCATGGGACAGATTCAAAGATATGCTAATGAAATGTTCCCACCATGGTCTTGACGATCAATCCCTCTGCCTGTCATTCTTCAACGGTCTGGATGATGGGAACCGACTACTCGTCAATTCCTCTGCAGGAGGAAGTTTCATGATGAAATCTCCTAAAGAAGGAATGGATCTTCTCGAAACCATGACGAGCAATACAGACAGTGGACGAGATCCAAGGAAGAACGCCACGAGCAGCAGGCCTACTCCATGTTGAGCCTACAGATCATTTATCTCAGATCTCGTCCCTTGCAAAGATGGTGGAAAAGCTAACAACATCACAAAACGAAATTGTAAAAACAATAGCTTCCCCACCTACAAGTTCACCACCAGTTCCACCTACAGAAGGATGTGTCATATGCGCTGGTCCTCATGAAACCATCAGTGCGAAGGTAAAGGCCAGTACGAGGATGCAATTCATAGGAAACCGCCCGGTAATCCTATAACAAACAACTCAACAACAACTATCCATGGAGAAATCACCCGAATTTCTCATGGAAAAATAATGATCAAACCAAGGAGGGCAGAACAACAATTCCAATGCCTATCAGGGGAACCGACCCCAACCAAACTCTAATATGGGTTATAGAGCACAAGGTGCCCCTCCAGGTTTCCAACAACAACAACACAACAACCATCATCATCCTCTTCTGATCCAAACGCAGAACTCAAAGAGATGATGAAGGGATTCATGTCCATAACTCAGAACCAGCTCTCTGCACAAGAAGCCTTCAACCAGAAAATCGAAGGAAATTCAATCAACTTGCAGAACATCTTGCTCGAAGACCGCCAGGGGCTCTCCCCAGCCAAAATGAACCAAATCCAAGAGAGCAAGCCAAGTGCATCTATGTGAAGGAGCACGATGGAAAAAAGGAGGCTAAAACAGCTGAAGTTCCAGAACTACACCCTTCCCTCCAAGAGTGGGTTGTAGCAATTGAGACTTCCAAAAGGAATGTAGCTGAACTTGAAAGCACCGCCAAAGTCTATAATAATCGTATTCAATCTGAGAATACCTACCTTGAGCACTTGGTGGCTGGTTATGAAAACGAAAAGCTCGACTTCGAAGAAGACGAAGAAGAGGTTAAGGCGATAACCTTGAGAAGCGGTAAGAAAACCGACGAGATTCACATCCCGCAACGATCAGAAGAATCCAAAGAGGATAGTGAAGAAAAAGCTGAGTTCCCAGCAGAAAAGACATCTCCAAGCGTCCTCACTATTCCACCAGCTTCAGAACCTCCTTCACAAGAACCGCCTATACCATTTCCTCGCCGACTCCAGAAGCAGAAATTGGATAATGAATATGGTAAGTTTCTGGCGATGCTGAAGCAACTAAACGTCAACTACAGTTTTGTATACCTCATTGCCAAAATGCCAAACTATGCCAAATTCCTCAACACCTCATATCCAACAAAACTAAATTGGCCGAAGTCGGTACGGTACTCTCAATGTAGCTTGCTCCCTACTCTACAAAACCACTACCATCAAAATGCAATGATCCGGGCAGCTTCACTATTCCAGTCACAAGTGGTAGCACCTCGTTTCCATACTCCCTATGCGATCTGGTGCCTCCATTAATTTGATGCCCCTCTCCACTTTCAAAAAGCTGGGAATTGGAGAGATGAAAAAGACTAAGATGACCCTGCAACTGGCAGATGGTTCGGTAACATCCCAAGCGGAGTGGTGGAGGATGTTATCATCAAAGTGGAGCACTTATACTTCCCATGCGATTTTGTCATTCTAGACATCGAAGAGAACTCCACTACACCTCTCATCCTTGGACGACCATTCCTTGCCACAGCCGATGTGCACATTTGGGTAGCCCAGGGACGATCACCCTCCAAGCTTAAACGAAAAGCTGGAGTTTGCATCAGGAAGATCTCCAGATAGCAAATCCAAAGATCTCAAGTTTGTGAGGGATACTCAATCATATCATCCCCACTTCTGTTTATTACCCTTCCAGACGGCATGTCTATCACAGAGATACCACCACCAATCCCGACGAAAGCGGGATAAGAAAAGAAAACATGCATCCAGGTGGACTCTCAAAAAAACCATCGAGTCATGCTTTGGATCTCCTCCTCCTCATACCACCCCCCAGGATCGATCTAACGAAAAAAGCGTCTGAGCCAAAGACGTTAAGAAGGGCAGCTTTCCGGGAGGCAACCCGACGAACTTATCTTTATATGCTTTTATGCTGTTTATAATTTTCAGATTCCCTTCAATTTTATTTTTGCTAACTTTTACCCCGTTTATAGTATGGTTGCTTCTAGTGTTTATGCAGGTGCAATTTCATGTCTACACCGCACCAAGCTACGCTACTTGAGGCTGAAGCTCAAGTGTGGGGAATCCAAAACACGCTAGCAAAAAAATCAGGGGAGTACCGTTTCTTTAAACTTGCTTTTATTTAAAAAATATGCAGAGGAGAATTTATATGCTTAAATGATATTCGTGAGCTTCGTGTTCTCTCTATTTATCTACTTACCGAAAAGGCCTTCTGAATCTTTCCCTTGTTTTTCTATGAACAATGAGGACATTGTTCAATTTATTGTGGGGGATGTGCCCTTTTCGGTGACATTTTTATGCTTAAATGCTTAAATCTCTCTGTTTATCTTGCGTTTGTTTCAAATTCAATATCGCGGACCCTTTTTATGTGGGTTGTTCTCTTTAGGAATAAATATTGTTATGAATTGGGATAAATGGTACAAAATGTACAAAATTTTAAAATTTTGATTACTTTTGAGGAGCATTTTTATGCGGTGTGACCAATGATCTGAAATGGTTGGATTTTTATTACTCAGGGGTTCTTTCTGTCTTCTTTCTTAGGGATTGCTAAGGGTGCTTCTCTGTCAAAAAGGAAAAATAAAATAAATAAGGGACTTGTGGACACCATTGGTAACCAACAAGAGAGTTGAGTGTTCTTAAATACAAAGGCTTGATGCCTACATATTATCTTCTCATCTCTTATGCAAAGTGAAACAAATGCTAAATCTATTTTTCCTTTTGTTTTCTCCTCAATGCCCATTCTTGAGAGAAGTTTGGCCATGGTAAAAGTTCTCAAAGTCACCTTAAATCAAGAAGCATTGAAGTACTCCGGATCATACCCCGAAATCTTATTTTTTATTTTTGCCTGAGTACACCTATGCCACCAGTAGGTATGGATCACACTCCTCTAAAAAGTTTAAGATCATGTACTATTGAGTTCTTTATCCTACCCTTCATAATATATTTTAATATTGAGCATTCCCTACTTAGGTACGTTTTTGCTTGAGGACAAGCAAAAAGATAAGTGTGGGGGTGTGATAAGTGTCCAAATGAGCATGATTTATAGGTGTATTTCATATATAATATTAGCACTTTTCTTGCTCATTTCTCTACTTCGGTTAGTTTTCCTCTAGTTTATGTTTTATTGTTTATCTCAACAAATTTATTGGTTTAACATGAGGAAAACCAAGCTGGGAGTGAAGTAGATTAAGAGACGAACGTATAGGCGCAGACGGCTCAGAAAACGGAGCCGAAACGAAGAATCTAGAGCTAGTAGAATAAGCTTGACATCGCGATAACACGCGGTCTTCTCACAGGCTACCGCCTGGCGGACACCACAGGGGCGACCGCCTCATAACTGGCGACGGTGATAGAGGCTACCGCCTCTTAACTCGCGGTCACCACACAGGCAACCGCCTCGCGGTCAACATCGAGGCTACCGCCTCTTAACTCGCGGTCACCACACACGGACGAGGCATAGGCTACCGCCTCTTAACCGCGGACAACACTGAGGTTACCCGCCCGCGACAACACAGAGGTTACCGCCACTTATTGGGCGGTACCAGCAGGGCGACACCAATATAACCTGACTAATTATCAGTCGCGACTAGTATCTTCTTCGCGCCGTCGTCGTCTGCAACTCGCCCGACTCGCCCGCAACTTATCCATCTACTCCGCACGTGTATTCAGTCTGTCCCCTGCGCAATCATAAGCAATCAATGCTCTTCTTCATCTGCAATCAAATTCGTACGGATCCAAACCTCTATATAACCCACCACCTTAACTGCATAAACAGACCACGCACGACGGGAGTCTGAAGAACCATTCACCACACTCACCCATTCGCTTCCACTTATATTTCCTCCCGTAACACCACATCAGTCCACACTCACGCAGTAACAAAGAAATAGAAGAGCAGCAATGAGAGCGAGAACAGACCAGTTTCTTCCTCTGAATTAATGTCAAAATCTATCTGTGTAATCTTCTTATCTCCGTTAATGTCTGAGTAATTTTCTTTTGTATCCTAGGATGGGGGTTTGATTTCTAATATTACGTAATTAATATTTATCACCTGTTTCTCTCATTTAACTTGTTTTAATTCCTTTCAACTAATATTGCTAAATGCTTTGCGCGACAAACGACTGCATTTATTTGGTAATTATCAACATATGATTTTGAGATAGTCTAGGTACCACAAAGGAATTAATCTTAGTATTTACACTCCGGACTGAGCAGGAAAATATTAAGGCTTTTATTAAGAGTTCGTAACTGACAATTATTAACTCTAATAGGCAATAAATAATTGAGACATGGTTATAAATATGGTTAAGTAATTTAGGAAATTCCCCCGCTATCCTAGGATACATTTTTCCATTCACATCACTTAATTCACCTTTTCACTGTTTTTATTATTTCTGTATTAATTTAACAACAAATCAAGCTTGCCTCCGGCTAAACCCCTTTTTACAGTTTTTAAGTAACTACCAAGACTAGGGTAAATTGAACAATCTCCCTGTGGATACCACACTCGTTATACTACTACGACCGGGAATTGTTTGCAGCCCGACGTTTATAATTTGAGTTTTTAATTTCTTTCTTTTATGTAATTACACCTGTTCTAAACCACTCAGAAATAACAGTCTGCAAAAATGCACAAGTGTTCGTCAAAGTATGGTTCGACATCTTCAAGATGACTCAGCACAACTAAATGAGCTTTGTTAAGAGTGTCTATATCAATTATTTTCAGTTTCCGTCCAACCGTGCCAACATCCTTCAATATGCCCTCGTGTCTAGAATGTGGAAGTCCAATGGTATCGACATCTTCTAGGTAATTGGTGCAGAAGTCTACAACTTCCTCTGTTACAGTGCCCTCTATAATACTGCCCTCTGGGTGACGACGGTTCTTCATTTTCTTCTTCAGGACGCCCATGTACCTTTCGAACGGATACATGTAGCGAAGGTACAAAGGACCACACATCAGAATCTCTCTTACAAGATGCACGAGGAGATGTATCATTATGTCGAAGAACGAGGGAGAAAAATACATCTCCATCTGGCACATTGTCACAATAAGATCCTTTTGTAGTTTAGTCAAAGTGTCCACATCAAGAACCTTAGACGAAATAGATTTTAGGAAGACACTGACGTTTGTGATTGTGTGTCTGACAGTATCCGGCAAGATCCCACGCAATGCAATTGGTAAAAATTCTTCAAGTAGGACATGATAATCGTGAGATTTCATTCCTACTAATTTCAAATCTGTCATGGACACTAGGCTTCTTATGTTTGAGGAGTATCTTGAAGGCACCTTGATGTTGTAAAGGGTACTGCATAGACTATGTTTCTCTTATTTAGACAGAGTGTGACAGGTAGGAGGCAAGAATGTGTGTTTTCCACATTCTTGCGGGCCAAGATCTATGCGTATGCCCAACTCAATTAAATCTTTTCTTCCTTTCAAATGATCCTTTGTCTTTCCTTTTATGTTCAAAAGGGTGCTAGTGATATTTTCACCCACGTTGTTCTCGACATGCATCCCATCGATACAATGTCTAACCTCTAGATGCTGCCAGTACTGGAGTTCCCAAAATATTGATTCCTTTTTCAAGACACTTTTTTCACCACTTTTGGTTGGCGGCCCATTGTTGTTGACAATATTATCCAACTTTTTGTAAATCTCTGTACCTATCAAAGGTTGGCGCGCCACGTTGTGGTCAGTTTTCCCATCGAACTCTTTCACCATCTTTCGGTACTTATGTCCTTTTGGAAGCATTTTTTGGTGACCCATGTACACATTTTTGCCACTATGTTTCGAGCGAATGCTACAAGTGTTTTCACCACAAATCGGACACGCCAATGCCCCCTTGATTGAATAGCTTGAAAGATTACCATAGGCGGGGAAATCATTTATTGTGCAGTACAACATAGCACGCAAATTGAAGTTCTCTTTGCTGAATGAGTCGTAAACTGTAGCCCTTCATTCCACAAGAGTTGTAGATCCTCAATCAAAGGTTGTAGGAATACATCAATTTTGTTGCCCGGTTGCTTTGGACCCGATATTAACAAAGACAACAAGATGTGTCTTGGTTTCATGCATAAGCACGGTGGTAGATTGTAAATAACCAAAAGTAAAGGCCAGGTACTGTGTATGCTACTCAAAGTACCGTAAGGGTTCATCTCATCCGTGCACAAGCCTAGCCTTAGGTATCTCGGTTCGTTACCAAACTCAGGAAATTTTATGTCTATGTTTCTCCACTATGGTGCATCAGCGGGATGTCTCAATCTGCCATCCTTCTTCCTGTGAACTGAATGCCACCGAAGATTCTCTGCATCTTTCTCAATGGAGAACAAACGTCTGAACCTTGGAATGATGGGCAGGTACCATAGTACCTTAGCCGGTGAACCTTTCTTACTACCACTGATGTGAGTTTGTTGTTTCTTCAGATACCATGATGCTCCACATGCTGAACAGCTTTCAGCAAATTCATCTGATTTCCAAAACAGCATGCAACCATTTGGACAAGCATGAATTTTCTCGTACTCCATACCCATTGGGCACATCAGTTTTTTGGCTAAGTACGTAGTCGTTGGTAAAACGTTGTCCACCAGAAGAACGTATTTCAATAATTCCAGGAGGGAAGTGAAACTTACGTCGCTCCAGCCATGTTTCGCTTTCAAGTTGAATAGCTTGAGGACGACACTCAACTTGCTTAACTTTGTAGGGTCACACTCGGGGTACAATGGTGTTTTGGATGAATCCAACAAATTTTCATACTTGTCTGGCGTGTTAGAGTGATGTCGTTCACATCTTCGAGCATAGTCTCAATGTCATCATCCCAGAAATCTGGCTCAACGTCATCTATAACGTCTTCTAGATCACCCGCAACTGTATCATCTCCGAGTTCTGTTTCTGTGTTTGCCTGACCATTATCCCCTTCGTCAGGCTTAATAACATCGAACACACTCTGACCATGCCATCGGATTATGTCTTGGAAATCTTTTGTAAAACAGCGGTGGATCAGATGTTCCTTAACTGTGATATCTCAGATTGTTTTGGCAGTCGATACACGGACAAAATATGTATCCCTTGTCTGAAGGTTTCAAATTGTTCGCCAACATCGTTCATAACTTATCAACTCCTTCTAAAAACTTGTTGTCCAAATTTCCGCCGTAAATCCACAAACGTTCCATGTCCTTCTAGCTGTTTATATGAAGGCAGCCATTTCATACCGTCACCCGTGGCAGATTCTTTACACTTTTGTATCTTATCAACCCTAAATCCATCAATGAGTATTAAATCCCACCGGTGAAAGTGTTTTTTAATATGTAATCTATTGAAAATTTCGGCAACATCTCCCTACAGTTCTTCAAATGCACGATATTATGATATTAATCAATAATATATGCATTCAAAGAACAATAAAGAGATACTGCTGAAATAATCAGTAAAGTACATATTAGAAACACATTCACACCCTAGGTGTGAGATTTAACAATCATGGACAGTCCCGACAGGGACAGCTGAAGATATATCTCTATTAGGTATATCTTGGGCGGATAACTATGTTTGGTAGTTCGTCAAATACTATATATATATGTAAATCTTACCTCTGGTAGACGATTAGCCGATGCTAAGATAGTTGAGGTTGGAAGCCAAAATAAAGTCGTAGTCCTGATGCATAAACAAAAAACGACAACATTAGAATTCATCAAAAAATTAAGGGTAAAATGCTAGCTAAACCGTGGAAAAAATTCGACAGCATCTCCCCTATATTTCTAACATTTCCAAATCACTTTTATCAACATCAAATTCGCACGCACCATCAGAATTACTTATACACTAATTTTATATTTTAAAACTACACTACTATGTATTAATTGCAAAACTAAATGCTAAGAATAACCAAATCAAATTTACTCTTCAAAACAATAAACAAAGAAACATCACTACAACGCATAGTTTATAATTGGGTTTGCAAAATTACTGTTAGTAAGCACCGAAGTGGGCAATTAGTGCAGAAATCAGCCACGAACTAGGTTCCAATTAACTGTGAATCTGGGCACAAATATATGAACAAGGTTAGAACATTTGCCATTACACTCTCAGGATTGGACAGAAACGAGGTTAGAACTACCGATCGACACGTATATGAACAAAGTTAGAAAAAAACGACAATCGATCGCTTACCCAGTACGTGTTAGAGACATCGACGACCAGTTGTAGATGGGTGGTGACCGGCGGCGATAGGAGTGACAAAGGTGGTGGGAGCGACGGCAGCGATGGCCGTTAGTAAGGTAACAGGAGTGAGGAGGCGATTTCAGTAAGGAAGATAGCGCGAGAGAGAAGTAGAGGTTATTGTAAGTGCAGAGTAAACGGGCAAATGTTCTAGTTAAAAGGACTTTAGATTACGGTTTACAAGAAAACCGTAATCTAAAGTCACACTTTAAATGACGAATCCTTTAGAACCGTAATCTAAAGTCTAACGAAATAAAAAAAATAGCGTGAAAAATATTTGGCCTATGCTGGGTTTCGAACTCAAGATCGATAGTGTTGACTCATGTACCCACGGCCATTAAGACATGAGTCTTATTCGATCAAACACATGCAACACATTTATATTAATTTATTTTTAATCTAAAATAAGTTGGTAAGACGAAATCGTTAACTGTCATTTAGATTACACGCGGCGTCGAAAAAATTAAATAATGCGGGAAATATTTGACGTCAGGTCAAAACGACGTTGTTGACCATCAGTGGGCGGGGACTTTAGATGACGGTTATTGGTAAAACCGTAATCTAAAGTCCATTGACCGTAAAGCGCGCGTCAACACGAGGCTTTACATTACGGTTTTCCCAATAACCGTCATCTAAAGTTCGTTCTAAAAAAGGCGCGCCTACCTCCGATCGATTATTGCTAACGGTTAATTCTATAAACGTCGTTAATTATTTCCAGCCCTCCTATTAATCACGGTTTGTATTTAAGCCGTGATTAATCAGCCGTCATTAAAGGGTTCTGTTCCACCAGTGACTGGCTTAAATCTAATTTGTTGCATTCTGGTCCTAAGCTAATCACGTACAATTGGTATGAGGTTTTTGCTATCAGTTTTCACATGCTCTGGTTGTGGAGGAATAGCAAGATCTTTGGCCAAGAAAAAAGAATGTTCCTATCACTCCAAGCCGTAATTAGATCCTTTCAATATAATCAGAGAGCTTGGGTGGTAGGGAATCATGTTAATCAGCGAAGTTTGTCTGATTTCTTGGGTAGTAGTACCGTTTCGGTTTATACCTGGAGCCCTTCAACTGTTGGTTGCATTAAGTTTGATATTGATGCGGCGGTTGATCCCTCTACTAACTTAGTTGCGATTGGTGGTGTTTGTAGGAACGATAAGGGAGATTGGATCACTGGGTTTGGGAAGCTGATTCGAAGGGTGAACGTTCTACAGGTTGAAGCTCTGGCCCTGCTTCACACACTCCGTATTGCATAAGATATGAAGCTGAACAAGATATCTTTATGCTCTAACTCACTAGAGCTGGTGAAGTTGATGGAGGACTGTCCTACATACCATCTCCACAGACCTACCATACTGGAATGCAAAGGATTCATAAACCGTTATTGGGATGCTATCCTGATTCATCATTGCGAGATTATAATAGGGCGGCGGATATTGTTGCAAAAGATAGCTTGGATAACTGTACAAACCAACATGTATTACCAGCCCCTCCAGGTTGTGTAAAACACTAGATTAGAGATGATGTATGATCGATTATGAACCTTAATACATGAGGCTATGCCTTCTGTTTGCGACCAAAACAATTATTGATTAAACTAAAACATCAAATTCACGTTAACAAGTAGCTAATTAAAGTAATTAACTTTATTGTCTTTGGATGTATGGAAAATAAACAATACTAAGCAAGAATTAAAATATACGATGACAAAGTATAAAAATAAATTAAAGAGAAAATAAATAAAGAAATTGTCTACATTGAAAAGTGACTCATAAACCAGAATCAACACAAGAGTGTCAAATGTTGTGCCAAATAAATACAAGGGTGTCAAAACCCTCTAACTAACAAAATTACTTGTAACATCAAAAGTTGCGCAAGCAAAGTTAGTATAGGAGCAGTTAGGTTCTTTCCTCCTTCGGCGTAGGCCTTGTCCATCTTCCCATGTCATGCCTGCCTTGCTGGGAACGCCTTGCATTGCCCTTTCCGTTTTAGGTTTCACTTGGCCATGGGGGTAATTATTGTTGAGGGTTGGGATTTCTGTTTCTTTTCTTTATTTCCTTTCTCTTTTTGCTCTTAGGTTTCCTGCTTTACATTCTCTGTCTTTTGTAACTATAAACCTATCTGCATTTCAAGTTTTGCAACTTCAAAAGGCCAAATCTTTGATGGTGTTTATTTGTCTCTGTTTCGTCAAAGGGGATGGGAGGAAAGGTTTGGATAGTGGGGTACAGATGGGACATGCAAACGGACTATGTTATCCTTAGCAAAATTATAGGCAGCATATCTTTTGAATGAGATATTTGAAATAATATCAAAGGAGGTCGAAGGATTTTGGTTCTTCCAGTCACTAGTGGAGGTCGGTTTCACATGCAATGGAGGTATCTCACGATTCACCTCCACCAAATATTACTGGAGTCGACTGCATATAGTAGTCGGATTTGAATTATGTGTCGCCTTAATGAAGGGGATCAATAATATCCATGCTTTAGAGGGATTCATCTACGTCTGGTGAGAAGACCTGGATCCTTGTTGTCATTTTTTCGTATGTTCTTTGCAGGTCTTACTCAACTATGGATTGAAGTTTTCCCCTTTTGGATGGATGTAGCGGTGGAAGTGGGGACATGCATCTTAAGACAGGTGGCTCATCATCAGTATGAGTTGTCACTTTGGTTGTTATCGACTCAGGTGGAATAGAGGCATTCAAATTCAATATCTTTTGGTCTGGTTAGTTTGTGATAGCTATGATACAAGTGGTTGTGAAAGAATGGCTGGGGGAAAGCTGAGTACATGTTGGAAGAAGATGTCAATTGATGATAGGATAAATAAAGGAGGTGATGATGGAAGGAAAATTGTAAAGGTGACTCATGTTTTTGGTAAGGCTCTGATCGCCCAGGGAAGAGGTGCGGGGTGGAGGCTAATGATGCATCTTGATGATGGAGATGATATTGTTTTAGTGCATAAATGTGGGCAATCATATTTGTGTGATGCCTAACCCCTTAGCAACTTTTCAAAAGATGATGGGTCACATTAATTTTCCCAAGTAGTGGAGGAGCAATCTATTTATGTTTACAGAATCGACATGTGACGACACTAAAAATGCAACCCCAGAGGAGGATGGTATGTAGTGGCAGCAGTGATGGTGGCAGGTTGACGTCAATGACATGCCGAAACGGTGGACACAATAGTAATCAGGGAAATAGGAGTAGCCACCGTGGAGTGTCGATGCTTGGCTAGAGGGAACTGCTGTTGGACTATCTTAAGCCCCGTAAACTTTTTGAAAATGCCATATATTATCATTTAGAATTAGCTGTGTAGACTTTTATTTTGGTTGCTTGGTTAGGTTGTAGATTAAGCTTCTAGAACCATGTGATGGCTTGTCCTTTGCAATGCTACTCACACAACATCCAATGAGGTTCAGGTTGGAAGTTGGAGTTGTCGTAGCTCTAACGCTTAGGATGTCTGAAGATGGTTTAAGATCTTTGATCATGTGGCACATGGTAGTTGCCTGGCTTAAGATTGGTTTGATAAAATTTGGAATGAGTATCTGTGTACTTCTCTGATGTAATGTTAAGTTAACGATAATGGAAAGGTAAGTGTTTTAAAACAAAAAACAAAATTACTTGTAACATATAAATAAACTGTACTTTTATTCTAACTCTCATGTGTGTCAGTCGACACACCTAGCATGATGCTAGACCCACCACTGGCTTAAGCTAAAGAATAGAGTAAATTACTGGGAAACCCCTTAAGGTTTTGGGATAATACCAGTAACCACCTTGTGTTTATCATTGAAATACCCCGTAATTAAAAATAGTGATTAATTAGGCTAATAAGTAATTTAGAGGCTTAATTATGCATAAATAATCATGAGGGAACAAATCCCGAAGAAAACGGATCCTTAAAACGGATTAAAAACACTAACAAACCTTAAAGCGCGTTTTTCGAGGAAACCGGGAAAACGTGACTTTAAGCGGGTCAAATGGACTCGTAACAATTTTGGTCAACCAAATAGTCATTAATAAATACTGGTAAAGGTCTAGAGCCAATAAAATCAATAAAACGAGAAAATAGTAAAAACTGTCAAAAACGGGAAGTTGCGGGGTAAAAGCATAAATAACCCAAACTAGTGTGTCCAATATTGTAAATAGAATTTTAAAACCCATGTGGGCTGTGTGTGTCAGCCCATTCATGCTCTCTCTCTCACACACTCTTTATTCTCTTTTCATTTGCAAAAGACAAATATAATTAAAAAGTAAAAAGTAACATATCTTACTTTACTACTCTCACTTTTACTCTCTCTCCTACCCTCACTTCCCTCACTCACGTACAGACCCCCACTCCTGCACTCTCTCAATTCTTTCTTCTTCCCCATGCGACAACAATGGAGGAAATGAAGAACTCCCAAAAACCCCATCTTCTCTCTTCTTGTTAAATGTCCAAACCTTCTCCAAAAATTACAAAAACTACACCATTGTCTTCCTCTCATCAAGGAGAGTATTCCTCTCTTTCCAAAACTCAAAAATAAGCATTTTCGTTTCCATGGGTATTCTTGCTTTGGAGCTTCAAGACCACCATTAGAAGGCCCTTCTTCTCCTCCTTGGTTTAAGGTAAAAAGAAATCCAAAAACACTTCCTTTTCTTGCTCTCATTTGCAAAATAAAGATTTCAAGTTTTGAACTCCTTGCTCCTTTTGTACCCAGCCGAGTTTGACCTCTTTGAAGGAGTAGAAATATTGTTCTTGAGCTCCTCTAAGCTTCATCTACTCCCTTGGAAGGTAATATATTCCTAAACCCTAGAAATTTACCTCAAAGCATTAATGTAATCTAAGGGTTAGTTTTTGGTATTGAAATGGTGGTGTGTATGTATGGGTTGTAGTGTTAGAGAATTGGGTTTACAAACCGGTGGGAAGGAAAAAGAAAGAAAGGAGAAAGAAGCAAGAAGGAGAAAAGAAAACAAGAAGAAGAACAAGGTAAATGATGCTCACATTTGTAGTCTTGTAAATGCTTATGTAACAGATTTTAAAAGTGTAAAATTTGTATTGTAAAATAATGAGGAGTGGTAGTGTAATGTGGAAGAAGAACCAAACTATTATTGAAGCTTAAAAGAATTTAAAAACTGTCAAAACATAGTTGGGAATTTGATGTAGTGTGCAGGAATTTCTAGGAGTGTTTAGTGTTTGGAAATTGTGTATGAGAGCTTTGTATATTGATGTCTATTGAAAACAGGTGAATTGAGTAACAAAGAGTGAATAAATGATGTGGTGAGAATGTAAGATTTTAGGGGAGGTTATGTCAAAATTTACCTAGAACTAGAACACTTAAGAAACTAGAAAAACTAGGTAAAAGTATGTCCTTGTAACAGATTTTAGTTGGAGCTAATTAGTGGGTAGGTTAGGAGAGATAGTTAATGCATTGTAAGCTTCCGAAATGACATTATAAGAGGGAGATAAAGATGAAGAAGGCGAGAGTTAAAATCTGTAGCAAATGCAACTTAGAAAAAATAGTGTAAGTGCTGAAATGAGAACTTAAGAAAATAGGTGAGTGAATTAGTATAAAAGGGTGTAATAGGTTACTAATGGATTTTAACATGTTTAGGTGACTAATTAGGTGCTAAAATATGTGGGATTAAGTGTAGGAACAATGGGGAATTAATTAGGCAAAGTTTGGTTTGTAACAGATTAAGAAATTGTAAAATCTGTAGAATACTGCAGCAGGTCTGGGACTTGGTCCCTTGTTGAACTCCCGGACCGCACTGAAATTTTGTTCGAGACTACACTACAACTTGGGTTCGGGACTTAGTCCCATGTGTAACTCCCGGACCACCCCATGAAATATAGCCGAGAGTTTGCATTGCCTCTAGTCCGGGACTCAAGTCCTGTATGAGGACCCGGACCATGCAATTAAAACAGCCGAGAGTATGACCATGTGTTGGTCCGGGACTTAAGACCCGGACAAGGTCCCGGACCAACCAAAAATTGTAAAATTAAGTTCATTAAATGGGTATTAAGGTAAGGAAGTGAATGGTAATGATAGTATAAGATAATTAGGACTTAATTGAGGATGTTTAAAGGTCATTAAAAGTATAAACACGTTTTAAAAGTAACAAAGAATAAGTAAACCATATGTAAGTATAAGAATTGTAAAGGTATAGTAAGTATGAGTTAGGAAACGTAGGAGTAATCGAGTTTAGTTAATGATAGTTAGATTAATCGCTCGATTGTATGTATGCCATAGGACTTGGATTGTGAACACCGGAGGAAAGTTGGGACACAAGTACAACGGTGAACGGTATGAATTCCTCATGCCCTGTATGCTACCTTGGTTACTCTGATTTGTGTGTTGTGTGCTAATTGATCACCAAATAAGATAAATGCACGAATCGGAGTTATTATGCTTACTTGTGAATATGTAGTGTTGTATCTTGTTGAATATTGTCTTTAACCATAGTTTGTATAATTCATGAAATGTATGGATGAATATGAGTGTGTGTATGTATGATGTATTGTATTGTGACCGAATGTGATTGTGATTGGACTTCTAACTGATTCCTAACAAGCTAACCAATCTAACTTAAATTGGTAATTAAATTGGAATGAGTAGAAGTCCGATATAGTTTCGGCCACGCGTGAGGATGTGGAGACACAAGAGGTTGGATCCAAGACCTGACTCTTAAACTGGTCTGTGGCCCAAACCCCTTAAATGGATAGCATCCCGGATTGGTGAGTCAAGTAAATCCTGGTGGTGGGACGGTGTAGTCCCTGGGCCAAAGGTCATACCGACTTAACATGAGTAAGAGTAAGTAAGTAAGAATGAGTAATAAGTATGGAGAAGTAAGTAAGTGTAAGTAAGAGCAAGTAATGTGTAATGAGTAAAAGAGTAAAAGCATTCTGATTAACCCGGATGCGTAACTTGGCTAACCCTTGTGAAGGTAAGGATTGTGTATGCTATTGTATTGTTGCCTTGGATTATGTATTGTATTGAGCATGAGTGTATGATGTATGTAAAGCATGTATGTATGAAATTAATGAACCGCATGTTTATTCGACCTTAAATAGTCGGCGTGCCCTAGTTAGCACTCGGTATATGCGGAGTTTATGAGCAGCTTTTGCTGAGCCCCTTGGGGCACCGTTTTTAATATTTTCAGGTGCACGAGAAGGGTGAAGACTTGGTTGTGAACATGATGATTTTCTTTTGATGTAATTAATAGACTTGAATGGTGTACTAAGTTGTACACGGCTAGGAGCCTTTTTGTAACACCCCTACCGCTAATACCGTCATTACTGTACAAATACCTACCTTCACAGCGGATAATACATACACAACGGCGGGTGTACAATGCCGCTAGTCACCCACGTGACTAACAAGGCCAGCTACACTACTACATACTATCGGTCTGATGAATTGAACATACCGAGTATTCTACACAATGCATTACTTTCCCTTGCATACTCAACCATAAATCAATTACAATTCCAATACAATACTATACCGAGTATACTACAATCCTTAAGTTACCGATACAGTTTGGACTTCCAAATTCGCAATACAATACAAGTACAAATCCTATAATTCAACTACCTATGCATACATAGCAATCCCCGTCCTACTCTCTCGAACGGTGGTCAGCTTCGAATACCTGTACGAATAATAACGTCGCCCCTTCGGGTACCTGCACACTAAAAACGTTCCCCCTAGGGGGTCAGCTTACGCTGAATATGACTTTCGCATATACCGCGTGCTAACTGCGGTACGCCGACTACTTTGGGTCGGATATACATGGAGTTCGTTTTACATGCATACATACATACTAATACTACGACAATACATTCAACAATACTTACATACACATACAAGGTTCAATACCTACTAAGGAAGACAATTCGATAGTCAACCGTTTGTATTAGTTAGTTACTCATTACTTCCTCGTGCTTTGTTCGATATTCGTTACTATACTCGTACTTACTCCTTACTCTTTACTCATCACTTTACTCATACCTACTCGTCACTCAATGCTCATTAGCTTACTCGCACCGATTCCTTACTCCATACTCATTACTATACTTGTGCAAACTCATTGCTCAATACTCCATACTTACTCATACATACCCAATACTCGATACTTACTCATACATGCTCAGTACTCGGTACTCTTTACATACTCATACTCACTTCTTACTCAATACTCATTACTTTACTTGTACATATGCAATACTCAATACTCATTACTTAGGCCTCCGGGCGGAGTCATACACAAGACTCGCCACCGGACCTACAATACGAGGGCTATACACTTAGCTCCTCAAGTATTCAAATGCCCGTTTTTACCGGACTACTCAAATTCCCAACACTCCTCTCTCGGAGTACCTTACAATCTCATGGATTAGCCTAGTAGTATCTCTCTCGATGACCTCCACTAGCTTAGGGAATTACCATCGTCTAGTATTCTCAGGTTTAAGGGTTTCCCTGACGTATCGAATACTCTCATGTTCGGGACATCACTTACATCAGTCGGGTCCTCTCATAATGGGTCGACTATTTGCTAAGGGGTTTGGAGATCCCTCATCATTCTTTACTACTCTTGTGGTTCATGACTTGCACCAACATTAATTCCTCTAATAGAGGTTACTTATATACTTCCACTACTTATTGTTTGTGGATTATTCATTCTGGTTCTCCTACCGTTATCGGGAGGTTACTACTCCCGTACACTCTCTCACATTCTAGCGAGTTCATTGGTTTACGTTATCGTTTATTGGTTCGTTAGTTTAGTGCGTTTCTACGGTTCCATTAGTTCACAACATGACTCTTACTACGAGTCACTACGCAACAAGACTCATCTATGAGTCGGTCTACGCACTAACTGAAGCCACACAATCAATCAAGAAGGGTTAGCTCATACAATATACAGCAAGACATACAATGAAAGGCAATAAACCGTTTTCATGCTTTAGTCTTGATTAGCCGGCATACAGCATACAAATAAACGTAACTCGGTTAGCATACGGGGCATGAGAAAATCATACCTTTCACCGGGGTTAGCTTTACCGTGTGTTCCCTTGTTCCTTGGTTCACACTTGTTCCTCGACTCTTATTCTCGAACCAATGACTACATGCCAAATGATTCGATTAATTCTAAGCATTACAGTACTTACATAATTACTACACCCGTACTTACCCCGTTATCCCGTTACTTTGGTTTAACTTAATATTCTTAATTACACAACTTTCTGACTTATGTTCATACTTTCTTACCTTTACTACTTCATCCATGGTGTACTACTATATATATACCCATATGGGTGTAAGCATATATATATATATACACCATGGATGAAGTAGTAAAGGTATATATATATATATATATACAAATATGATTACTATAATCATTTCAAATTTTTTTTTTACTCGACCGACCTTACCCAGGGTCGGTCCCAAGGTCGGTCGAAGTCAGTAGGGTATTACGCTGGAAGATTTCAGGGCCGACCGACCTTGAAAGTCCGGTCCCAAGGTTGGTCCATTCCAGTGAGTTACTTGACGGAAAATTTTTAGGCCGACCGACCTTGCATGTCCGGTCCCAAGGTCGGTCCATTCCAGTAGGTTTCATTACGGGAGATTTTCTGGCCGACCGACCTTGCAAGTCCGGTCCCCAAGGTCGGTCCATTCCAGAAGGTCTTCGTCTTTGTAAATCTGGGCTCGACCGACCTTGCAAGTTTGGTCCCAAGGTCGGTCCGTCCTAGTGTTTCAGTTTTGAAATCTGTTTTCAGTTCTATACTTTGCCCATTGTTTCGCCAATCTTCCTACATGTTTACACACTACTTAGTCCCTCCAAATTGCCTTAGTTCATCCACCAAATTCCTTACTCATTCCTAAATCATCATACACAATGTTTCCTCACTTCATTCAACACTCATGCCAACCTTTGCACTCAAATGCTACAGATTTTTTTAAGCTCAATTCTATCATCCCATACTTCCTCAACCAGTGTCATTCCTAGCATCCTAAATACATCATCTTATCATGCCAATTCATTTCCAAGAAACTACACTACCTATACCCAAGTCCAACTCTCTTCTTACCAAATCTTGCACACTAATTTTTCCGAATTCTACAATGCATTTTGATCCCTCTTTGCTACAGATTTTTACCTTCTTATTTCTCATACTACAACTACCATTCCTTGGTCATTACACATCTCTACTAACTCCAATACACACCTTGGTTCTCCCATTCACCAAGTCATCCAAAAATGCACATATTTCTACCGGAATTTCGTCATAGTTTACCTACAATTCTAACTTCTCCACATACATACTTTTCCATCAAATTCATTCCTCATCTAGCCACACCCATACAAGGGTCCTACCAGCACACAAGGCAATACTCATTACATCATTACTCCACCAAACATCAATACCTATACTCATACACAATATATTTGGCTCTAAGGCCTACCATCCACTTACTAGTTCCCAAATAGTCAAAAATTCATCACTTCAATACTAATACAATAGTTTAGGTTCTTTTATTTGTTTACCCATTCCCATTACTCTAATGCATTAAAATCAAGCATTAAGAAGGAGCTCTTACCTTGAGCTTATTTTTCCTTCATTTCTTTTCCAATTCTCCTCTTCCTCTCTTTCTTGCACAAATCGGTCAAGAGGGGATGGAGTTTCCAAACTCCATCCCAACATTCAAGAAACACAAAATACGCTCAATTAATTGTCTAAACCCTTAGGAAACCTTAATTCAATGAAAAGGGCTTAGAGCACAAGTTAGGGTTTTACCTTTGGAGATTTTTTAGAGGGGTTTTTAGGCCTTGAATACAAAGGAGAGTTCCTCCACCATTGGTGAGTTGAACCAAGCTCAAATCAAGAAGAAGACAAGGCATTACAAAAGGGGGCAAAATCGACCACTATAGAGAGTGAAGAAAAATGGATTTTTCTTGAAACTTTTTACCTTAGGAGGAAGAGGAGACTCCAAGCTTCGATTTGGTACCATTTCCTCTTCAAATGGGCAAAACCCATAGAGATGAAGTTGCTCATTTTCGGAATTTGAAAAGATAGAAATGTAGAGCTTGAAGAGGGGAGTTCAAATATGTATTTTATTTTACATTTGGAGCTCGAATGGAGCTAGAGCATGGAGAGAAGGAAGGGAAGCCATGGAAGCCATGAAGGAGCTTCCAAAATCGCTGCAAGAGGGGAGAAGAGGAGTCTCACGATGGGGGAAGGGAAGAATAGGGAGAGAGAGAGAGAGAGAGAGAGAAAGAAAGAAATGAGAGGAGAGAGATGCCCTTTTGCACTTTTGTACTTTTCTACTTTTGACTTTTCAACCCCCCTTAGATTAACATGTTAGTCTAGTGTGTGTGAGAGGGCTGTTTACACTAGTAAAAACCGGCCCCCACTGTTATACTATCTGGAGCATTTTTCGTCTTTTACAGAAAACGCTCGTTATTTTACCCGGTTTTGATACTATTCACTAACCGGGACCGTTTTTCAGAATTTTCTCGTTTCTTTACTTCTATTGATTATTAAGCTTCCGTTAATGCTTAATAATAGTTATTTAATGATTTATAATTTTTACGGGTTCGTTTGACCACTTAAAATCACGTTTTCGAGTTTTCTCGAAAAACGTGCGCTAAAGCTCTATTAGCGTTTTAATACATTATTTGAATCTGTTTTCTTCGGGAATCATTCCCGTATACTAATTAGGCATGAATAAGCCTTAGGAATCCTTATAATACTCTAACCGAGGTCTCGTACCTCTTATGGTTATTTAACGCTTATTTTAGAGTTCTCCGCTTTCTAAGCGTTTTCTCATTTCTTTTGGATTTTTTTTCCTTACCAAAATTACTTAGGCACTATTAGGCCCTTAAATACCATATTAAAATAATCTAATCACCATATTTAAGTTTGGGGTATTTCAATCTACCCCAATTAAAGAACTTTGCCCTCAAAGTTGGTGAATCTAATATTGTTACTCGTATAAATACTCTATGCTAAGGTTATGACCTCTACATATAACTTGTCAAACTCCAAATGTCTGACATGATGCATACTACGCATCCAAACAGCATGTCACTGCATGCATAGCAATCAAAAATATCCGTTACAAGCTCTCCATGGGGTCCGTCCACAGATAAATGAGGTACCATCCTCTCCCATGTCGAGCGATCCCTCAGGTACCGGTCACGTTTGAACACTTACGCTTTCTGGTTCACGGCCGTCATGACTTGAGCACTTACACTTTCTGGCTCTACTGTCCTTTGGTTCAGATCAAATTCATTTGCACATATAGAGATCCTCAGGCACTTACTCATACTTACTTACTCATACTTACTCGGGACTACGCTGCCCCAGTGCCCTTGGAAAAATACAAAACACACACTTTCACCGCACGAATGGTGTAGTGGTTTCAAAACTAATCAACACTCCCACCGACTCAAAACTAGCTTCTCCTCCTATGGTTTCGACCGGATACCCGTGCCTAGGCATGGAAGATCCACCAGCGCCCGTGGGAGCAGTTTCAAAACCGATCCTCATTCTCAAGTTTGAAGAAAACATTGTACCAAATTAGTTTTGGAAATTTGTTTTGAAAACTTGCATACATCTCCCAAATACCATTTATGATGATTATACCTATTACTAGTGTTATTTCTGTGACCACTTAAGGGGAGCTTCCAGAGTCCTTCAACCCCAATGTGATTAGCATTGGTGTTGAATTATCCTTCCACCCCAATTTGTATTCGGCTTCCCATGATCGCTAGCAAATCAAGTTCCACCTCCCACCTCCATTCCAAACAGACAAATCGTCGAATATTATTTTGTTTTCTATCTTTTTAATCTTGCTACTCATAATCACACACATACATTTTCCAATTTATATGATTCACTTACTTACTTACTAATCATCACATCAATTATGACTACATCATCTCCAACTACTATACTTAAGAAATTCATGGGTAATATCCCATTTATTTACTATACTCCAATTTATACTCATAAAATACATCGGTTTTATACCGATTTATACTCATTACATACATCGATTCCATACCGATTTATACTCCTCAAGTCTCCCATACGTACTCATTCCTCATACTATTACCAATGGGGTTCTCATTCCCCTGGAGTTTCTCTACTCTTTTTTCCTATACTTATTTCCCAAATACCTGCAATTACACGATGAGTGAATACAAATGTTTATGTAACATAAGTATCAACCATCAAAATGAATTCTCTTGCGCTATGCGCATTGTAGTTTACGCACCTATCACGTAAAACATACATTTCGCGGTTTTCGCAATACCCCCCTTAAAGGGGATTACGCCCATGTAATCTACCATGTGTCAACATTGGACATTGGTCGAAGGCATTCAGCCGTCATGGAGTGGTTCAGCTTCCATGCGGTCTATTATACAATGTTCCTTGAACAATGGGTCTTAACCGTATTATCGGTTAGTCCCTACATCAAGAATTTTCATCGGAGTTATTCAACTCTTAACCGGGTTCGGTTCTAGCCTAAATGGCTTTAAGGCATTGATGATTAACCTTTTGTTCACTATGTGTGTTTCACTTCGAACTCTGGGCCCACTAGCTTCTACTGCGCGACCCTGATAGCTTGGGTAATTCGCCCTTTTTGTTATCTTAAACGTGCTACACCTCACATTTTTATCCCTTTTATTGTGGGAGTAAGGTTCATTCAATCAGGCGTGGTATTTCTTACCATACACGAACTTGATGAGTTCTAGATTTATAACCGGCTCTCTGGCAATCTATATGTATACTGTTGTGTCTTGTAGTGATCATTCACTTGGTCCTCCGACTTATTGTCGGGTGAGGTTAAGCCACTACATAGTTGTAGTGCTTCCTCTGTTGTCAGTGGATTCTGAATTATGCCAGTTTCTCTGGTTCAGTACAAGTGTTCTTTACTCATGTGACCTTGCATTTTCTATGCGTCGGTCCTCGTGACTTTCTTAAGTCTCCTTTCACCTTTATTCCAATGGAATTCACATCTTGTGATTTTCGGTGTGTTTCACACTCTTCGTGCTTCTTTGGCTTAGGCCGCACGGTTTGTTTCTAAGCTTTTGCTTAACTGGCTTATTCCATGTTCGTTGGTGAAAGGAATAATTTACCATTACTTACACTTCCATATTCCTAGCTATCCCACTAGATCATTAACTGCACAAGTGCAATACCAAAACACTCAGTCCTACAGAGTGCAGAGGCGTAAACTCTTGGCAGTAACTCTCTCATGAGATCGTAATAAGAATGATCGTTTCTCCTTCCGGTGGTGCTTCATCATTTGGTGCAGACTCCTGGCTTGTTGCCCGGTCTGTCTACCATCTTGTATTATCAACTCCATAGCATTGGGTGATTATTCGCATACGTTGGTCGCCTGCTGCTCACCATGTTCTTACGGATTCCACAGTATTAGTTTACATGGCATCCGCTGTTGCTAGCTTCAGCTCATGCATTTCCACCATTTATACCATGGTTTGGTGTTTTTACTTCTGAGCTCCTTGAGCGTTATTAACTTATACTTTATGTTCCCACATATCGTGTTCCCTCTGAATCGATTACTCCTTGGTTGTCAACAATTGCTATTGAAGCTAACTTTACATTGCTTGGCAATAGTTATATGCTCAAGCTTCACTACATTAGTAGTTCTGAAAGAGATATACTTTCAGACGTTTATTGGTGGTATCCTCTTCTTGGGATCCATGTGTTCACCGCTCTTGCGGTCTCACAGTTATGAGGGGTATCCTTGCTCGTTGGTTATTAACCTTTTATTGGTATCGTCCTTGACCACTTCCATATGGTTTACAATGGGTTTTGCAACCGTCGAATTCTGTATTGTAATAGTTTCATGGCATACTAGCCATATCGCCTAGAGCTCTGCTCATCATAGGCTGTTCCCAAGTGGTTACTTCTCCGTATACCATAGAATGGCTTGGAGGTGATACCGGGCTCCAAGATAAGATCGTCGCATCACGCTTCCGTTTGTTGGAGACCCTTTAAGTATCTTGGTATTGATCGGTACCATTTATTAATTTGAGGTATCCCCTGTCAAGTGGGATCCCTTCGGTGTTCTAACCGAATGTTCGTTCCAATTGTGGTGTTCTTATTACGACATTACTGATAATACGGTCGCATCTAGCTGACATTTATGAGTGTATCCTGTTTGTGATCCTACCTTGCGGTTCTAGATCTGAGTTATCCCATTGAGGGTTATAAAGTCTTTCGTTCTTAGGGTAGACCATTGTTGTTTTTCCCTATGTCATAACTGGTTTGATAATCTCTTTGATGATGCATGGTATTTTTCGGTACCATATATGATCACTCTGTGTGTTTGTGGTAGTTGTTCTGGGAATTTCATCCCGTTCATTGGACACTGATGTGTTAATGTTAGGCATTTGCCTTACAGTGTTTAGACTGGGTATTCTTTCCAGTTATCATACTTTACTTCAATATCATCAAGACATATCCAATGTCTTTATTCAGTTGTTAGTGCTTCTTGCACCTTTAATTCTTAATCACTCTCCTGGAGTGAGTTCTTTACTCCTTAGCTTGTAAGATTATATGAGTTCCCTTTCTCTCGTTTGAAGTTTCCAGCTGTTTGGGTTTGAATTTACTTATGGTCCGTAGAATGGAGCTGACTACTTCCCGTGTTTCGTACACTACATGTATACATACGTGGGGTACCTTATTGATACGTTACCACTTACCTGACTATTTGTCGGGCCCGCAAGCTCCTTCGGAGTGCGGTCATCCCACATCCCGTATTTGGGTACACTCGTAGTGCTCGTCACACGCCTAGGTGAAGTATTCTATTGTCAACTCTTCTTGTATCATCCTATGATACTCACCGAAATTCCGTCGGTTTGGTTTTAAAACCCCAAGGTTTAAAAGAAGGGTTTGTGGTTTTGAAAGAAAAATTGAGTTGTGAAATAATAGTTCGGTGTTAAAAGAAGTTCTTCATGGGGTCGCCATGTCTGAGGTCTTGACCAAGTCCAGCTTCTCACTGACTGGTATGTTCCTAATACAATGGTCGGCCATTATGCCTTTCCAAGGTTTCGTTGTTTCAATTTCATAGGATTAGTGATCCTGTATTTGTTTCAATCCTCATGGTGGTACTTTATTAGGTACTAGTGGGTTGTTAAAAGTCTTCCAACCGTCTTGTAGTTGCTGCACTTGCCCTGGGCAAGTGCGCGGGTAGGTTGTTTTTTGGTCAACGTATACCGGTCACGGTATCGTTTCCATCCATATTTGGTGGTCTTATTAGATCTTCCTTTGATTTTTTGATCTTGGTGATCGATCTCTTGAGTCATTTCTCAGAGTACTTGACATGGTTGTCGTCCATCCGGGTGTCTCACACCTTCACTGTGGTTGACGAGACTTGACTTAACCTTAGGAACCACGTTGTAGCCCTATAGGTGTATGTTTTATGAATACTTTCATAGTTATTTGAACCATGTTGACCGGTTATCATAGCCTCTTGGGGTGTAGGTTTGGTATTAATCCAGCCTTGACGAATTTCCTTAGTCGGTTTGTATACCGTTATTGGTATTATCAACTATTACAGTCCGTAGACTCTCTTGTCTCGGGCTTGTTACTCTGTCCTTTTCGCTTCGTTGCGCGGTTGCGCTCCTCTTCTTGCTGGCTACTCATGGTTCTCGCGACTGCGAAGCACGTCGCCCCATGGTGCCATAAATTCCATTATCCTGTGTTTAGGATCTTCGATCCTTGGTTATTAAATGCGGTCATTGTCATTCGACGGGAACCGTCTTCGGGACTTCCAGTTCTTGGACTCTACCGTATGACAGGTTCTTTCCTAATAAGGTTTGTTTTTGCAACTGCCAGATCGGGTTTTACCCGAGTGTGAGAGGTCCTTCCAACTCTCTGGCGTTCTTGTCCCAACTTTACAACGGGGGACGTGGAGGGCGGGTCTGGTTATTGTAGGTTTCCGGTTCACCCAGAAGTTCCTAACTAGCGTATCTCACACGCTAACACTCAACCCTTAGCCCTAACTCTCTAATTTCTAACTCGGTATTTTCCTAAACTCGGTATTTCATCCATCAGAGCGATACTTCGCACTGATACTCACACTTAGCTTTTGCTTGTCCTCAAGCAAATAGAGAATAAATATATCTCTAAGGCCGTAGTATCAAACCTCAGGATTAAACAGATGCAAAACAGAGCAAGCAAAGTGACAATCAAAAGAATAGTTCTGCTCCTGGTTGTAGGTTTTCGCAAACAGTGAAAAAGAAATTTTTTAAAGCATGGATAAGTTAGACTACAAAATCTGAATGTATATTAACTTGGGATCTTCCACCATTTCTTTCCTTTAACCTTTGGATGACAAGGGGTGTGAAGTAACGCCTTATTCCGCGATACCTTTCAACACCACATACTCATGATCAAAAACAAAAATTAAACTGCAATTAACTCTTTTCGTATGCAAAAACATTCTCCTTCAAGAAATATATACAACACAATTGAATAATTGTGAATTGCAGAGTTTTTTCGTAACCCAGACTTTTCTCTCTATCCTTGTAACGGTGTTGGGCCAACTATCCCAGATCACGAGACCTTAGGTAGATAGGTGTTAAGGCACCCCTAGGACTTAATAACCGGATAGACGAGGCCTGCTTTTGATAGGAAAATTTTTGATCAGCGGAGTACCTTGCCTTATCCTTTCATTCCAAACTTTCATATCATTTCCAAAATCCCAAGATAAACTAATTCAGTTTCCCCAATCAACTTAATCCACCAAATTTTTGGGAAAACAGATTCATTTGAATAAAACTATATATACAAACAACCTAAAGCAGAAAGATTCTTGAGGTGGTCACCTGGCTTTACTTCAAAATTTATGCAAAAATTTTCACCCAAGAATTTAACATTTATAAGCACTCAGAGCAGTGATTCCCTCAATGCAAGAAGACAATTAAAACATGTGTGGCATTAAGTGCAACTGGCATATTTTCAGGGAAAGGTCTAAACTTCCTCACACTTAAGAGGAGCAATGTCCTCATTGTTCATAAAATAATCAAGAAAAGACCTTTCAAAATATGCCAGACTCATGAAGAATTTCATTCAGGACAATCATGGACTGATATAATAATAATCATTAAGCGTGATAGTCTGGACACAAACATTTAAAATAAAGAAACTGAGACTCCCCTGATATCGTAGATTGAGGAAGGTGTCCTTCCTCACACTTAAGTGCGAATAATGGGGGTAGTAGCGTTCCTCACACTTGCGTTCAAGCAAGTGTCCAGCCTTGGAGTTCTTCAGATACCATGATAAGAATTTCTCCTGCACACACTACCCAAAAATAAACGCTAAAAAGCGTTGCATGAAAGCATAGACACCATTTCCACTTTTTTTTGTTAAAAATTAAAATTAAAATAAAATCATAAATAAAAATAAAATAAAACCATATGCTCCCCTATTAATTGAAAATTTTTGTTAAATTTTTTTTCTCTTTTTTTTTTGAAAACATAATATAGAAATAATGTGGGGTACAAAATTAAAATAATAATAATAATAATAGGATAATAAAGTTTAACCACTGGGTTGCCTCCCAGTAAGCTGCCCGTAGTTTTAGTCTTTGGCTAGACTATCGCTTCGTTATCCTGGATCAAAAATAAGAGTAGATAATATCTTCGCCAGGAAAACGAAGTTAGTAATAATTAAAAGCAAACCACCTGGATCAAAACAAAACGTTGCTTCGGCATATATATTTGGAAAATGAATACTCCACAAAACCTGGTGTTTGAGGAGGTACTGCCGGTAGCGTAGTTTTAACAGGAGACCAGGTGTGATTGGCTTCATTTCCTCAAATTGGAGGATGTAAACATCCTCCTCCCGTTGTTGAGGCTTATGGAGGCAGGATGGGAGTTAATGAGAGACCGGTGGTAGTGGTGTTCCTTCCTCAGATTCGAGGATGTAAATTTCCTCCTCCGGTTGGTGAGGCTTAACAGGATAGCGCTCTTCCAGCTGGTTGACCGGCTCAGACACAATATCTTCGAATTTTAATTGCTCCTCCTGTGTTGGGGATGGAGATAGAGGAAGATTGTAATTCTCAAACATTTGTTCCAACTCGGCGTCGGAGAAAAATATACTGAGAAGTTTCTTTATCTCCTCATCAGAACTTGTAGCTTCAATAATATCTGGCTCGAATTGGTTTCACTCCTTGGAGTCACCACTGGAATCTCTTCAGGTGGCTCGGCCTGACTCAGGAGAAATTCGTCTAGCCTCCGTGTAGATTGTTGTTTGTTCTGATTGAAGTAGTAATACCCCAACTAAGTTTCGTTGTACTGTGCATTAGCCTGGTCGATTTCCCACCAATACGGCTCTCGATTTGATTGTTGAGGTGGTTGATAATCCTTGACCAACCTTCGATATGAGGATATTTCCTCTTGCATTTGTGTCCATTTCAAATTGATCAACAATCTTCTCACCTCATCGTATCCGCTTTCCATTATCAGTAACTAGCCTACAAAAACAAAAATAAAAATACCAAGTAGAATAGAAAATAACAATAGAAAAGAAACACAAAAACAAAAATAAAACAGAGATACAAGAAATATATATATTTGTTTTTTTTTGTAAGTAAAATAAAAATAAAGCAAAAATAAAATAAAAGTAAATAAAAATCGAAATCTCAATAATATTTAAAAACTACCAATTAACCGTGCTGGAGGTCCCCGGCAACGGCGCCAAAAACTTGTTGGAGAAATATGTGACTACTTCTACCACATAGGCAGTGTACCTAATCGTTTTGCGGGATAGTGGATTCGTGGGGTTGTCGTACTCTTGGGGACCTCGCTGTGGATAACTGTTAGTGGATTAAATTTACTGAGACTTCTAATAAATAGATTTTATCATTTTTTGAAGGAGAAGAAATAATCGAAAACTTAACTTGAACAAAACAATAATAAGAACAATTAAAATAAAACAAAATAATAAAAATAGAAATTATAAATCTTTTTGTTTTTGAGAAAGCATCCCGGGTTGTTCTGCTCACCTATTTTATCAATTATATTAATATAAACTTTACCACTTAAGTAATAAACTCAGAAACTATAAATAATTCGTTGACGACTAAATCTAACGAACCCTAACCAGTTGCTAGAACTAGCAGCAGACTAATGCTCTAATCCGGACACAACCGATCGCATAAAGAACAGCTTCTATTTGAGACTAATTAACCTATAGGCCGGATCAGGCTTCTAGCTGTTAATCAGGTTTATCTTCCCACGTCTTGTTATCTATCTCAGCTCTCGCATGTTGATTAGAAAACTACAAATATTGCTTTAATAATTGATCAGAGAATTAAAGCAGACGAAGAACTGGAATTAAACTACTACTTTAGATAAAATCATAGTGGAAAGCTTAACATAACATAATTATAAAAAATAGGCTCGCATCCCAAACCTGGGAGGGCTTGAGTTTATTAATTAAACATAACTATATATAAACAACATTTTAACAAAATAAGAGAAAGGGTAGAGAAAACTCCAGCTAGCAAGTTGACTCTGAATCCTAGCTCCGCCTCTGTATCCACGTCGTCCGTAATAATAATACTAATTAATGGCAGTGATGTGGTGTGGTGGTAAAACAAATAAAAATGGAGAAAACGGGGAGAAGAGAAATGGATGTGGTTGATGGATAGTATGGAGAGCGTATGTGGTGAGCGCTCCGGAGAGCTGATGAAGTATTGTGAACTGGCGTGGTGAGATGTTATGAACTTTGGATTTGAAGAAGGGATACCAAATACTGAAGAAAACGTAGCTTATTTATAGGAAAGGTGGAGAAGTGTGAATGGAATAAGATGGCGGTGGAGTCGGTAAGCAGATCCGTGAAGATCGCAGACAGAGATTTCATTCATGATCGGGCAGCAGCAATTGATTGCAGAGCCGGCGTCACGCGTGCACAAATTAAGGTGGGCACCGTCTGCAATTAATGAAGGAGCAGTTCGAGTGCGGCGCCGTCTGCAATTAATGAAGGAGCAGTTCGACTGCGGCGCCGCGAAGAAGGAAGAAGACGCCGCGAAGAACGAAGAAGAAAACTTCTCCGCGTCTGATTTTAATCTCGTCCGCCTCTGCGTCCGCGTTTGCGTCCGCCTAAATCAAACGGGACGTCTCTGATTATCCTTGTGTCCGCCCGGCCACTACCCTGTCCGCATGTCCGTCCGCGCAAGAACCAAGCGGACGTGTGTGTCTGCGCCTGTCTTCTTGTCCGCGCGAGTTGCAGGCGGTTGTCATAGGCGGACAAGTATGCGGTATTATATATATATATACCGATGTACTGCAATCTTCAACCGGCTCCCGATTCTTCGTTATAACTCCGTTTTACTCGCCGTTTGTTGCGTTGGAAAGCTCATGAGATTATCTATCCATTTACATGGCTTTTTCCTACATTTAACACATAAAATATATCAATTCATATCAAAACATAAATCTAGGAAAATCATATGATAAGTGAGAAATACGACACAAATTGCTATGAAAATAGGAAGAATTAAAGTCCTAAAAGTAGATGTATTTCTCGCTTATCAGATACCACTTTTTGTAACACCCCTACCGCTAATACCGTCATTACTGTACAAATACCTACCTTCGCAGCGGATAATACATACACAAC
Source organism: Limonium bicolor (assembly GCA_023374045.1). Lineage (NCBI taxonomy): Eukaryota > Viridiplantae > Streptophyta > Magnoliopsida > Caryophyllales > Plumbaginaceae > Limonium > Limonium bicolor. Next base: position 233,520,795 of record CM041781.1, on the reverse strand, counting down.
GGCGGGTGTACAATGCCGCTAGTCACCCACGCGACTAACAAGGCCAGCTACACTACTACATACTATCGGTCTGATGAATTGAACATACCGAGTATTCTACACAATGCATTACTTTCCCTTGCATACTCAACCATAAATCAATTACAATTCCACTACAATACTATACCGAGTATACTACAATCCTTAAGTTACCGATACAGTTTGGACTTCCAAATTCGCAATACAATACAAGTACAAATCCTATAATTCAACTACCTATGCTTACATAGCAATCCCCGTCCTACTCTCTCGAACGGTGGTCAGCTTCGAATACCTGTACGAATAATGTCGCCCCTTCGGGCTGCACACTAAAAACGTTCCCCCTAGGGGGTCAGCTTACGCTGAATATGACTTTCGCATATACCGCGTGCTAACCGCGGTACGCCGACTACTTTGGGTCGGATATACATGGAGTTCGTTTTACATGCATACATACATACTAATACTACGACAATACATTCAACAATACTTACATACGCATACAAGGTTCAATACCTACTAAGGAAGACAATTCGATAGTCAACCGTTTGTATTAGTTAGTTACTCATTACTTCCTCGTGCTTTGTTCGATATTCGTTACTATACTCGTACTTACTCCTTACTCGTTACTTATCACTTTACTCATACCTACTCGTCACTCAATGCTCATTAGCTTACTCGCACAGATTCCTTACTCCATACTCATTACTATACTTGTGCATACTCATTGCTCAATACTCCATACTTACTCATACATACCCAATACTCAATACTCGATACTTACTCATACATGCTTAGTACTCGGTACTCTTTACATACTCATACTCACTTCTTACTCAATACTCATTACTTTACTCGTACATACGCAATACTCAATACTCATTACTTTGGCCTCCAGGCGGAGTCATACACAAGACTCTCCACCGGACCTACAATACGAGGGCTATACACTTAGCTCCTCAAGTATTCAAATGCCTGTTTTTACCGGACTACTCAAATTCCCAACACTCCTCTCTTGGAGTACCTTACAATCTCATGGATTATCCTAGAAGTATCTCTCTTGATGACCTCCACTAGCTTAGGGAATTACCATCGTCTAGTATTCTCAGGTTTAAGGGTTTCCCCGACGTATCGAATACTCTCATTTTCGGGACATCACTTACATCAGTCGGGTCCTCTCATAATGGGTCGACTATTTGCTAAGGGGTTTGGAGATCCCTCATCATTCTTTACTACTCTCGTGGTTCATGACTTGCACCAACATTAATTCCTTTAATAGAGGTTACTTATATACTTCCACTACTTATTGTTTGTGGATTATTCATTCCGGTTCTCCTACCGTTATCGGGAGGTTACTACACCCGTACACTCTCTCACATTCTAGCGAGTTCATTGGTTTACGTTATCGTTTATTGGTTCGTTAGTTTAGTGCGTTTCTATGGTTCCATTAGTTCACAACATGACTCTTACTACGAGTCACTACGCAACAAGACTCATCTATGAGTCGGTCTACGCACTAAGTGAAGCCACACAATCAATCAAGAAGGGTTAGCTCATACAACATACAGCAAGACATACAATGAAAGGCAATAAACCGTTTTCATGCTTTAGTCTTGATTAGCCGGCATACAGCATACAAATCAACGTAACTCGGTTAGCATTCGGGGCATGAGAAAATCATACCTTTCACCGGGGTTAGCTTTACCGTGTGTTCCCTTGTTCCTTGGTTCACACTTGTTCCTCGACTCTTATTCTCGAACCAATGACTACATGCCAAATGATTCGATTAATTCTAAGCATTACAGTACTTACATAATTACTACACCCGTACTTACCCCGTTATCCCGTTACTTCGGTTTAACTTAATATTCTTAATTACACAACTTTCTTACTTATGTTCATACTTTCTTACCTTTACTACTACATCCATGGTGTACTACTATATGTATACCCATATGGGTGTAAGCATATATATATACAAATATAATTACTATAATCATTTCAAATTTTATTTTTGTTTTGACTCGACCGACCTTACCCAGGGTCGGTCCCAAGGTCGGTCGAAGTTAGTAGGGTATTACGCTGGAAGATTTCAGGGCCGACCGACCATGCAAGTGCGGTCCCAAGGTCGGTCCATTCCAGTTAGTTACTTGACGGAAAATTTTTAGGCCGACCGACCTTGCATGTCCGGTCCCAAGGTCGGTCCATTCCAGTAGGTTTCATTACGGGAGATTTTCTGGCCGACCGACCTTGCAAGTCCGGTCCCCAAGGTCGGTCCATTCCAGAAGGTCTTCATCTTTGTAAATCTGGGCTCGACCGACCTTGGAAGTTTGGTCCCAAGGTCGGTCCGTCCTAGTGTTTTAGTTTTGAAATCTGTTGTAACACCCCTACTGCTAATCTCATCATTATCTCTTAAACTGTTACAATTACCATTAAGCTCGCAGCGGAATTCAAATACAACAGAGGGTGATACAACGCCGTTAGCCACCCTCGTGGCTAACCAGGCCTGACTCACATACAGTAACGGTCTGATGGACTGGAACAACCGAGTACTTCATACAAATACCATAATCAATTCACTTCTTTACTATACCGAGTCTACATTATACGGATGCCGATAACATACTCGGACTTACACCTTATTCAAACGCATAAGTAATTACAATCTAACTACCCATGCTCACAGCAGTCCCCGTCCTACTCTCTCGAACGGCCAGCTTCAAGTACCTGCACACTAAAAACGTTCCCCCTAGGGGGTCAGCTTTCGCTGCGCATGAAATTCGCATATACCGCGTGCTAACCGCGGTACGCCGACTACTTCGGGTCGGATATACATGGAGTTCATTTTAATCAAACAACATGCATCATGGCAATACAATATATATGTATATCACACAAGGAATCTACATCCAGTCATGGAACACGATTCCTAACTAACATAACAATGTTGTTAGTGGTAACTGGTTACTCTTAGGCATTGAGAGTTGTTCCTCGCTATGCCTTGTTTACTTATTTAATACCTCACCCGTTCTCTCGGGTTACTTATTCGTTTACACACCCATTCTCTTGGGCTACTCATTCTTATGCTTACCCATTCTCTCGGGTTACTCATACATATACTCACCCCTTTCTCTCGGGTTATTTATACGCGTTATCTCACCCACACTCTTGGGTTATTCATACTCAAGCTCTCGTAGATTCTCGAGACACTACAGGTCTCCTACGTCACGCTTGTTCTCTTATTACATACTTGAGCCAAAACTCATGGCTCTCTAGCATAGTCTTACTTCCCCGGTTTCGACCCTACTCTGGGTCTAGCGTGGTGGAAAGGTTCAACTAGCTCACGGAACTCTCTCTTAGTTCCTAACTCTTTTTACATAGGTCCGACTACTCTCGGACTACTCACATTCCCATATACTCCTCTCTCGGAGTTATAATTATATCATGTATATTAGTCTAGAAGCATCACTCTCGATGTTTCTGATGACTTAGGGAACATTACTCAAGTTTGGTTAATCTTAGGTTTTAAGAGTTACCTTTACAGTACATATACTCGTACTTTCGGTTATATTCTTATACCGGGTAAACCCTCTTATAGGAGGTCGACCATGTCTCAAGGGAGTTACTAATCCCCTAGGTCTCATTTATCTTCCTTATAAGTTCACATTATTGGATTAACTTCAATCCTCTCGATGGAGGTTCATTTATCTCTCCACTCATATTTATTTCGTGGATCGTTTCAGTACGGTTCTCTAACCGTTATCGGGTATATACTCAACCCGTACATCTCCTCGCATTTTAGGGAGTTCATATGTTTGTGTTATCGTTATACTTTAATCGATAGCTTGTGTGTGTTTGCATAATACCATTGGTTATGTGACTACCCGTTCAACGGGTTTCTAGACAATCAGTACTCACTAAGAGTCGGTCTATGCACTAAGTTAGACCACACCGGCATACAAGTATGTTAGCTCATTCAACATACAACAATGCATGCATAATCAAACAAGGGATTATTTTCATGCTTTAATCTTGATTAAGCCGGCACACAAACACACAAATCAGAGTAACTCGGTTAGCATACGGGGCATGAGAAAATCATACCTTTCACCGAAGATGCACTCTAATGTGCCATCACATGTTCCTTGAAAATCTTTGTACAACTGGTAACATTATAACTATCTTTATTAATATCGGGGTAACATAATTATTTAACGACTAATGCGCCCATGATTAACCCCGTTCGATAGTTTTATAACTTACATTTGTATTACAACTTCTTACCACTCAATCACCATTATAACTTACTTAAGTTCTTAGGGTCTCAATCATCGCTACCCTATTAATGGCATACCTTAATACCAATTAACATTCTTAGAAATTAAAATTTCTTTTTTTTTTTTTGTTAAGGGTCGACCGACCCACCGACCGACCCAACCCCTGGGTCGGTCCGTCCCAGTAACTTTCTGGTTCAGAAATCAACCTTAGACCGACCCACGACCGACCCATCCTTATGGGTCGGTCCATTGCCGAAACTTTAAATTTTGCCCGACCGACCCAAAGCTAAGCCGACCGACCCAAAACTCTCTGGGTCGGTCCATTGCCGAAGCTTTCTGGCTGGCTTAACATGGTCCGACCGACCCAGAACTGGGTCGGACCCTGGGTCGGTCCACTACAGATTTTTCTCTTAATTTGTTCTTTCAACTCCAAATCAATCCTTAAACCACCCTTAATCTTTCCACAAGTTTACCACATGTTTAATCACCTTAAAACATGCTCTAAAACTCTTCAAATCATGGGTTAAACCCTTACTCAAATTCTTGCCCAAAATCACAAATTTGCATTCTCCTTTTGCACTAATGCACACTTGTGCATTTTCTAACCTCTCTTGATACTTGCATCATTGCTCTCTCTTCATTTAACCATTCCAAAACTTCCAAGATAATGCACACCTCATACCAAGTTCCATGACTCACTCTCAAAGCCTTAGATCTTCTTTGTTTTCTAGAAACTCCTAAGGCACTAAACCACTCTTTTGCTACAGATTTTTGCATCATTTCCCTCCCTTGAACAAGTCTTCCTAAAGTGGTTAACTAACTCAAATAAGTCTCCATCCACACCTAGTTTCTCTAGGTCATTCCTCACACACAACAATGCTCAAACCACTCAACTTTCTACACAAATTTTGCCATAACTTGGCCACTTTTCTATCTTTGCCCAAAACTCATTTCTTCACATGAATCATCCTAAAACTAGCCAAACCACAAGGGTTCTATCAGCACTCAATATTTTCCTCATTAATCAAGCAAAACTCATTAAGCACCATAAAGCATAATTCATCATATATATAGCTCCCAAAACAAGCATTAACTCACAAAGGTTTTCTCACTTGCATTATTTCTATGCAAGCACCTCATCATCACAACTCAAGTGGGGTTCATTCATTTTATTAACCCTTCCCAAATCCTAATACATATAGGATACCACTAAGATAGGTTTCTTACCTTAATTTTCTTAAGTTTCCTTTTATTTCTCTTCTCCTCTTCTCCTCTCTTCTTCCTTCAAAATCGGCCAAGGCAATTCATTTGCCCATTTCTCTAGCCACATTCAAATTGCCAAATAAGCACCAAGGAGCTCCCTTAGGCTCAACAAATAAACTAAAATTCACAAGGATGCTTAAAGCACCAAATTAGGTTTTACCTTTGGAATTTCTTGAATGGTTTTCAACTCTTGAATCTTAAGAGGGACTCCCCACCAAAGCTTGGAGAATATCTCAAACAAGAAGAAAAGCTAGTCATTACCAAAAGCCAAAATCGGCCAAGGTGAGAAAATGGAGAAAACAGACTTTTTCATGGATATTTTTACCTTGATAGAAAGAGGAAGCTTCAAGCTACCTATGTGTTTTTCTCCTCAAATGGGCAACACCACGAAATGAAACTCACCATTTTCGAGTTTTGAAAAGAGAGGATGGTAGAGGGTGATGAGAGGATCACAAATATGTACTTATTTTTGAGTTCGGAGCAAGGATGAAGCTTGGGCATGGAGGAGAAGGTGGAGAAGCCATGCTTGGGGCTTCCATGTCGCACAGCACACAGAGAGGAAGGAGAAATCGTGAAGATGGGGAAAGAGAAAGAAGAAAGAGAAAGAGAATGGAGGAAAGAGAGAGAGAGGAAATTATGTTATGCTTTTTGCTTTTACTTTTCTCTCTCTTCCTTTTCTTTCTTTCTTACTTATTTACTAGCTTAGAGTGTGTGTGTGAGTGGGTGACTCACCAAAAAACCGGCCCCCACAATATTAGAGAGCTGGAGCGTTTTTCGTTTTCTGACAGAAAACGCTCGTTATTTTACCCGGTTTGGCACTATTCACTACCCGGGCCCGTTTTTCGGATTTTTCTCGTTTCTTTATTTTTAAGGGCTATTAAGCTTCCATTAATACTTAATTATAGTTATAATCAACTATAATTTTTACGGGTCCATTTGACCACTTAAAGTCGCGTTTTCGGGTTTTCTCGAAAAACGTGCTTTAAACTCCGTTAGCGTTTTAATCCATTATTTGGATCCGTTTTCTTCGGGAATCATTCCCGTATACTTATTAGGCCTAACTAAGCCTTAGGAATCCATCTCGGACCCTCTCGAGATCATATATCTCTTATACTTATTTAACGCGCATTAGCGTTTTTCGCTTTTCAAGCGTTTTCTCTTTTCTTTTGGTTTTATTCTTTTTACCAATACTCTTTAGGCACCATTAGGCCTTTTTTAATCATATTAGAGTAATTTAATCGCCATCCCTAGATCCGGGGTATTTCATCTGTTTTCAGTTCTATACTTTGCCCATTGTTTCCCCAATCTTCCTACATGTAATCCTACATGTTTACACACTACATAGGCCCTCCAAATTGCCTTAGTTCATCCACCAAATTCCTTACTCATTCCTAAATCCTCATACACAATTTTTCCTCACTTCATTCAACACTTATGCCAACCTTTGCACTCAAATGCTACAGATTTTTTTGAGCTCAATTCTATCATCCCATACTTCCTCAACCAATGTCATTCTTAGCATCCTAAATACATCATCTTATCATGCCAATTCATTTCCAAGCAACTACAATACCTATACCCAAGTCCAACTCTCTTCTTACCAAATCTTGCACACTAATTTTTCCTAATTCTACAATGCATTTTGATCCCTCTTTGCTACAGATTTTTACCTTCTTATTTCTCATACTACAACTACCATTCCTTGGTCATTACACATCTCTACTAACTCCAATACACACCTTGGTTCTCCCATTCACCAAGTCATCCAAAAATGCACATATTTCTACCGGAATTTCGCCATAGTTTACCTACAATTCTAACTTCTCCACATACATACTTTTCCATCAAATTCATTCCTCATCTAGCCACACCCATACAAGGGTCCTACCAGCACACAAGGCAATACTCATTACATCATTACTCCACCAAACATCAATACCAATACTCATACACAATATATTTGGCTCTAAGGCCTACCATCCACTTACTAGTTCCCAAATACTCAAAAATTCATAACTTCAATACTAATACAATAGTTTAGGTTCTTTTATTTGTTTACCCATTCCCATTACTCTAATGCATTAAAATTAAGCATTAAGAAGGAGCTCTTACCTTGAGCTTATTTTTCCTTCATTTCTTTTCCAATTCTCCTCTTCCTCTCTTTCTTGCACAAATCGGTCAAGAGGGGATGGAGTTTCCAAACTCCATCCCAACATTCAAGAAACACAAAATACACTCAATTAATTGTCTAAACCCTTAGGAAACATTAATTCAATGAAAAGGGCTTAGAGCACAAGTTAGGGTTTTACCTTTGGAGATTTTTTAGAGGGGTTTTTAGGCCTTGAATACAAAGGAGAGTTCCTACACCATTGGAGAGTTGAACCAAGCTCAAATCAAGAAGAAGACAAGGCATTACAAAAGGGCGCAAAATCGGCCACTATAGAGAGTAAAGAAAAATGGATTTTTCTTGAAACTTTTTACCTTAGGAGGAAGAGGAGACTCCAAGCTTCGATTTGGTACCATTTCCTCTTCAAATGGGCAAAACCCATGGAGATGAAGTTGCTCATTTTCGGATTTTGAAAAGATAGAAATGTAGAGCTTGAAGAGGGGAGTTCAAATATGTATTTTATTTTACATTTGGAGCTCAAATGGAGCTAGAGCATGGAGAGAAGGAAGGGAAGCCATGGAGGAGCTTCCAAAATCGGCTGCAAGAGGGGAGAAGAGGAGTCTCACGATGGGGGAAGGGAAGAATAGGAGAGAGAGAGAGAAGGAAATGAGAGGAGAGAGATGCCCTTTTTCACTTTTGTACTTTTCTACTTTTGACTTTTCAACCCCCCTTAGATTAACATGTTAGTCTAGTGTGTGTCAGAGGGCTGTTTACACTAGTAAAAACCGGCCCCCACTGTTATACTAGCTGGAGCGTTTTTCGTCTTTTACAGAAAACGCTCGTTATTTTACCCGGTTTTGATACTATTCACTAACCGGGCCCGTTTTTCGGAATTTTCTCGTTTCTTTACTTTTATTGATTATTAAGCTTCCGTTAATGCTTAATAATAGTTATTTAATGATTTATATTTTTACGGGTTCGTTTGACCACTTAAAATCACGTTTTCGAGTTTTCTCGAAAAATGTGCGCTAAAGCTCTATTAGCGTTTTAATACATTATTTGAATCCGTTTTCTTCGGGAATCATTCCCGTATACTAATTAGGCATGAATAAGCCTTATGAATCCTTATAATACTCTAACCGAGGTTGCTAACTGAGAATTTGTTAGGATAACTATATACATAAAAAGAATAAAATAATAACTAATCCTACAACTCTACTACGGGTAGCAAAATAAAAACCTGGTCGGAGTATAGTGTAAATATATTACGACCGAGAGTATCGTACCCAAGGGACTTATAGAAAATTAGTCCTAATCCGGGCAAAAGCCTATTCTATAATAATAAGGGGGAAATGTAAATGACACAATAATTAACAAAAACCTATCTAAATACGAGGTTTAGGACTAAACCACCCTAAGTAACAACATGATCACGCAATGCAACTTCAAGACACGAACTTAACCAGCCAACATGATTGCGTCGACGTCCTGCCGGACACCAGATGCACGGCATATTCAAATTCTTGAATGTGCCGGACAGGAAGCACCCGGCAGTGCATCCGGCACGTTCATATGGTGAAAACCACTCTCTTGCTTCGAACAAGAAACTCAAAACCCATTAACAAATCGAGCATATGTCATGCTACGAAATGAACAAGGAGATGGGGGAAGATGGATTAACTCGCAATCTTTAATGCTAACCCTAAATTATAGATGAAAACATCAGAGACCACTAAGATTTGTCTAACCTATCCTACTCTTGGGCTTTTCCCCCTCAAGTAGAATTTGCATAAAGAGAATGAGTGATCAACTAATTCCCTTGCCATAAGAACCAGAATCTTAATGAACGCTTGAATTTGTATTGAAATAATCATATTGTTAACATAGAAGGAATTCATCCCTAGCCAAAGCCTAACAAGGATTCCTACTTCACCACCCACTCAAATAGAGAAGGAATACATGAGGGAGAAGGAGATTGGTTATAGCCTTAACCCGAAAAGGAAATCTTCTCTTCTTCTTGTGGATGGATCCGTAGAAAAGCCTTGGACACCAACACTTGGAATGAGGCGGGAATGAAGCGTGGAATGGAGTATAATATGGTGTTGAAGTGTGTGAAAGTGTATCCCTTCTCGTCCTATTTATAGGCAACAAAATCCATGTATGCCGGGTGGCGTGCCGGGTAGAAGTCATCCGGCACCTAATAAAACACGTGCCAACCGTTAACGGCCGAAACCGTCAAATCTATGCGAACCGACGCCTGTGCCGGACAGGATATGTCTGGCACCGTACCCGGCAGGGGCTGGAGTGGTAACGGTCATAACTACTGTCGTTTGGTCAACCGTGATAACTTTTCCTTATGCCGGGTAGTTCCCACCCGGCATCGGATCCGGCAGTAACATGTTTCTGCTCCGTACTTGTGCCGTGTAGAGGACATCCGGCCTTATGTCCGGCATTTTGGTCAGAAATTATTTCCTTGTATGAAAAACATGTAAAAATATAAATCTGAACAAATAATGGACTTTATACATAATATAACATAAATAACATATATATAACCCTATTTACACAAATATAATCCTAAATCTAGCACATAAAAACATGATAAGTCTGCGGCTTATCAGAGATCTCGTACCTCTTATGGTTATTTAACACTTATTTTAGAGTTCTCCGCTTTCTAAGTGTTTTCTCATTTCTTTTGGATTTATTTTCCTTACCAAAATTACTTAGGCACTATTAGGCCCTTAAATACCATATTAAAATAATCTAATCACCATATTTAAGTTCGGGGTATTTCAATCTACCCCCCTTAAAGAACTTTGCCCTCAAAGTTGGTGAATCTAATATTGTTACTCGTATAAATACTTTATGCTAAGGTTATGACCTCTACATATAACTTGTCAAACTCCAAATGTCTGACATGATGCATACTACGCATCCAAACAGCATGTCACTGCATGCATAGCAATCAAAAATATCCATTACAAGCTCTCCATGGGGTCCGTCCGCAGATAAATGAGGTACCATCCTCTCCCATGTCGAGCGATCCCTCAGGTACCGGTCACGTTTGAACACTTACGCTTTCTGGTTCACGGCCGTCATGACTTGAGCACTTATACTTTCTGGCTCTACGGTCCTTTGGTTCAGATCAAATTCATTTGCACATATAGAGATTCTCAGGCACTTACTCACTTACTTACTCATACTTTACTCATACTTACTCGGGACTACGCTGCCCCAGTGCCCTTGGAAAAATACAAAACACACACTGTCACCGACGAACGGTGTAGTGGTTTCAAAACTAATCAACACTCCCACCGACTCAAAACTAGCTTCTCCTCCTATGGTTTCGACCGGATACCCGTGCCTAGGCATGGAAGATCCACCACGCCCGTGGGAGCGGTTTCAAAACTGATCCCCATTCTCAAGTTTGAAGAAAACATTGTACCAAATTAGTTTTGGAAATTTGTTTTGAAAACTTGCATACATCTCCCAAATACCATTTATGATGATTATACCTACTAGTGTTATTTCTGTGACCACTTAAGGGGAGCTTCCAGAGTCCTTCAACCCCAATGTGATCAGCATTGGTGTTGAATTATCCTTCCACCCCAATTTGTGTTCAGCTTCCCTTGATCGCTAGCAAATCAAGTTCCACCTCCCACCTCCATTCCAAACAGACAAATCGTCAAACATTATTTCGTTTTCTATCTTTTTAATCTTGCTACTCATAATCACACATATACATTTTCCAATTTATCTGATTCACTTACTTACTTACTAATCATCTCATCAATTATTACTACATCATCTCCAACTACTATACTTAAGAAATTCATGGGTAATATCCCATTTATTTACAATACTCCAATTTAAACTCATAAAATACATCGGTTTTATGCCGATTTATACTCATTACATACATCGGTTCCATACCGATTTATACTCCTCAAGTCTCCCACACGTACTCATTCCTCATACTATTACCAATGTGGTTCTCATTCCCCTGGAGTTTCTCTACTCTTTTTTCCTACACTTATTTCTCAAATACCTCCAATTACACGATGAGTGAATACAAATGTTTATGCAATATAAGTATCAACCATCAAAACGAATTCTCTTGCGCTATGCGCATTGTAGTTTACGCACCTATCACGTAAAACATACATTTCGCAGTTTTCGCTCTACCCCCCTTAAAGGGGATTACGCCCACGTAATCTACCATGTGTCAACATTGGACATTGGTCGATGGCATTCAGCCGTCACAGAGTGGTTCAGCTTCCATGCAGTCTATTATACAATGTTCCTTGAACAATGGGTCTTAACCGTATTATCGGTTAGTCCCTACATTAAGAATTTTCATCAGAGTTATTCAACTCTTAACCGGGTTCGGTTCTAGCCTAAATGGCTTTAAGGCATTAATGATTAACCTTTTGTTCACTATGTGTGTTTCACTTAGAACTCTGGGCCCACTAGCTTCTGCTGCGCGACCCTGATAGCTTGGGTTATTCGCCCTTTTTGTTATCTTAAACGTGCTACACCTCACCTTTTTATCCTTTTTATTGTGGGAGTAAGGTTCAATCAGGCATGGTATTTCTTACCATACGCGAACTTGATGAGTTCTAGATTTATAACCGGCTCTCCGGCAATCTATATGTATACTGTTGTGTCTTGTAGTGATCATTCACTTGGTCCTCCGACTTATTTTCGGGTGAGGTTAAGCCACTACTTAGTTGTAGTGCTTCCTCTATTGTCAGTGGATTCTGAATTATGCCAGTTTCTCTGGTTCAGTACAAGTGTTCTTTACTCGTGTGACCTTGCATTTTCTATGCGTCTGTCCTCGTGACTTTCTTAAGTCTCCTTTCACCTTTATTCCAATGGAATTCACATCTTGTGATTTTCGGTGTGTTTCACACTCTTCGTGCTTCTTTGGCCTTAGGCCGCACGGTTTGTTTCTAAGCTTTTGCTTAACTGGCTTATGCCATGTTCGTTGGTGAAAGGAAGAATTTACCATTACTTACACTTCCATATTCCTAGCTATCCCACTAGATCATTAACTGCACAAGTGCAATACCAAAACACTCAGTCCTACAGAGTGCAGAGGCGTAAACTCTTGGCAGTAACTCTCTCATGAGATCGCAATAAGAATGATCGTTTCTCCTTCCGGTGGTGCTTCATCATTTGGTGCAGACTCCTGGCTTGTTGCCCGGTCTGTGTACCATCTTGTATTATTAACTCCATAGCATTGGGTGATTATTCGCATACGTTGGTCGCCTGCTGCGCACCATGTTCTTACGGATTCCACAGTATTGGTTTACATGGCATCCGCTGTTGCTAGCTTAAGCTCATGCATTTCCACCATTTATACCATGGTTTGGTGTTTTTACTTCTGAGCTCCTTGAGCGTTATTAACTTATACTTTATGTTCCCACATATCGTGTTCCCTCTGAATCGATTACTCCTTGGTTGTCAACAATTGCTATTGAAGCTTACTTTACATTGCTTGGCAATAGTTATATGCTCAAGCTTCACTACATTAGTAGTTCTGAAAGGGATATACTTTCAGACGTTTATTGGTGGTATCCTCTTCTTGGGATCCATGTGTTCACCGCTCTTGCGGTCTCACAGTTATGAGGGGTATCCTTGCTCGTTGGTTATTAACCTTTTATTGGTATCGTCCTTGACCACTTCCATATGGTTTACAATGGGTTTTGCAACCGTCGAATTATGTATTGTAATAGTTTCATGGCATACTAGCCATATCGCCTAGAGCTCTGCTCATCATAGGCTGTTCCCAAGTGGTTACTTCTCCGTATACCATAGAATGGCTTGGAGGTGATACCGGGCTCCAAGATAAGATCGTCGCATCACGCTTCCGTTTGTTGAAGACCCTTTAAGTATCTTGGTATTGATTGGTACCATTTATTAATTTGAGGTATCCCTTGTCAAGTGGGATCCCTTCGGTGTTCTAACCGAATGTTCGTTCCAATTGTGGTGTTCTTATTACAACATTACTGATTATACGGTCGCATCTAGCTGACATTTATGAGTGTATCCAGTTTGTGATCCTACCTTGCGGTTCTGGATCTGAGTTATCCCATTGAGGGTTATAAAGTCTTTCGTTCTTAGGGTAGACCATTGTTGTTTTTCCCTATGTCATAACTGGTTTGATAATCTCTTTGATGATGCATGGTATTTTTCGGTACCATATATGATCACTTTGTGTGTTTGTGGTAGTTGTCCTGGGAATTTCATCCCGTTCATTGGACACTGATGTGTTAATGTTAGGCATTTGCCTTACAGTGTTTAGACTGGGTATTCTTTCCAGTTATCGTACTTTACTTCAATATCTTCAAGACATATCCAATGTCTTTATTCAGTTGTTAGTGCTTCTTGCACCTTTAATTCTTAATCACTCTCCTGGAGTGAGTTCTTTACTCCTTAGCTTGTAAGCTTATATGAGTTCCCTTTCTCTCGTTTGAAGTGTCCAGCTGCTTGGGTTTGAATTTACTTATGGTCCGTAGAACGGAGCTGACTACTTCCCGTGTTTCGTACACTACATGTATACATATGTGGGGCACCTTGTTGATACGTTACCACTTACCTGACTATTTGTCGGGCCCGCAAGCTCCTTCGGAGTGCGGTCATCCCACATCCTGTATTTGGGTACACTCGTAGTGCTCGTCACACGCCTAGGTGAAGTATTCTATTGTCAACTCTTCTTGTATCATCCTATGATACTCACCGAAATTCCGTCGGTTTGGTTTTAAAACCCCAAGGTTTAAAAGAAGGGTTTGTGGTTTTGAAAGAAAAATTGGGTTGTGAAATAATAGTTCGGTGTTAAAAGAAGTTCTTCATGGGGTCACCATGTCTGAGGTCTTGACCAAGTCCAGCTTCTCGCTGACTGGTATGTTCCTAATACAATGGTCGGCCATTATGCCTTTCCAAGGTTTCGTTGTTTCAATTTCTTAGGATTAGTGATCCTGTATTTGTTTCAATCCTCATGGTGGTACTTTATTAGGTACTAATGGGTTGTTAAAAGTCTTCCAACCGTCTTGTAGTTGCTGCACTTGCCCTGGGCAAGTGCGCGGGTAGGTTGTTTTTCGGTCAACGTATACCGGTCACGGTATCGTTTCCATCCATATTTGGTGTTCTTATTAGATCTTCCTTTGATTTTTTGATCTTGGTGATCGATCTCCTGAGTCATTTCTGAGAGTACTTGACATGGTTGTCGTCCATCCGGGTGTCTCACACCTTCACTGTGGTTGACGAGACTTGACTTAACCTTAGGAACCACGTTGTAGCCCTATAGGTGTATGTTTTATGAATACTTTCATAGTTATTTGAACCATGTTGACTGGTTATCATAGCCTCTTAGGGTGTAGGTTTGGTATTAATCCAGCCTCGACTAATTTCCTTAGTCGGTTTGTATACCGTTATTGGTATTATCAACTATTACAGTCCGTAGACTCTCTTGTCTCGGGCTTGTTTCTCTGTCCTTTTCGCTTCGTTGCGCGGTTGCGCTCCTCTTCTTGCTGGCTACTCATGGTTCTCGCGACTGTGAAGCACGTCGCCCCATGGTGCCATAAATTCCATTATCCTGAGTTTAGGATCTTCGATCCTTGGTCATTAAATGCGGTCATTGTCATTCGACGGGAACCATCTTCCGAACTTCCAGTTCTTGGACTCTACCGTATGACAGGTTCTTTCCTAATAAGGTTTGTTTTTGCAACTGCCAGATCGGGTTTTACCCGAGTGTGAGAGGTCCTTCCAACTCTCTGGCGTTCTTGTCCCAACTTTACAACGGGGGACGTGGAGGGGGTATGGTTATTGTAGGTTTCCAGTTCACCCAGAAGTTCCTAACTAGCGTATCTCACACGCTAACACTCAACCCTTAGCCCTAAGTCTCTAATTTCTAACTTGGTATTTTCCTAAACTCAGTATTTCATCCATCAGAGCGATACTTCGCTCTGATACCACTTTTTGTAACACCCCTACCGCTAATACCATCATTACTGTACAAATACCTACCTTCGCAGCGGATAATACATACACAACGACGGGTGTACAATGCCGCTAGTCACCCACGTGACTAACAAGGCCAGCTACACTACTACATACTATCGTTCTGATGATTTGAGCATACCGAGTATTCTACACAATGCATTACTTTCCCTTGCGTACTCAACCATAAATCAATTACAATTCCAATACAATACAATACCGAGTATACTTCAATCCTTAAGTTACCGAAACAGTTTGGACTTCCAAATTCGCAATACAATACAAGTACAAATCCTATAATTCAACTACCCATGCTTACATAGCAATCCCCGTTCTACTCTCTCGAACGGTGGTCAGCTTCGAATACCTGTACGAATAATAACGTCGCCCCTTCGGGTACCTGCACACTAAAAACGTTCCCCCTAGGGGGTCAGCTTACGCTGAATATGACTTTCGCATATACCGCGTGCTAACCGCGGTACGCCGACTACTTTGGGTCGGATATACATGGAGTTCATTTTACATGCATACATACATACTAATACTACGGCAATACATTCAACAATACTTACATACGCATACAAGGTTCAATACCTACTAAGGAAGACAATTCGATAGTCAACCGTTTGTATTAGTTAGTTACTCATTACTTCCTCGTGCTTTGTTCGATATTCGTTACTATACTCGTACTTACTCCTTACTCGTTACTCATCACTTTACTCATACCTACTCGTCACTCAATTCTCATTAGCTTACTCGCACAGATTCCTTACTCCATACTCATTACTATACTTGTGCATACTCATTGCTCAATACTCCACACTTACTCATACATACCCAATACTCAATACTCGATACTTACTCATACATGCTCAGTACTCGGTACTCTTTACATACTCATACTCACTTCTTACTCAATACTCATTACTTTACTCGTACATACGCAATACTCAATACTCATTACCTTGGCCTCCGGGCGGAGTCATACACAAGACTCGCCTCTGGACCTACAATACGAGGGCTATACACTTAGCTCCTCAAGTATTCAAATGCCCGTTTTTACCGGACTACTCAAATTCCCAACACTCCTTTCTCGGAGTACCTTACAATCTCATGGATTAGCCTAGAAGTATCTCTCTCGATGACCTCCACTAGCTTAGGGAATTACCACCGTCTAGTATTCTCAGGTTTAAGGGTTTCCCCGACGTATCGAATACTCTCATGTTCGGGACATCACTTACATCAGTCGGGTCCTCTCATAATGGGTCGACTATTTGCTAAGGGGTTTGGAGATCCCTCATCATTCTTTACTACTCTCGTGGTTCATGACTTGCACCAACATTAATTCCTCTAATAGAGGTTACTTATATACTTCCACTACTTATTGTTTGTGGATTATTCATTCCGGTTATCCTACCGTTATCGGGAGGTTACTACTCCCGTACACTCTCTCACATTCTAGCGAGTTCATTGGTTTACGTTATCGTTTATTGGTTCGTTTGTTTAGTGTGTTTCTACAGTTCCATTAGTTCACAACATGACTCTTACTACGAGTCACTACGCAACAAGACTCATCTCTGAGTCGGTCTAGGCACTAAGTGAAGCCACACAATCAATCAAGAAGGGTTAGCTCATACAACATACAGCAAGACATACAATGAAAGGCAATAAACCGTTTTCATGCTTTAGTCTTGATTAGCCGGCATACAACATACAAATCAACGTAACTCGGTTAGCATTCGGGGCATGAGAAAATCATACCTTTCACCGGGGTTAGCTTTACCGTGTGTTCCCTTGTTCCTTGGTTCACACTTGTTCCTCGACTCTTATTCTCCAACCAATGACTACATGCCAAATGATTCGATTAATTATAAGCATTACAGTACTTACATAATTACTACACCCGTACTTACCCCGTTATCCCGTTACTTCGGTTTAACTTAAATTCTTAATTACACAACTTTCTTACTTATGTTCATACTTTCTAACCTTTACTACTACATCCATGGTGTACTACTATATGTATACCCATATGGGTGTAAGCATATATATATATATATACAAATATGATTACTATAATCATTTCAATTTTTTTTTTGACTCGACCGACCTTACCCAGGGTCGGTCCCAAGGTCGGTCGAAGTCAGTAGGGTATTACGCTGGAAGATTTCAGGGCCGACCGACCTTGCAAATGCGGTCCCAAGGTCGGTCCATTCCAGTTTGTTACTTGACAGAAAATTTTTAGGCCGACCGACCTTGCATGTCCGGTCCCAAGGTCGGTCCATTCCAGTAGGTTTCATTACGGGAGATTTTCTGGCCGACCGACCTTGCAAGTCCGGTCCCCAAGGTCGGTCCATTCCAGAAGGTCTTCATCTTTGTAAATCTGGGCTCAACCGACCTTGGAAGTTTGGTCCCAAGGTCGGTCCGTCCCAGTGTTTCAGTTTTGAAATCTGTTTTCAGTTCTATACTTTGCCTATTGTTTCCCCAATCTTCCTACATGTAATCCTACATGTTTACACACTACTTAGGCCCTCCAAATTGCCTTAGTTCATCCACCAAATTCCTTACTCATTCCTAAATCCTCATACACAATTTTTCCTCACTTCATTCAACACTTATGCCAACCTTTGCACTCAAATGCTACCGATTTTTTTGAGCTCAATTCTATCATCCCATACTTCCTCAACCAATGTCATTCCTAGCATCCTAAATACATCATCTTATCATGCCAATTCATTTCCAAGCAACTACACAACCTATACCCAAGTCCAACTCTCTTCTTACCAAATCTTGCACACTAATTTTTCCTAATTCTACAATGCATTTTGATCCCTCTTTGCTACAGATTTTTACCTTCTTATTTCTCATACTACAACTACCATTCCTTGGTCATTACACATCTCTACTAACTCCAATACACACCTTGGTTCTCCCATTCACCAAGTCATCCAAAAATGCACATATTTCTACCGGAATTTCGCCATAGTTTACCTACAATTCTAACTTCTCCACATACATACTTTTCCATCAAATTCATTCCTCATCTAGCCACACCCATACAAGGGTCCTACCAGCACACAAGGCAATACTCATTACATCATTACTCCACCAAACATCAATACCAATACTCATACACAATATATTTGGCTCTAAGGCCTACCATCCACTTACTAGTTCCCAAATACTCAAAAATTCATAACTTCAATACTAATACAATAGTTTAGGTTCTTTTATTTGTTTACCCATTCCCATTACTCTAATGCATTAAAATTAAGCATTAAGAAGGAGCTCTTACCTTGAGCTTATTTTTCCTTCATTTCTTTTCCAATTCTCCTCTTCCTCTCTTTCTTGCACAAATCGGTCAAGAGGGGATGGAGTTTCCAAACTCCATCCCAACATTCAAGAAACACAAAATACACTCAATTAATTGTCTAAACCCTTAGGAAACATTAATTCAATGAAAAGGGCTTAGAGCACAAGTTAGGGTTTTACCTTTGGAGATTTTTTAGAGGGGTTTTTAGGCCTTGAATACAAAGGAGAGTTCCTACACCATTGGAGAGTTGAACCAAGCTCAAATCAAGAAGAAGACAAGGCATTACAAAAGGGCGCAAAATCGGCCACTATAGAGAGTAAAGAAAAATGGATTTTTCTTGAAACTTTTTACCTTAGGAGGAAGAGGAGACTCCAAGCTTCGATTTGGTACCATTTCCTCTTCAAATGGGCAAAACCCATGGAGATGAAGTTGCTCATTTTCGGATTTTGAAAAGATAGAAATGTAGAGCTTGAAGAGGGGAGTTCAAATATGTATTTTATTTTACATTTGGAGCTCAAATGGAGCTAGAGCATGGAGAGAAGGAAGGGAAGCCATGGAGGAGCTTCCAAAATCGGCTGCAAGAGGGGAGAAGAGGAGTCTCACGATGGGGGAAGGGAAGAATAGGAGAGAGAGAGAGAGAAATGAGAGAGGAGAGAGATGCCCTTTTTCACTTTTGTACTTTTCTACTTTTGACTTTTCAACCCCCCTTAGATTAACATGTTAGTCTAGTGTGTGTCAGAGGGCTGTTTACACTAGTAAAAACCGGCCCCCACTGTTATACTAGCTGGAGCGTTTTTCGTCTTTTACAGAAAACGCTCGTTATTTTACCCGGTTTTGATACTATTCACTAACCGGGCCCGTTTTTCGGAATTTTCTCGTTTCTTTACTTTTATTGATTATTAAGCTTCCGTTAATGCTTAATAATAGTTATTTAATGATTTATATTTTTACGGGTTCGTTTGACCACTTAAAATCACGTTTTCGAGTTTTCTCGAAAAATGTGCGCTAAAGCTCTATTAGCGTTTTAAACATTATTTGAATCCGTTTTCTTCGGGAATCATTCCCGTATACTAATTAGGCATGAATAAGCCTTATGAATCCTTATAATACTCTAACCGAGGTTGCTAACTGAGAATTTGTTAGGATAACTATATACATAAAAAGAATAAAATAATAACTAATCCTACAACTCTACTACGGGTAGCAAAATAAAAACCTGGTCGGAGTATAGTGTAAATATATTACGACCGAGAGTATCGTACCCAAGGGACTTATAGAAAATTAGTCCTAATCCGGGCAAAAGCCTATTCTATAATAATAAGGGGGAAATGTAAATGACACAATAATTAACAAAAACCTATCTAAATACGAGGTTTAGGACTAAACCACCCTAAGTAACAACATGATCACGCAATGCAACTTCAAGACACGAACTTAACCAGCCAACATGATTGCGTCGACGTCCTGCCGGACACCAGATGCACGGCATATTCAAATTCTTGAATGTGCCGGACAGGAAGCACCCGGCAGTGCATCCGGCACGTTCATATGGTGAAAACCACTCTCTTGCTTCGAACAAGAAACTCAAAACCCATTAACAAATCGAGCATATGTCATGCTACGAAATGAACAAGGAGATGGGGGAAGATGGATTAACTCGCAATCTTTAATGCTAACCCTAAATTATAGATGAAAACATCAGAGACCACTAAGATTTGTCTAACCTATCCTACTCTTGGGCTTTTCCCCCTCAAGTAGAATTTGCATAAAGAGAATGAGTGATCAACTAATTCCCTTGCCATAAGAACCAGAATCTTAATGAACGCTTGAATTTGTATTGAAATAATCATATTGTTAACATAGAAGGAATTCATCCCTAGCCAAAGCCTAACAAGGATTCCTACTTCACCACCCACTCAAATAGAGAAGGAATACATGAGGGAGAAGGAGATTGGTTATAGCCTTAACCCGAAAAGGAAATCTTCTCTTCTTCTTGTGGATGGATCCGTAGAAAAGCCTTGGACACCAACACTTGGAATGAGGCGGGAATGAAGCGTGGAATGGAGTATAATATGGTGTTGAAGTGTGTGAAAGTGTATCCCTTCTCGTCCTATTTATAGGCAACAAAATCCATGTATGCCGGGTGGCGTGCCGGGTAGAAGTCATCCGGCACCTAATAAAACACGTGCCAACCGTTAACGGCCGAAACCGTCAAATCTATGCGAACCGAGCCTGTGCCGGACAGGATATGTCTGGCACCGTACCCGGCAGGGGCTGGAGTGGTAACGGTCATAACTACTGTCGTTTGGTCAACCGTGATAACTTTTCCTTATGCCGGGTAGTTCCCACCCGGCATCGGATCCGGCAGTAACATGTTTCTGCTCCGTACTTGTGCCGTGTAGAGGACATCCGGCCTTATGTCCGGCATTTTGGTCAGAAATTATTTCCTTGTATGAAAAACATGTAAAAATATAAATCTGAACAAATAATGGACTTTATACATAATATAACATAAATAACATATATATAACCTTATTTACACAAATATAATCCTAAATCTAGCACATAAAAACATGATAAGTCTGCGGCTTATCAGAGATCTCGTACCTCTTATGGTTATTTAACACTATTTTAGAGTTCTCCGCTTTCTAAGTGTTTTCTCATTTCTTTTGGATTTATTTTCCTTACCAAAATTACTTAGGCACTATTAGGCCCTTAAATACCATATTAAAATAATCTAATCACCATATTTAAGTTCGGGGTATTTCAATCTACCCCCCTTAAAGAACTTTGCCCTCAAAGTTGGTGAATCTAATATTGTTACTCGTATAAATACTTTATGCTAAGGTTATGACCTCTACATATAACTTGTCAAACTCCAAATGTCTGACATGATGCATACTACGCATCCAAACAGCATGTCACTGCATGCATAGCAATCAAAAATATCCATTACAAGCTCTCCATGGGGTCCGTCCGCAGATAAATGAGGTACCATCCTCTCCCATGTCGAGCGATCCCTCAGGTACCGGTCACGTTTGAACACTTACGCTTTCTGGTTCACGGCCGTCATGACTTGAGCACTTATACTTTCTGGCTCTACGGTCCTTTGGTTCAGATCAAATTCATTTGCACATTTAGAGATTCTCAGGCACTTACTCATACTTACTTACTCATACTTTACTCATACTTACTCGGGACTACGCTGCCCCAGTGCCCTTGGAAAAATACAAAACACACACTGTCACCGCACGAACGGTGTAGTGGTTTCAAAACTAATCAACACTCCCACCGACTCAAAACTAGCTTCTCCTCCTATGGTTTCGACCGGATACCCGTGCCTAGGCATGGAAGATCCACCAGCGCCCGTGGGAGCGGTTTCAAAACTGATCCCCATTCTCAAGTTTGAAGAAAACATTGTACCAAATTAGTTTTGGAAATTTGTTTTGAAAACTTGCATACATCTCCCAAATACCATTTATGATGATTATACCTATTACTAGTGTTATTTCTGTGACCACTTAAGGGGAGCTTCCAGAGTCCTTCAACCCCAATGTGATCAGCATTGGTGTTGAATTATCCTTCCACCCCAATTTGTGTTCAGCTTCCCTTGATCGCTAGCAAATCAAGTTCCACCTCCCACCTCCATTCCAAACAGACAAATCGTCAAACATTATTTCGTTTTCTATCTTTTTAATCTTGCTACTCATAATCACACATATACATTTTCCAATTTATCTGATTCACTTACTTACTAATCATCTCATCAATTATTACTATATCATCTCCAACTACTATACTTAAGAAATTCATGGGTAATATCCCATTTATTTACAATACTCCAATTTAAACTCATAAAATACATCGGTTTTATGCCGATTTATACTCATTACATACATCGGTTCCATACCGATTTATACTCCTCAAGTCTCCCACACGTACTCATTCCTCATACTATTACCAATGTGGTTCTCATTCCCCTGGAGTTTCTCTACTCTTTTTTCCTACACTTATTTCTCAAATACCTCCAATTACACGATGAGTGAATACAAATGTTTATGCAATATAAGTATCAACCATCAAAACGAATTCTCTTGCGCTATGCGCATTGTAGTTTACGCACCTATCACGTAAAAACATCATTTCGCAGTTTTCGCTCTACCCCCCTTAAAGGGGATTACGCCCACGTAATCTACCATGTGTCAACATTGGACATTGGTCGATGGCATTCAGCCGTCACAGAGTGGTTCAGCTTCCATGCAGTCTATTATACAATGTTCCTTGAACAATGGGTCTTAACCGTATTATCGGTTAGTCCCTACATTAAGAATTTTCATCAGAGTTATTCAACTCTTAACCGGGTTCGGTTCTAGCCTAAATGGCTTTAAGGCATTAATGATTAACCTTTTGTTCACTATGTGTGTTTCACTTAGAACTCTGGGCCCACTAGCTTCTGCTGCGCGACCCTGATAGCTTGGGTTATTCGCCCTTTTTGTTATCTTAAACGTGCTACACCTCACCTTTTTATCCTTTTTATTGTGAGAGTAAGGTTCAATCAATCAGGCATGGTATTTCTTACCATACGCGAACTTGATGAGTTCTAGATTTATAACCGGCTCTCCGGCAATCTATATGTATACTGTTGTGTCTTGTAGTGATCATTCACTTGGTCCTCCGACTTATTTTCGGGTGAGGTTAAGCCACTACTTAGTTGTAGTGCTTCCTCTATTGTCAGTGGATTCTGAATTATGCCAGTTTCTCTGGTTCAGTACAAGTGTTCTTTACTCGTGTGACCTTGCATTTTCTATGCGGCTGTCCTCGTGACTTTCTTAAGTCTCCTTTCACCTTTATTCCAATGGAATTCACATCTTGTGATTTTCGGTGTGTTTCACACTCTTCGTGCTTCTTTGGCCTTAGGCCGCACGGTTTGTTTCTAAGCTTTTGCTTAACTGGCTTATGCCATGTTCGTTGGTGAAAGGAAGAATTTACCATTACTTACACTTCCATATTCCTAGCTATCCCACTAGATCATTAACTGCACAAGTGCAATACCAAAACACTCAGTCCTACAGAGTGCAGAGGCGTAAACTCTTGGCAGTAACTCTCTCATGAGATCGCAATAAGAATGATCGTTTCTCCTTCCGGTGGTGCTTCATCATTTGGTGCAGACTCCTGGCTTGTTGCCCGGTCTGTGTACCATCTTGTATTATTAACTCCATAGCATTGGGTGATTATTCGCATACGTTGGTCGCCTGCTGCGCACCATGTTCTTACGGATTCCACAGTATTGGTTTACATGGCATCCGCTGTTGCTAGCTTAAGCTCATGCATTTCCACCATTTATACCATGGTTTGGTGTTTTTACTTCTGAGCTCCTTGAGCGTTATTAACTTATACTTTATGTTCCCACATATCGTGTTCCCTCTGAATCGATTACTCCTTGGTTGTCAACA
The DNA here is from genome assembly GCA_023374045.1 of Limonium bicolor. Taxonomy (NCBI): domain Eukaryota; kingdom Viridiplantae; phylum Streptophyta; class Magnoliopsida; order Caryophyllales; family Plumbaginaceae; genus Limonium; species Limonium bicolor. Next base: position 233,496,363 of record CM041781.1, on the reverse strand, counting down.
ATTGCTATTGAAGCTTACTTTACATTGCTTGGCAATAGTTATATGCTCAAGCTTCACTACATTAGTAGTTCTGAAAGGGATATACTTTCAGACGTTTATTGGTGGTATCCTCTTCTTGGGATCCATGTGTTCACCGCTCTTGCGGTCTCACAGTTATGAGGGGTATCCTTGCTCGTTGGTTATTAACCTTTTATTGGTATCGTCCTTGACCACTTCCATATGGTTTACAATGGGTTTTGCAACCGTCGAATTATGTATTGTAATAGTTTCATGGCATACTAGCCATATCGCCTAGAGCTCTGCTCATCATAGGCTGTTCCCAAGTGGTTACTTCTCCGTATACCATAGAATGGCTTGGAGGTGATACCGGGCTCCAAGATAAGATCGTCGCATCACGCTTCCGTTTGTTGAGACCCTTTAAGTATCTTGGTATTGATTGGTACCATTTATTAATTTGAGGTATCCCTTGTCAAGTGGGATCCCTTGGTGTTCTAACCGAATGTTCGTTCCAATTGTGGTGTTCTTATTAACATTACTGATTATACGGTCGCATCTAGTGACATTTATGAGTGTATCCAGTTTGTGATCCTACCTTGCGGTTCTGGATCTGAGTTATCCCATTGAGGGTTATAAAGTCTTTCGTTCTTAGGGTAGACCATTGTTGTTTTTCCCTATGTCATAACTGGTTTGATAATCTCTTTGATGATGCATGGTATTTTTCGGTACCATATATGATCACTTGTGTGTTTGTGGTAGTTGTCCTGGGAATTTCATCCCGTTCATTGGACACTGATGTGTTAATGTTAGGCATTTGCCTTACAGTGTTTAGACTGGGTATTCTTTTCCAGTTATCGTACTTTACTTCAATATCTTCAAGACATATCCAATGTCTTTATTCAGTTGTTAGTGCTTCTTGCACCTTTAATTCTTAATCACTCTCCTGGAGTGAGTTCTTTACTCCTTAGCTTGTAAGCATATATGAGTTCCCTTTCTCTCGTTTGAAGTGTCCAGCTGCTTGGGTTTGAATTTACTTATGGTCCGTAGAACGGAGCTGACTACTTCCCGTGTTTCGTACACTACATGTATACATATGTGGGGCACCTTGTTGATACGTTACCACTTACCTGACTATTTGTCGGGCCCGCAAGCTCCTTCGGAGTGCGGTCATCCCACATCCTGTATTTGGGTACACTCGTAGTGCTCGTCACACGCCTAGGTGAAGTATTCTATTGTCAACTCTTCTTGTATCATCCTATGATACTCACCGAAATTCCGTCGGTTTGGTTTTAAAACCCCAAGGTTAAAAGAAGGGTTTGTGGTTTTGAAAGAAAAATTGGGTTGTGAAATAGTTCGGTGTTAAAAGAAGTTCTTCATGGGGTCACCATGTCTGAGGTCTTGACCAAGTCCAGCTTCTCGCTGACTGGTATGTTCCTAATACAATGGTCGCCATTATGCCTTTCCAAGGTTTCGTTGTTTCAATTTCTTAGGATTAGTGATCCTGTATTTGTTTCAATCCTCATGGTGGTACTTTATTAGGTACTATGGGTGGTTGTTAAAAGTCTTCCAACCGTCTTGTAGTTGCTGCACTTGCCCTGGGCAAGTGCGCGGGTAGGTTGTTTTTCGGTCAACGTATACCGGTCACGGTATCGTTTCCATCCATATTTGGTGTTCTTATTAGATCTTCCTTTGATTTTTTGATCTTGGTGATCGATCTCCTGAGTCATTTCTGAGAGTACTTGACATGGTTGTCGTCCATCCGGGTGTCTCACACCTTCACTGTGGTTGACGAGACTTGACTTAACCTTAGGAACCACGTTGTAGCCCTATAGGTGTATGTTTTATGAATACTTCATAGTTATTTGAACCATGTTGACCGGTTATCATAGCCTCTTAGGGTGTAGGTTTGGTATTAATCCAGCCTCGACTAATTTCCTTAGTCGGTTTGTATACCGTTATTGGTATTATCAACTATTACAGTCCGTAGACTCTCTTGTCTCGGGCTTGTTTCTCTGTCCTTTTCGCTTCGTTGCGCGGTTGCGCTCCTCTTCTTGCTGGCTACTCATGGTTCTCGCGACTGTGAAGCACGTCGCCCCATGGTGCCATAAATTCCATTATCCTGAGTTTAGGATCTTCGATCCTTGGTCATTAAATGCGGTCATTGTCATTCGACGGGAACCGTCTTCCGGACTTCCAGTTCTTGGACTCTACCGTATGACAGGTTCTTTCCTAATAAGGTTTGTTTTTGCAACTGCCAGATCGGGTTTTACCCGAGTGTGAGAGGTCCTTCCAACTCTCTGGCGTTCTTGTCCCAACTTTACAACGGGGGACGTGGAGGGGGGTATGGTTATTGTAGGTTTCCAGTTCACCCAGAAGTTCCTAACTAGCGTATCTCACACGCTAACACTCAACCCTTAGCCCTAAGTCTCTAATTTCTAACTCGGTATTTTCCTAAACTCGGTATTTCATCCATCAGAGCGATACTTCGCTCTGATACCACTTTTTGTAACACCCCTACCGCTAATACCATCATTACTGTACAAATACCTACCTTCGCAGCGGATAATACATACACAACGACGGGTGTACAATGCCGCTAGTCACCCACGTGACTAACAAGGCCAGCTACACTACTACATACTATCGTTCTGATGATTTGAGCATACCGAGTATTCTACACAATGCATTACTTTCCCTTGCGTACTCAACCATAAATCAATTACAATTCCAATACAATACAATACCGAGTATACTTCAATCCTTAATTACCGAAACAGTTTGGACTTCCAAATTCGCAATACAATACAAGTACAAATCCTATAATTCAACTACCCATGCTTACATAGCAATCCCCGTTCTACTCTCTCGAACGGTGGTCAGCTTCGAATACCTGTACGAATAATAACGTCGCCCCTTCGGGTACCTGCACACTAAAAACGTTCCCCCTAGGGGGTCAGCTTACGCTGAATATGACTTTCGCATATACCGCGTGCTAACCGCGGTACGCCGACTACTTTGGGTCGGATATACATGGAGTTCATTTTACATGCATACATACATACTAATACTACGGCAATACATTCAACAATACTTACATACGCATACAAGGTTCAATACCTACTAAGGAAGACAATTCGATAGTCAACCGTTTGTATTAGTTAGTTACTCATTACTTCCTCGTGCTTTGTTCGATATTCGTTACTATACTCGTACTTACTCCTTACTCGTTACTCATCACTTTACTCATACCTACTCGTCACTCAATTCTCATTAGCTTACTCGCACAGATTCCTTACTCCATACTCATTACTATACTTGTGCATACTCATTGCTCAATACTCCACACTTACTCATACATACCCAATACTCAATACTCGATACTTACTCATACATGCTCAGTACTCGGTACTCTTTACATACTCATACTCACTTCTTACTCAATACTCATTACTTTACTCGTACATACGCAATACTCAATACTCATTACTTTGGCCTCCGGGCGGAGTCATACACAAGACTCGCCTCTGGACCTACAATACGAGGGCTATACACTTAGCTCCTCAAGTATTCAAATGCCCGTTTTTACCGGACTACTCAAATTCCCAACACTCCTTCTCGGAGTACCTTACAATCTCATGGATTAGCCTAGAAGTATCTCTCTCGATGACCTCCACTAGCTTAGGGAATTACCACCGTCTAGTATTCTCAGGTTTAAGGTTTCCCCGACGTATCGAATACTCTCATGTTCGGGACATCACTTACATCAGTCGGGTCCTCTCATAATGGGTCGACTATTTGCTAAGGGGTTTGGAGATCCCTCATCATTCTTTACTACTCTCGTGGTTCATGACTTGCACCAACATTAATTCCTCTAATAGAGGTTACTTATATACTTCCACTACTTATTGTTTGTGGATTATTCATTCCGGTTATCCTACCGTTATCGGGAGGTTACTACTCCCGTACACTCTCTCACATTCTAGCGAGTTCATTGGTTTACGTTATCGTTTATTGGTTCGTTTGTTTAGTGTGTTTCTACAGTTCCATTAGTTCACAACATGACTCTTACTACGAGTCACTACGCAACAAGACTCATCTCTGAGTCGGTCTAGGCACTAAGTGAAGCCACACAATCAATCAAGAAGGGTTAGCTCATACAACATACAGCAAGACATACAATGAAAGGCAATAAACCGTTTTCATGCTTTAGTCTTGATTAGCCGGCATACAGCATACAAATCAACGTAACTCGGTTAGCATACGGGGCATGAGAAAATCATACCTTTCACCGGGGTTAGCTTTACCGTGTGTTCCCTTGTTCCTTGGTTCACACTTGTTCCTCGACTCTTATTCTCGAACCAATGACTACATGCCAAATGATTCGATTAATTCTAAGCATTACAGTACTTACATAATTACTACACCCGTACTTACCTCGTTATCCCGTTACTTCGGTTTAATTAATATTCTTAATTACACAACTTTCTTACTTGTGTTCATACTTTCTTACCTTTACTACTTCATCCATGGTGTACTAATATATATATACCCATATGGGTGTAAGCATATATATATATACAAATAGATTACTATAATCATTTCAAATTTTTTTTTGACTCAACCGACCTTACCCAGGGTCGGTCCCAAGGTCGGTCGAAGTCAGTAGGGTATTACGCTGGAAGATTTCAGGCAGACCGACCTTGCAAGTCCGGTCCCAAGGTCGGTCCATTCCAGTGAGTTACTTGACGGAAAATTTTTAAGCCGACCGACCTTGCATGTCCGGTCCCAAGGTCGGTCCATTCCAGTAGGTTTCATTACGGGAGATTTTCTAGCCGACCGACCTTGCAAGTCCGGTCCCCAAGGTCGTTCCATTCCAGAAGGTCTCCGTCTTTGTAAATCTGGGCTCGACCGACCTTGCAAGTTCGGTCCCAAGGTCGGTCCGTCCCAGTGTTTCAGTTTTAAAATCTGTTTTCAGTTCTATACTTTGCCCATTGTTTCCCCAATCTTCCTACATGTAATCCTACATGTTTACACAATACTTAGGCCCTCCAAATTGCCTTAGTTCATCCACCAAATTCCTTACTCATTCCTAAATCCTCATACACAATTTTTCCTCACTCCATTCACCACTCATGCCAACCTTTGCACTCAAATGCTACAGATTTTTTTAAGCTCAATTCTATCATCCCATACTTCCTCAACCAATGTCATTCCTAGCATCCTAAATACATCATCTTATCATGCCAATTCATTTCCAAGCAACTACACTACCTATACCCAAGTCCAACTCTCTTCTTACCAAATCTTGCACACTAATTTTTCCTAGTTCTACAATGCATTTTGATCCCTCTTTGCTACAGATTTTTACCTTCTTATTTCTCATACTACAACTACCATTCCTTCGTCATTACACATCTCTACTAACTCCAATACACACCTTGGTTCTCCCATTCACCAAGTCATCCAAAAATGCACATATTCCTACCGGAATTTCGCCATAGTTTAGCTACAATTCTAACTTCTCCACATACATACTTTTCCATCAAATTCACTCCTCATCTAGCCACACCCATACAAGGGTCCTACCAGCACACAAGGCAATACTCATTACATCATTACTCCACCAAACATCAATACCAATACTCATACACAATATATTTGGCTCTAAGGCCTACCATCCACTTACTAGTTCCCAAATACTCAAAAATTCATAACTTCAATACTAATACAATAGTTTAGGTTCTTTCATTTGTTTACCTATTCCCATTACTCTAATGCATTAAAATTAAGCATTAAGAAGGAGCTCTTACCTTGAGCTTATTTTTCCTTCATTTCTTTTCCAATTCTCCTCTTCCTCTCTTTCTTGCACAAATCGGTCAAGAGGGGATGAAGTTTCCAAACTCCATACCAACATTCAAGAAACACAAAATACACTCAATTAATTGTCTAAACCCTTAGGAAACCTTAATTCAATGAAAAGGGCTTAGAGCACAAGTTAGGGTTTTACCTTTGGAGATTTTTTTGAGGGGTTTTTAGGCCTTGAATACAAAGGAGAGTTCCTCCACCATTGGAGAGTTGAACCAAGCTCAAATCAAGAAGAAGACAAGGCATTACAAAAGGGGGAAAAATCGGCCACTATAGAGAGTGAAGAAAAATGGATTTTTCTTGAAACTTTTTACCTTAAGAGGAAGAGGAGACTCCAAGCTTCGATTTGGTACCATTTCCTCTTCAAATGGGCAAAACCCACGGAGATTAAGTTGCTCATTTTAGGATTTTGAAAAGATAGAAATGTAGAGCTTGAAGAGGGGAGTTCAAATATGTATTTTATTTTACATTTGGAGCTCAAATGGAGCTAGAGCATGGAAAGAAGGAAAGGAAGCCATGGAAGCCATGGAGGAGCTTCCAAAATCGGCTGCAAGATGGGAGAAGAGGAGTCTCACGATGGGGGAAGGGAAGAATAGGAGAGAGAGAAGGAAATGAGAGGAGAGAGATACCCTTTTTCACTTTTGTACTTTTCTACTTTTGACTTTTCAACCCCCCTTAGATTAACATGTTAGTCTAGTGTGTGTGAGAGGGATGTTTACACTAGTAAAAACCGGCCCCCACTGTTATACTAGCTGGAGTGTTTTTTGTCTTTTACAGAAAACGCTCGTTATTTTACCCGGTTTTGATACTATTCACTAACCGGGCCCGTTTTCCGGAATTTTCTCGTTTCTTTACTTTTATTGATTATTAAGCTTCCGTTAATGCTTAATAATAGTTATTTAATGATTTATAATTTTTACGGGTTCGTTTGACCACTTAAAATCACGTTTTCAAGTTTTCTCGAAAAACGTGCGCTAAAGCTCTATTAGCGTTTTAATACATAATTTGGATCCGTTGCCTTCGGGAATCATTCCCGTATACTAATTAGGCATGAATAAGCCTTAGGAATCCTTATAATACTCTAACCAAGGTCTCGTACCTCTTATGGTTATTTAACGCTTATTTTAGTGTTCTCCGCTTTCTAAGCGTTTTCTCATTTCTTTTGGATTTATTTTCCTTACCAAAATTACTTTGGCACTATTAGGCCCAAAATACCATATTAAAATAATCTAATCATCATATTTAAGTTCGGGGTATTTCACTTTTGATTAGCCGGCGTACCATGGGGTACACCTTTTTGGATAATGAAAGTATTGGGATTGGGTATAGATGAGTAGCTTTTGTAAACTTATTATTTTTGGTAGACTTGGAAAAGGGAATGTAATAAACTATGCTTGATACTTGGTAATCCATTAATGTAAGCGAATGGTATTTTGTATTCATTAAGCAATGTTTTAGTAGCTCGGTATACTTAGGCATCAGACCGTCACTGTATTGTTGTAACACCCCTCTCCATAATCACGATATAATCTCTCACGTAGCAATAAATAAAACGTCTCTCAGCGGAAAATAAATAACAATTACAAAACTCACTCGGGTGTCACCGGCCATTACTCGCCCATGCGAGCAACGAAGCCAAACTACATCCAACTTCCAACATAACAAACTGCAAACCGCCGTGATAACGAGAAACTCCTATACATCATACTAAGTCCATAAACCATAAACAGCGACAAGTGAGCGTCTACCCAATCTCAAATATACATAATCTTACCATAACACAATTCACCATCTTCAATGCTATACAACATCTCCATATGTGGTAACAAAAGTAAAACTCCAATTACCCTGTTCCTCGCTCTCCGGCTTCGACAATGATCAACAACCTGTAATGGTGTAGTATCAGCGATAGACGCTGAGTATGCCGGGCCTGGACCCTAATGGTCACTTGTCATTTTAACCATCTTATTATTAGATCGGTTTCATGCTTTACCATTTTACAGTTATAAACAATACTGTAATAAACATGTATAATATTCATAATCATCCATCCAAATATTCATAAACACTTAACCATCCAACCAATCCAAACAATCATTTAATATCACAAACCACAATTGTATATCGAACGTATCGAATAATCCAGTAAAAGTACAATGTACCATCGCCGTAGCGTTCACCATCCGTTGTTAATTTATTTTAGTTTGGCCTTCAAGGCCCCATCCATATGTACAATGTACATTCGCCGTAGCGTATAGTTTTCATATTTAATTTACCTTATCCTTGTAGGCTCCATCCAACCATGTTTAATTATTAATATCAGTTGGGCGTCATGTTAGGACAACCCGATAACCTCACCATGGACAGTAGTCCTCCCGTACACACAAAGGTGCTCATTTTGCCAGAGGTCCGGAGGCCCCTGACTCTCTTATGTCTCGTAAGACGTCCATAAAAAGGCCGTAGCCACCTGATCCACGATCCAGTTTGGGCTCGTTGGATATAACCTGGAGCGGAATCCAATTAGGAAACCCCTCAGTGATCACAAATGCGCAACCAAGTAGTTCGTAAACTACCGGGATTCCTCACCTCAACTCATACCATCTCTCTCTCATAATGTTTAAGACATGCTCTTAGTCTTATGGAGAATAATTATTAATTAGCTGCCCAATGGGTCTCACGCATACCTAGAAGTAATCTAGGTTATATTCATGTTCGAGATCCATGCTCTAGAGACCGACAATGTCGTGACTCATCCCTAAGTGTTTTACTTAGGTTACCATATACTTAATATTAATATCATGGTATTATATCAAGTAACCGTCATGTCATCACAACGCATATGTATGTTTATATAAGTCGATCTATAGTCGACGTAGTGTTAGTCCCGTAGGACGTTCGTGCATAATAATAAATGCAGTAACACTTAAGCACATACAAGTATCCACACACATAACACACAAGTTATATCAACCAAATCAGAGCCCGAGGAGCATCCTTAGGACAACTCGGATCAAACCCCTTTACATACCGTTCACCCTGATCGTATTACGGTGGAGTATGAATCAACAAGATCCTATGCTCCGTGTAGTCCACTAGCTCGTCGAGCGTCTTGTCAGAAGTACAATCTAAACGGTATTAAAACTATAACTCAGTCTCCATGACTAACCACATCCGGTATTTCCGAATAATAAGTAACCCCGACAGTTCACCCCTGTTTTCTACAGTTTTGTAACGGGTTTCTCTAAAACAGTCGGCTTTGTTACTTAAGCTCGTATGTCAAACTATTTCAACTGTTAAGTTTAATTCGTTATATTTCTTAAATCTTATCCACCAATAAATATAGGTACATAACCCATAGTTGCATGTATGCATGCATGATTATATTATATTGATTTCTTTTTCGTATTGTATCATTTATTAAATTGTATCATTCTCCCACCATCCATTATAATACAATGTATTACATAATCCATTTATCTTTAGCAAATAATATTTGCATCCAAAACTCTTAACTTATAGTTCGTAACTATTTTTTTTAAAATAACCACCACCATTAAATCATATGGTTTCCAACCAAAATATATATCCACCTTATATACATTATTCTTGTGTATGTATATATTTACCACGTAGGTAATTCCCATGAGTTTAATAAACTCTTATATTTTATGTTACTTTTTATCATCTTTTATTAGATGATTATTCCCATTAGTTGTATTATATTATACAACTTATATTAAGATTATTATCCTAACATGAGTAACATTTTATGTTGTATAATTACAACTCCTAAGGTTTATTCAATAAATACCTTAGTTTATAAATCCCATTTATTTATAGTTTGTCACATTATTTTATGTGAGTACCCTTCCTTATATTAATTCCATCTAAACCATATAATTGTTATAACATTCATAACATTATAGACCTTAGTCTAAAATTCATTTTCCAACTCTTATTAACTTGGTATAGCCCTTAACTTTATTTAAATTCCGTTTTGACCACATAACATTATGTAATGTTATACCATATACTACTATCATACAATGTGATATTTTATTCCCTTTAACTTATACCTATAGTTTTTATACAAAACTATTTTATATTGCCTCTTAGGCACCATAAGAAAATCTTATTCTTTTCCACAAACCATAGTTTCCTTAATTTAAAAAATCACCCCATTATTTATACCATGTTATATATACCATTTAATATAACATTTCTAACTTATAAAAGAGTATAACCTATGGTTATTTTTTGTAAATTCCGAACAGCCCTTGTGCTATTCTGTAGTTGCCATTTGGCCCTATTTATAACATATAGTTTTATAATATCATTAAACCATATATTATACACACATCTTAACAAATACTCTTATATAATTCTAAAAATCTCCAAACTTCACCAAAGGGTTATAAATATCCTTATTAACCCATATACTTTCGGTATTTACCATTCCACCATCTATTTTTCTCCAAAGCGTCATAATGACATAACAACTATATATTATACATATATAGTTTATTTTAATTCCAAAATCAACCCAATAAATTCCTAAAAATTCCTAATAGCCCATGGGTGTTTAAAATACCATTGTACACCCTTTATTTTCGGTAATAACATATTTACCTCATATGTTATAAAAATATTACCATTAAGTGCTTAACTTATTATAAAGCCTTAAATAAGTTATCTAACTTATCTAATTTGGTCAAAACCTACCATTTGGTCAAGGTTGACCTCCTTGATATTTCCTTGACCATTAACTCCTAATAATTACGGTTTGCACCCATACTTTCTAGAAATCACCATTTAACCCCAAAACTTTATAAAATCTTATAAACTTTATTTTAACCCCTTTTAGCCTCTAATTTTCGGCCTTATTTTTATAATGCCCCTAAATTTAATTTATTTACACTTAAGACCCCATTTCTTTTCGGTAATAATTATATATCACCTAAACTTAAATAAAAGCTTGTAAATGCATAAATAAAATGGCCTAAAGTACATGGCCTTATTACAAACATTGGATTACAAAATAAATTACACATAAATGTCCCAAAAATGCTTATAAATCTCGGCCTCACCATATAATTTTCATTTAATTACCAAACTTCCACATAATGTCTTAAATTTGACAATTATGCTTGTTTAATTAGTTATAAAATTTATTAAACCATTCCTTAATCATTTTAAGGTCAAACATGACCTTATTTTACTCACTCACTCACGACAATTAATACACACAAGCTTAAACTTGTGTTAATGTATCAAGTTAAGGTTTTAAGTGATTTATACCTTGATTTAACTTAGGTAGAGCCTTGTTTGGTTCGCCACCTTAAGGAGAAATTCTCCACAGCTTGATTTACTTGTCTTCATGTAGAAAACAAGACATGATTAAACTCCACACATGAGCTAACCATGAGAAGTAATTTAAGTCATGAAAATCATGAATTTTTACCTTAGATCTTCAAGCTTGTTGTAGATCTATCTCGGCCCTATTTTTCCAGTAAAGAAAGAGTATCAAAACACTCTTAAAAACAAGGTATAAAACCGTGGGTAGTTAGCTTGGAAGATAGCTAAGTTTTACCTTGTTTAAGATGCCAAAAATAGTGTTTTTGGCTTGGATCTAGCTACTCCTTGTAGATCTTGGTATACCAACTGAATTCACATGAAAAGGAGAAGAAAATAAGGCTAGGGAACCAAGTTTTACAACCGAAATTCACAAGGAAGAAGAGATATGTGCTTAGAGCACATTTTTACCTTAAATGGTCAAGACTTGAACTTTTCTCCTTAGATCTGGGTATGGCCGAAATTTATCCTTCCTTTAACCTCCAAAACACTCTACATAGATGTATAGAAAAGGTTGGAGTCTAGATCAATGGAAAAAGGAAAGAAAGATGAAGAAAATGGGCATTTTTATGCCTTAGAAGCTTACCTAGAGCATGAGCTCTCTCCAATGGAGCTTGGAACACTTACCTACGGTTGAGAGGAGCCAAAGAGAGCTCAAGGAAGGAGCAATCTCGGCTGAAGTGGAGAAATGAAAGAGAATGACCTAAATTTGCCTTAAAGCACATTTTTCCTTATTTTATGTCTTTAATGATTTGATGACTCATTACTAATTGATTGGTTTGATTATTGCTGCAAAATCGGTGGAGACAAGAATCATAGGCAGCCGGCCATGATTGAGAGAGTGGGTGAATAATTGGTGCTTATTTGATTCAAAAATGAAGTGATAATGCCATTTAATAAACTAGTCAAAAGGTGAGTCATCTCTTCTTGTCTTGTTCTTGCTTGGAGCACCGTATAATGAGGAGGGAATGGAGGCTCCAAATCGGCTGGCTTCACATGGGTAAGCAAGTGGTGAGACAACTTTTGTTTTTATATGTTAAAGTTAACTTTTACTTATTTTATGCAAAAGTAAAGGGATATAAATAATTGTCACATGGGACTTGTCTCTTGGTCTGTTAAGAGACTTAATAATCTGATTTTATAAGGTCCAATTCGTGGTCAATGGTCAACATTGACCAACTTAGTCAATGTTGACCCAAACGGGCCCCACTTTAGGGTTTTATTAATATTTTAATATTAAATTTGTAAAAATTTGTAAATTTCTGGAATTAAATTCCTAATATGATATATAATGATATATTATCATATTTAAGGGTAATTATGACCTTTAAGCCCATTTAAAACCAATTTAAAAGGCAATTACACAAAAACGTGCTTTAAGGAGTTTTAGTGCTCATTTTGTGTCGCAAGATGTTTCTGGCCTTGGTTTTCTTTGACAACGGTTTTTTTGTGCTCCTTACATGATATTTAATCGTGGTATCCAATTTTATATCATTTAGAGGTCATTAGACCTTTAAGGTACCCTTAGAGCACATTTTTGCCCTTTTTGACCTTGAAGCATGTAAATGCTTTTTCTTTGTGTTGGAGTGTTGTCCAACGGTTGTAGTATGTTTAGTAATGTGTTAATATGCTTAGGACAAATTTTTAGGTCCTAAGTAGTTCATTTGGGTATTTATTTACCCTAAACAGTCAAAGGGTGCAACATCTTGTTTTGTGTTGACCACTGTTATTCTCAGTTGACTTTTAAGGCATGTTTAGGCCTTAATTAATGTAATTAAATATTTAATCCATGTTTTATAAGTTTGGGGTATTTCAATCTACCCCCCTTAAAAATACTTCGTCCCGAAGTCTCTTAATCAAGTAGGTAAGTATATATAAATGTATAACTACCCATTGTTCCCATAATGTATATCTATGTGATATATCATTTACACACATCGTATTGTGCCTATACATCACATAGCCATCACTTTGTGGCGTTAGTTCAATCATATATGGATATAGGTGATCCATCAGCACCATCATTTCCTATCAGTTCTATAAACCCTGACAGCCTCCCTGAGGTGTCCATAACATTCCATTGTTCCACATTCCCTATCTAATGATTCATTTCGTATCTAGGCGATACCATATGTAATCATTCTATAAAGCAATATGAATACATATCACAAATAGCATAAGAACAGTGTTACACACATGGGTGTAACCACAACATTCATACAGGTATCTCATAAGATACATACATACAAGTGCACATTACACACAAACAACCAAACAACGCACGCCCCGCGTACCAACCATAACCAACAAAACTAATTCACTGTATGCCATGCATACGAAACAATTCACTATACCACCAATTCTTTATATGCAATGCATACGAAACAACCAAAACTTAGTGTACACATGTGCACAGCAAAGAGGCTCTACCCCCTTAAAAAGGGTTACGCCCCCGTACCCCACAAGTATACAACAGCCGCTCAACAAGGAGCGCTGGGTACTTGTGTAACACCCCTACTACGCACATAACACTACTTGAAATCGCAGCGGAATTTAAATAACTAAACAGTAACTAAACGAATGGTGCTACAACGCCGTCAACCACCCACGTGGTTAACAAGGCTGAATAAATACAATTGTACCGGTCTGATGATCAGACTCCCGAGCATAGAACTAACAACCATATATTTACATTAAACAAAATACCGAGTGTTTACATACATCCTTCACTGTCAAACATCACTGTAACCCGTTCATAACCAACATATACCGCCACGGAGCACAGGCGCATCCCGGGCCAACATCCAAAAGTAATCAAAAGTAATCCTGCATCCTAGGATCTAAAGCCACTCCGCTTCTTCGATCCTCATCCTGCAATATAAGAAATATGGATCCCCCGAGGGGGTCAGCAACCCTTGGCTGGTATGGTTAACGCGCAGCCCATCGGCTACCGGGATACGCGCAACTAATTGTCATGATAACATGGCATTCATTTTTACACATAACATAACATAATATGTGGCATAGCATCATCAGTGCACAGCACAACATCACATACACAGTGGATCTTCGTTCCACAACAACAACCACAAGGGTCAAATAACACAAGAGCCTAGAGAATGATTCACCCTCATGTTAAGCCCGTTACACACACTCATTACCGTTCTGTTATTCGAACGAGTAACTTAAGTCACAGATGGTTCGGATATAGTGACCCGAACACACCACACAAACACATGTTCCCACTAAACCGATCATAAGTCAGAATAGGTAAGCTTTGGAGGAAGCTAGCGGGAGATCGAACGCCAAATTAAGGAGAACAATCTTAACAACATAAGAGTCGAATCTGATTCAGATATCTACTCTTAACTTACATGCATGACCGGACAACCGGATTCCTCACTTCCCAGTTAACACTTGTTAGAAGTTCATGGTGGAACTTAACAACCAATACACAATAAGTGGTAAGTCATGTTAGACACACACAAGGGAAATGAGTCACATCATAACATCACAATAATATGAACAACTGTAAACTCATTACATGTTTAGATCTTATAACGTCATAAACACACAGAGAAACATACAACACACAAGCCGGTGTAAACCGGTAGACAACAGACTGCAAGAAAACCATACCTTGGTCCTTGCCTCGATTGATTTCCTCCGTAGGTCACTCCTATACATGATTAATAACGTCGGTTAATTATTTATTTAACTTCAACTTACTAAATGTTTAACATAATTGTATGACATGTTTTTAATGTCTAACTTACCCTAGGTAACCTTCATTATACCCCCTAGGGTTAACTACATAAGTCACAGTCTTTTCTGTTTTTTTTTTATAAGTTTTTGGTCTGTCCAACCCACCGTCCGACCCACAACTGGGTCGGACACTTCCAGTGATTTTCGGGTCTGAAGAAACTTACCTTGTCCGACCCACGTCCGACCCATCCTTCTGGGTCGGACCATTCCAGAGAATTTTATCGACCTCAGAACATACATGTCCGACCCACGTCCGACTCACTCGACTGGGTCGGACCATTACAGAACCTTTACCGCCTTACAAAACATGCCCGTCCGACCCACGTCCGACTCACTCGACTGGGTCGGACCATTCCAGAACATTTTCCGTCCTTTACAACATGACCGTCCGACCCATGTCCGACCCAACCTTCTGGGTCGGACCATTCCAGAACAATTTCCTGACGTCTAACAGGGGCTGTCCGACCCAAACTTGGGTCGGACCCCTGGGTCGGACGTCCTCTAAACTTACCCAAATTTTGTCAAATCTTCACCAAACTTCTCCTAAAGCCTCTTAATGTTTCCTAACAACATTTGGTACACTTATATCCACATACAACATCCATGAAACTCATTATCTATCACCTTAAACATTTACTCATTTCATACCGAAATTCCTAACACTTATGTTATTTCCTCCTTAGTTTTCCCAATGGTGTTTCATACCTATGATAACTACTATCCCAAAATGCTTTCTCCTCATTTTAACATCATCTCCCAAGCATCATTTCTCACAACTAATTCCTTATGTCATTCTTGAAATCCTTTTTCAAGTTTACACTTTCTCCTTATTTTACCAAAGTTTGCCTAAGTCTTTACCTAAGTCCAAAATGACTTTGGTACATACTAAAACCTCAAGATCATGCCTAAGTCCTTCTCACATCTTAAATCACCTTAATGCATGTTTCTTTCACAAGGAAAACACTTAACCATTCTAAACACTTCTTAACTTATCAAACTCATTTTAACTCTTAGAACTTCTCGTTTATTACCTAAATTTCGACATAGGTTCTCCTAGAACATTACTAACCCAAAACATATTGTTTTCACCAACAAACAACCAAGAACACTAAAAATCCATCAAGCACTTTCTTATACACAAACTTCACTCATATAGCACCACATCACAATATAGTGCATAATTTAGATTGCATGGCACTTAGGCCCTTAAATGACATGGCTCTTAGGCCCTTAAGATGCATAAATCATAAACACTGAATTTCCACAA
The DNA here is from genome assembly GCA_023374045.1 of Limonium bicolor. Lineage (NCBI taxonomy): Eukaryota > Viridiplantae > Streptophyta > Magnoliopsida > Caryophyllales > Plumbaginaceae > Limonium > Limonium bicolor. The sequence continues at coordinate 233,480,117 of CM041781.1, read as the reverse complement.
TATATTTGCCCTTGACCTGCAAATACACTCAACAACACATATGCCTTTTACTAAGCTCTTGTGAACACTTTACTAAGTCATTCACCATTTGCTCTTTAGGTAGTTTTAACAAGCATTATAAGCTCATTTCTCCTAAGGCATTAAACAACATTAGGTTAGTAGATTTACCTCTTTTCCAAACAACTTCTTTCTTGTTTCCTTATAAAACCGGGAAGGTATTTGATTCCTTGTCAAGTTCTAAACAATATACAAACATTATAATGAGTATTCAAGCTATAAGCTTCATCTCATTGTAAACCCTAATTTTACATTGTTTCAAAAACATTAATGTAGTTGTTTTACCTTGATCTTTGAAGAGAGTTTGAATATATAACAAGAGAGGACTCCACCTAGTCCATGAAGAGTTGGAATGAAGCTAGAACAAAGTCACACAAAGAGCTCCTTCAATAGGTATTTTCGGTCACAACAAAAACATGAAGGAAATGAAGTTTTTATTTGAGATTCCTTACCTAGAAGCAAAGGAGAGTAATAATATGTAGAAATACAAGCTCAAGCTCCTTCAATGGTGGAACTCCATGGCACCAAAATGGTGGTCTTGGAATTTTAAGAAGATAGAAATGAAGAACTTGATGAGAGGAAGAGATTGGTGGTGTTTGTTTTTGAATTGGACAAGTGAGCTAGATTTTACAAGAGATCAAAGATGGAGATGGTGGTGTGTACTATTGCAAACCGTGAGAGAATGAAGAAGAGAGGTTAAAGAAGGTGTTTGGAACCGTGGGAAATGAATGGGGGAAATGAGAGAATGAGATAAACTTGCTTTTAGAAGATATTTATGCTTTATAAAGTAAAAAGGTAACTTAAGTAGTCTTCTTTATTTTCTTAACATGCTAACAAGGGTGGTGTGTCACCAACCTTAAAAAACCGGCCCCCAATAGTAGTATGAGGGTATTTTAGTCTTTGTTGAACATTTAATTACTTATACAAACATATGTTACAAAATAGCTTGTAAAAACTACTATTCATAAAAACAAGGCACATAGATGTGAAATTTTTGATTTCCCATTGATATAGACATCCAAATGTGATATTATATAGTACACATATATATTTAAGAGTAATGATGGACATCTAGCCACTCAAAACTCATTTACAAGACAATTTTTCAAAAATGTGCTTTAAGACTCCTTAAAGCACATTTTGTGTTTAAACTTGTTTTCAAGCTTGGTTTTCTTTGGTAATTGGTTTAATATGTTCATTAGTATATAAATAAGATCTTGGTAAGTTCATTAGGTCTTAGCCAAGCTTACCCCAAGCTTAGAGCACATTTTGGCCTTTATTGACCTTAAAGCACATTTTGTGTTTTCTTTTGTTTAAATTAGTTTACTAATGTTTCTAAGACTCTTTTTAGTCTTAATCTACCATATTTAGGTGTTTAAACAATATATTAAGGTTTGGGGTATTTCAATCTACCCCCCTTAAAAGAACTTTGTCCTCAAAGTTCATACTTCCACATATCCTAAATATTAGAACACGGGAATACTTATAAACAATACTTCCATACATCATTAACAACACACTTACATAACATTGGACACAAGGTCCATACAACATAACATCGGGTACATAACATTGGACACAAGGTCCATACAACATAACATCGGGTACATAACATTGGACACAAGGTCCATACAATATCACCCACATCATTCAGACACAACGGTCTGTAACATAACAACATAACATAGACGATGTATTCAAATACACGTCGTACACACATAACCGAAATGGCTCTACCCCCTTAAAAGGGGTACGCCCCGTACCCTATACACATAAGCACTAAGAAGTAAACAATGACGGGTACTTCGCCTTCATCTTATCTTCCAGCTCCCAAGTGGCCTCCTCAACGTCCTGGTTAGACCAAAGAACTTTCACCATTCTCACAGACTTATGGCGAGTGTCTCGAGTCTTAGTATCCAGAATCCGTACCGGAGTCTCCACTGATCGCATGGTCGGCTCTAAGGTTAGCCTTTCAGGCTGAAGCACATGAGACGGATGAGACATATACTTCTTCAACTGGGACACATGAAACACATCATGTACCTTGCCCAGTTCGGCGGGTAAATCAAGTCTATAAGCTACCGGGCCGATCCGCTCCGTCACAACATAAGGCCCCACATATTTTGGGCTCAACTTGCCTTTCTGGCCAAAACGAAACACTCCCTTCATGGGGGATACTCTTAAAAATACCTGATCGCCCACGGCGAACTCCAGGTCACGTCTGCGCACATTCGCGTATGACTTCTGTCTATCCTGAGCTGTCTTCATGTTAGCCCGGATCTGGCGAACTTCTACTTGAACTTGTTCAAGATACTCTGGTCCTATAATGACCGTCTCACTTGACTCATCCCAACATAATGGCGTGCGGCATGGTCTACCCTACAAGGCCTGGAAGGGAGACATCTTGATCGAAGCATGGTAACTGTTGTTGTAACTAAACTCGATCAGATGTAACTTATCAATCCAGCTGGTCTGAAAGTCAAGTGCACAAGCACGTAGCATATCCTCAAGTGTCTGAATGGTGCGCTCACTCTGACCATCGGTCTGTGGGTGAAACGCTGTACTCAATTTCAGTTCAGTACCCAATGCCTCTCGTGTAGACTTCCAATATCTGGATAAGAATCTGGTATCTCTGTCAGATACAATCGTTTTCGGTACACCATGATGTCTTACAATTTCTTTATCAAAGAGTTCTGCCAATCTTGCCACTTTCTAGGTGTCCTTCATCGGAATGAATCGGGCCACCTTGGTCAGTTGGTCAACTACAACCCATATCATATTCAGACCTCCCCTTGTAGGCGGAAGCCCTACTACGAAGTCCATGGAGATATCATGGAACTTCCACTCAGGCACTGGCATTGGCTACCATACCATACCAGGCCGTCGGTGCTCAAACTTGACCTTCTGACAAGTGAGACACCTCAACACATAGTCATTCACATCCTTTTTCATTCCAGTCCACCAAAATATCTTTTCATACCTTTATACATCTTTGAAGCTCCGGGGTGAATCGAAGTAGTAGAACAATGGGATTCACTCAATATGCGCTCCTTCAACTCAGCGCTACTCCTAGGTATACACACTCGGCCATTCAGCCTAATCAGGTCATCATCGTGGAGTCTGAAGTCGTACTTCTGACCCTCGAATGTGCCATCAATAAGCTTCTGCCGGATCTCCAGCATATACTGATCCGTCATCTGAGCACTCCGCACCTCTTCAACCAAGCCAGTATGAGAGACTAGCGAATGGAGAGAGTGTGCTCGGCGACTCAATGCGTCAGCTACCACATTTGCCTTACCCTCTTTATATTGTAGATTAATATCGTAGTCATTCAGAAATTCAACCCACCTTCTTTGCCTCATGTTCAACTCCTTCTGAGTGAACAAGTACTTTAAGCTTTTGTGGTCAGAATAGATTGTCACACTTACCCCATACAAATAATGTCGCCATATCTTCAATGCGAAGACAATGGCACCCAATTCTAGATCGTGGGTAGGGTAGTTCTCCTCATGCTTCTTCAGCTGTCGGGAGGCGTATGCTACGACCTTCCCGTGTTGCATCAATACACAACCCATACCTCTACCTGATGCGTCGCAATAGACCTCAAAACCATCTGGACCATCTGGTAATGTCAGAACCGGTGCAGATGTTAGAGCATCCTTGAGACTCGTGAAAGAACTCTCACAGTCGACTATCCACTCGAATGGTGCATCCTTTTTCATCAAGGAAGTCATCGGCTTCGAGACACTGGAGAAGTCCTTCACAAACCTCCTATAGTAACCTGCCAGACCGAGGAAGCTCCTGATATCGGTAACTGTCTTCGGCCTAGGCCAGGTGCGCACTGCATCTATCTTTGCCGGATCAACAGCGATCCCGGCCTCAGAAATCACATGTCCAAGGAAGGATACTTGGTTCAACCAAAACTCACACTTAGAAAATTTAGCATACAGCTGATTTTCCCTCAATGTTTGCAACACATCTCTCAGGTGGCTTTCATGCTCACCTCTCGATTTTGAATACACAAGTATGTCATCGATGAAGACTACCACTGATTTGTCCAACTGATCTTGGAACAAACGGTTCATTAAGTCCATGAACTTAGCTGGTGCATTTGATAAGCCAAACGGCATAACTGTGAACTCATAATGCCCATACCTAGTTCTGAATGCTGTCTTTTCGATATCACTATCACGGATGGCAATCTGATGGTATCCGGAATGTAGATCTATCTTGGAGAATACTGATGCTCCCCTCAGCTGATCAAATAGATCGTCAATGCGTGGTAAAGGGTAACGGTTCTTCACCGTAACAGCATTCAGCTCCCGATAGTCAATACACAGGCGGAGGCTACCGTCCTTCTTCTTCACGAAGAGGACCGGCGCTCCCCATGGTGAAACACTAGGGCGGATAAAGCCCTTGTCAAGTAGGTCTCTCAGCTGCTCCTTGAGCTCTGTCATCTCTACTCGAGCCATACGATAAGGTGCTTTCGCAATGGGTCCAGTGCCCGGAACTAAGTCAATCTCAAACTCAACCTCTTGTGCTGGCGGCATGCCCGGCAGTTCCTTAGGAAACACATCAGGAAACTCCGACACTACCGGCACATCAGAATTAAACTCTGGGTCTCTCTCTATGTCCTGGACATAGCAGAGGTATACATCACTCCCTCGTCGTAACTCACGATACATGGCCATGGCGGTGATGATCTGTGTCGAAGGCTTCCTGGGTCTCTGGCGGTATGATATGGTAACCCCAGATGGACTCCGAAGAAGCAGTCGATGCTCGGCACATAGGATTCTGCCCTTGTACCGCTCCAACCAGTTCATCTCGACAATCACATCGAAACCAAGTCCGTCGAACTCTATCAAGTCGATCGGAAACTCTTCACCTCTGATTCGTACAACAGCATCTCGGTGGTAGCGGGCACACTTGATCCGCTCTTTCGATGGGAGAGTGACCAAGAAGTCTGGCATCTCATCACCATCTAACCCCAGCCTCTTCGCAAAAGATAGCGAAATAAATGTGTGTGAGGCTCCGGAGTCGAACAAGATCGAAGCGTCCACATCATTCACTGGAAAGGTACCGGTGAGGATTGTGCCGCTCTTGCCGGCTTCTGCCTCATTGCAGACACTCAGTATACCTCCTGTTCCGAGTGCACAGCCTAATTCATTGGCAAACTAATAAGTACTGGGTAACAACACGGTTGATATACTTCAATAACTCCACTTTATTCATTAACATATTCTCTTTACAACATCGTTGGCTTACACGGTTGACATAACTTAACACATACATTACTCCCTTAACATATACTGGCTTAACACATTACAGAATTATACAAGGCTTTAAAACTGTCTGAAGGTCAAATTCAAACGTCCGGGTTTCATGTGTGTGGCATTGATCACTGCCGACGGTGCGGTATTCAGTTTGATCTTCCTGATGCCATGGTATAGCATCATTGACTGCCCACCCATGATTAACACATCTCCTGACTTTAGTATTAACTTCCTTGCGAGATCAGCACTCTTCTGCTCGCCATACACAAACACTGCGGTATCACCAATGGACCAAGACACCACGGGTACTCCCTTACTTAGAGACTCGGGTGACTCGTCCTTATCTTGGTGTAAACCTAATCGTCCACCTTTCTGGTACAAGTTCACAATACACAAATCTGTTTTCACATCTGGAATTGAATCCGTTTCAACTTGTTGAGCAATTCCCACGGCGTGATTAACGACCGCATGGAACTCCTCAGGTATACTTGGTACTGTTGCTCCATCTTCAGCTCGCACTTCTTGATATGACTTGGTGTAAGGGTTCCAGTCCTTACCCATGCACATCATCTTCAATTGCATTCTTGATCCGTTCGGGTATTCGGGTGTGTAGAAACCTCCTGGTTTAGCTCCAAGTTCGTCGCATCGTCTGATGATATGGACTTGTGCTTCCGGTGTCAGGTATCCATTTAAGAGTATCATACCTGGCTGGATAACCTGACATTGCTCCATTGGAAAGTCGGTGATGTTGATGGTGGTTTCTTCAGGGTTTTGTGGTGGGTGGGATTGGATAACATATATTGAAGGTTCCTTTAAGTTTGAATATTAATTAGGTGACTTTCACCACTATACTTTTAACTCTTTACTCAATGATAATACACTTGGACTCACTAATACACACATGCATGAAATCGGGGTATGCAATCATTATTTCATTCAACAGTTTAGGACGGTGCGTATCCAGTCTAGAAGAAGGGCCCCTGGCGCCTCAGACGGTCCACACATTCAGGGCGGCCTGCTAGGTCCCGACCCTTTCCCCTTCTGGAGAATCAGTGTGCCTCTGATTTGTGGGTGGCTTGATGGCCGTCTTCGGGCCATCAATAGCTGTGTGGCCTTACTCTTCCATGCCCCTTGGGCTTGTGACTCTGCTGTTGGGGTTCCGGTAACACTCGTAGTCACGGTGACCCCACTTCTCGCAGACGACACTGCACCTCATTTCCCTTGCAGTCCTTGCCGGGGTGGTCCTCCATTGCCCACTTACAGTAATAGTGGCGCATCCGGTCCAGGCCCGTGCTAGCATGCTATCACAAAGACACATAATCTTATCTCACAACTTTATACAACTACACTTCAACTTATCAACAAGATTAAAACAATTACCCTTAGGTGGGTAAGAGCGTAGGGTTTCGCCGCATAAAGCATACGTGAGCTTCAGTGGCCCTACAGCGAGGTGGTGTTTGGGCTTGGCCCCTGTCACCCTGGTGCTGACTCTCTTTGGGCTGCGCTGGGATGCTTGGGATAAGGTTTCTTCTCTTCTTTCCTCCCCCGTACCCCTACGGACTCTGGCCCTCGCTCGTGGCCTTGCGCTTGTGCGCATTCTCCTCGTCCCTCAGACGGACGGTGATCTCCACCTTAGCAGCGGCATGATAGCACTCCTGAATTAGGATGTCAGTCATGCCCCGCAATACATGCTCACAAACTCACATTAATACTCACTTGTAGATACACATATTCACATCACTCTTTATTTAAATTACCTGCAAGGTAGTATACTCAGCTGGTCCCATCCCATAGCGAAGACGGTGGCTGAGACCGTTGTAAAAACGGTTTACCAGCACCCGGTTCGAGTATCCCAGGTCGGTAACAGGGGATAAGGCCGGTGAATGCAGTATAATACTCATCAACCGACACTTGTCCCCCTGCCTCAGACTATCCAGCTCCAGGCGCTTGGCCTCTTGAACGTGCAACAGGGTAGTATTTGGCTCGCAGCAGAGCCGTGTACTCCCTCCATCCAAACTGAGGATCCGCCATCCGTCCTCTCTCACAAGCTTCCACCAATCTATGCCGAACATTCAGGTAGTAAGCGGCAAGACGGACCTTAGCCTTGCAGGTACAGCCAAGGTCTCGTAGGCGGTCTCCAACTCGGAGATGTACGCCTCCAGCTTACGTGGGTCGGTCTCCCCATGAAACGAAGGGGGGTCTCAATTCTGCCAATGCCTTGACCCAGTTGGTCTCTCGTGGCGGTGGCGGTGGTGGTTGAACTCCGGGCATTTGCCCTGCTGAATCGCAGCCACAAGCTGGGTACCATTTGGGCTACAGCGGCTGCTACAACCTCAGCCATAACCTGGGCCGTAGTATTCTCGCCCTGGTCACCCGTATCACCAGTACCGCTTCCGCGGCCTCTACCTCGCGGTCTACCTGCCATCTGAATTCACATGAATATTCATTAGCAATATGCTTGCACACTTATCGGTCCGACGGTTGTAACGCTTCCCGATAATAAGGTATCTCCACACTTAGTTAGTGGTTAACCTTTCCATAATGTTCACTGAAGTAACTGTAGTTAGGTTTCCTAACTCGGTATATCCCTAAGCTCGGTATTCTAGTCATCAGAGCGATACTTCGCTCTGATACCACTTTTTGTAACACCCCTACTACGCACATAACACTACTTGAAATCGCAGTGGAATTTAAACAACTAAACAGTAACTAAACGAATGGTGCTACAACGCCGTCAACCACCCACGTGGTTAACAAGGCTGAATAAATACAATTGTACCGGTCTGATGATCAGACTCCCGAGCATAGAACTAACAACCATATATTTACATTAAACAAAATACCGAGTGTTTACATACATCCTTCACTGTCAAACATCACTGTAACCCGTTCATAACCAACATATACCGCCACGGGAGCACAGGCGCATCCCGGGCCAACATCCAAAAGTAATCAAAAGTAATCCTGCATCCTAGGATCTAAAGCCACTCCGCTTCTTCGATCCTCATCCTGCAGTATAAGAAATATGGATCCCCCGAGGGGGTCAGCAACCCTTGGCTGGTATGGTTAACGCGCAGCCCATCGGCTACCGGGATACGCGCAACTAATTGTCATGATAACATGGCATTCATTTTTACACATAACATAACATAACATAATATGTGGCATAGCATCATCAGTGCACAGCACAACATCACATACACAGTGGATCTTCGTTCCACAACAACAACCACAAGGGTCAAATAACACAAGAGCCTAGAGAATGATTCACCCTCATGTTAAGCTCGTTACACACACTCATTACCGTTCCGTTATTCGAACGAGTAACTTAAGTCACAGATGGTTCGGATATAGTGACCCGAACACACCACACACATGTTCCCACTAAACGATCATAAGTCAGAATAGGTAAGCTTTGGAGGAAGCTAGCGGGAGATCGAACGCCAAATTACGGAGAACAATCTTAACAACATAAGAGTCGAATCTGATTCAGATATCTACTCTTAACTTACATGCATGACCGGACAACCGGATTCCTCACTTCCCAGTTAACACTTGTTAGAAGTTCATGGTGGAACTTAACAACCAATACACAATAAGTGGTAAGTCATGTTAGACACACACAAGGGAAATGAGTCACATCATAACATCACAATAATATGAACAACTGTAAACTCATTACATGTTTAGATCTTATAACGTCAAACACACAGAGAAACATACAACACACAAGCCGGTGTAAACCGGTAGACAACAGACTGCAAGAAAACCATACCTTGGTCCTTGGCTCGATTGATTTCCTCCGTAGGTCACTCCTATACATGATTAATAACGTCGGTTAATTATTTATTTAACTTCAACTTACTAAACGTTTAACATAATTGTATGACATGTTTTTAATGTCTAACTTACCCTAGGTAACCTTCATTATACCCCCTAGGGTTAACTACATAAGTCACAGTCTTTTCTGTTTTTTTTATAAGTTTTTGGTCTGTCCGACCCACAACTGGGTCGGACACTTCCAGTGATTTTTGGGTCTGAAGAAACTTACCTTGTCCGACCCATGTCCGACCCATCCTTCTGGGTCGGACCATTCTAGAGAATTTTATCGACCTCAGAACATACATGTCCGACCCACGTCCGACTCACTCGACTGGGTCGGACCATTACAGAACCTTTACCGCCTTACAAAACATGCCCGTCCGACCCACGTCCGACTCACTCGACTGGGTCGGACCATTCCAGAACATTTTCCGTCCTTTACAACATGACCGTCCGACCCATGTCCGACCCAACCTTCTGGGTCGGACCATGCCAGAACAATTTCCTGAGGTCTAACAGGGGCTGTCCGACCCAAACTTGGGTCGGGCCCCTGGGTCGGACGTCCTCTAAACTTACCCAAATTTTGTCAAATCTTCACCAAACTTCTCCTAAAGCCTCTTAATGTTTCCTAACAACATTTGGTACACTTATATCCACATACAACATCCATGAAACTCATTATCTATCATCTTAAACATTTACTCATTTCATACCGAAATTCCTAACACTTATGTTATTTCCTCCTTAGTTTTCCCAATGGTGTTTCATACCTATGATAACTACTATCCCAAAATGCTTTCTCCTCATTTTAACATCATCTCCCAAGCATCATTTCTCACAACTAATTCCTTATGTCATTCTTGAAATCCTTTTTCAAGTTTACACTTTCTCCTTATTTTACCAAAGTTTGCCTAAGTCTTTACCTAAGTCCAAAATGACTTTGGTACATACTAAAACCTCAAGATCATGCCTAAGTCCTTCTCACATCTTAAATCACCTTAATGCATGTTTCTTTCACAAGGAAAACACTTAACCATTCGAAACACTTCTTAACTTATCAAACTCATTTTAACTCTTAGAACTTCTCGTTTATTACCTAAATTTCGACATAGGTTCTCCTAGAACATTACTAACCCAAAACATATTGTTTTCACCAACAAACAACCAAGAACACTAAAAATCCATCAAGCACTTTCTTATACACAAACTTCACTCATATAGCACCATATCACAATATAGTTCATAATTTAGATTGCATGGCACTTAGGCCCTTAAATGACATGGCTCTTAGGCCCTTAAGATGCATAAATCATAAACACTGAATTTCCACAATATATTTGCCCTTGACCTGCAAATACACTCAACAACACATATGCCTTTTACTAAGCTCTTGTGAACACTTTACTAAGTCATTCACCATTTGCTCTTTAGGTAGTTTTAACAAGCATTATAAGCTCATTTCTCCTAAGGCATTAAACAACATTAGGTTAGTAGATTTACCTCTTTTCCAAACAACTTCTTTCTTGTTTCCTTATAAAACCGGGAAGGTATTTGATTCCTTGTCAAGTTCTAAACAATATACAAACATTATAATGAGTATTCAAGCTATAAGCTTCATCTCATTGTAAACCCTAATTTTACATTGTTTCAAAAACATTAATGTAGTTGTTTTACCTTGATCTTTGAAGAGAGTTTGAATATATAACAAGAGAGGACTCCACCTAGTCCATGAAGAGTTGGAATGAAGCTAGAACAAAGTCACACAAAGAGCTCCTTCAATAGGTATTTTCGATCACAACAAAAACATGAAGGAAATGAAGTTTTTATTTGAGATTCCTTACCTAGAAGCAAAGGAGAGTAATAATATGTAGAAATACAAGCTCAAGCTCCTTCAATGGTGGAACTCCATGGCACCGAAATGGTGGTCTTGGAATTTTAAGAAGATAGAAATGAAGAGCTTGATGAGAGGAAGAGATTGTTGGTGTTTGTTTTTGATTTGGACAAGTGAGCTAGATTTTACAAGAGATCAAAGATGGAGATGGTGGTGTGTACTATTGCAAACCGTGAGAGAATGAAGAAGAGAGGTTGAAGAAGGTGTTTGGAACCGTGGGAAATGAAGGAGAGAAATGAGAGAATGAGATAAACTTGCTTTTAGAAGATATTTATGCTTTATAAAGTAAAAAGGTAACTTAAGTAGTCTTCTTTATTTTCTTAACATGCTAACAAGGGTGGTGTGTCACCAACCTTAAAAAACTGGCCCCCAATAGTAGTATGAGGGTATTTTAGTCTTTGTTGAACATTTAATTACTTATACAAACATATGTTACAAAATAGCTTGTAAAAACTACTATTCATAAAAACAAGGCACATAGAAGTGAAATTTTTGATTTCCAATTGATATAGACATCCAAATGTGATATTATATAGTACACATATATATTTAAGAGTAATGATGGACATCTAGCCACTCAAAACTCATTTACAAGACAATTTTTCAAAAATGTGCTTTAAGACTCCTTAAATCACATTTTGTGTTTAAACTTGTTTTCAAGCTTGGTTTTCTTTGGTAATTGGTTTAATATGTTCATTAGTATATAAATAAGATATTGGTAAGTTCATTAGGTCTTAGCCAAGCTTACCCCAAGCTTAGAGCACATTTTGGCCTTTATTGACCTTAAAGCACATTTTGTGTTTTCTTTTGTTTAAATTTGTTTACTAATGTTTCTAAGACTCTTTTTAGTCTTAATCTACCATATTTAGGTGTTTAAACAATATATTAAGGTTTGGGGTATTTCAACTTGGCTCTCAAAGAGTTCACTAACTCGTGGTTTATCCTCATATCAGAGAGACGGGTATGACTCTAGCCCTTTAGGGCTCCACAATATATAAAACTGAGGCACTGATCCATTTGTGCTCTCTACCAAGTTCATTCTAATGGGCCCACTCGCTCCGTATGAGGTGTAGACCCATGAACATAGGCTCAGTTTGCCTTTTTCATTGTTGTGCATCCTCTTATTTGGATCACTAGCATACATGCGTGTGTCTTCTCTCGCTGATATTCAGCATGAGGTATAATATGACATTGGCTACTGTTAGTACTTAGTGCTCTTGCACTTGTCTTTATAATATTAAGACGTACCAGCCTAAATGTCCACGGAGATAAAGCTTGTCATCCGTGTCTCCTGGTGGTTTTGTTCCGGAGTAACACACTGTTGTAGTTCCCCTTTTTTGATACACACTCGTGTTGATATCCATTACATCTTCCCGTATTCCCACTAGATTAATAACTGCACAAGTGCAATACCAAAACACTCAGTCCTACAGAGTGCAGAGGCGTAAACTCTCAGCAGCTAATATCTCATGAGTCCAACAGATAAGATGTGCGAATTATCCTGTGAGTGGTACATTCCAAATCCACTGTTCCTTGCTTAAGGTATCTGCTATTATATAGCTTTGTCTTTTATCCTCGCGTAGTCACGCGTTTATGTCCATATTATCTGGTAGATTTCCTCTGGATTGCAAGAATTTACTCGATCCTTATGAGGATTCTACATATTATTCGTCCATAATGGGTTTTCCCGTTTCTTTTTTTTTGGTTCCTGTCCTTGAACTGTTTCCCTGTCTTCACTGTATACTGTCTACTGTTCTCTGTTGAAGGTTCTTGATTTCTCTAGCCCGTTGGTTTAACTGCGGCTCTTCTCGTCCATCTTCGAGGTAATCCGTCTTACTGTCCGTTGAATGGAGTTGACTAGTGTTCCTAACACTACTTGTCTACTTGCATGGGGTACCGTACTGATACATTACTACTTACCCGACTAACTCATAAATAAGTCTGTCAGGCCCACATGCTCCTAACGGAGTGCGGTCGTCCCATGTCTCGTTTAGTAAACTGGTAATGTCTGTCTCACGGTTATTGTGAAGTATTATGTTGTCAATCTCCCTATGATGGATATCCTCTTTTTTTGTCTTTTTTTTTGTCTAATAATTCATGTTATCAGTTATCCTGTAATACGTGCTATTGCCTTTGTGGCATCCGTGGTAATTCGTGCCATAAGCCAGTGTTATTCAACTTGGTGTAAGCAAAATCTGTGCTATATTTAGCAAACTTGTTTCTCCTTTTTCGATCTCATTGAGTACAACACATTTTCCTTTTCTCCCTGTTTTTTTTCCGATCATATCTCATCCATAGCTCATATTTGTTCCCTCATCCGTTTAATTGGATGTATTGCAAATTGCATAATAGCTTGAGCAACTTGGCTCTTCACTTCCCAACCATCCTCACTGACGGTGGTGCATCTACAAAGGGTATGCTTGTCCATAAGGACTAAACATTCATCACTAGTAGTGATTAGCATTAAATGCGGGTATACACTGATGGTATTTGGCTAATAAGCCTTGTCTGAAACTTCCTCGAACGTTTAAACTGGTGTTGTTTACAATCACAGTGGTTGTAGGATTTCTCCAGTTATAGTGGTTGGACTGACGGTCCTTCCAAAGTTTCATAGGTTTCTAACCTCAAGGTTTGAATGAAAACGTTTGAAAAATATTTTTTTTGTATATATTTAATAAAAGACTAAAAAGTAGTAGTTGTTGCAGTTGTATTTTAGTGGTTTACTTGTCATAGCGCTTGCAGTAGCAAGTGCGCCATGCAGGTGGTAATTCTGGTTCAGTAATCACTGGTCTCATTGACTCTGTGTCGTCGGGTATGGGCTACATGATAATGTGAGCTTAAACATCCTGTTCATATATATAATCCATCAAGGTTTAAAGCTTATTGGTACTGAGTACACACAACTAATCCCAAAGTTGTACACAAAAGGCGAGTGGTCAATGACACACTCCCACATACTTATAACATAGCTCCTTCTAACATTCAAGATAAGTACATAGCAAGTAAGCAAAGTCTTCCACCAGCGGTCTCATGGAGTTCAGGGTACTCATGCCCTATCGACTCCCTTGTCTTTATAGGCTCCAACATCTGTAGATGTCTGGCCATCCTGACCGCCTCGTGGTACTCCAGATCCTCCAGCTGAGGTCTTCTGAGTATTCTTTGGTGGCCTATAGTTACGGCTCTCAGGATTCATCCAGCACTCGAATTCCCTATGGCCCTCTTTGTGGCAGCACCGACACTCGACTTTGCGGCCTTCGCAGTCAACCCCAAGATGGTCCTTCCCACAACGCTTACAGTAAAAATGGCGCTGGGGCTGTCCGGTGCCTAATAGTTGTATTTAAGTCTAAGTTAGTATCTAATGCTATAAAGGTTAAGATTACATTTGAATTTATGAGGTAGGTGTTCTCACCCTTAGGAGGTGCAGATCTCAGAGGCTTAGCATCAATAGCTGGGCCGGTCAACTGAAGGACGGGCTCTTTCCCTTTCATTCCCTGGTGACCCTGCTGCCCTTTCTTTGGAAAGAATTTCCTGTTTAAGGTTTCGGGTCAGCATTCATAAGGTATTTAATATGATAAACAATTTAGAGTGGGATAAGTCCTTACTTTCCCTTCTTCTGGCTTTCGCCTGGAGATGCTCCTCCACCCTCAGACTCTCCCTCAGGGTTCTTCCTTTTCTTGGCCCCGAGAGTCTCTTCCCGAGTCTGGAGCATTAGCTCCGTCCTCGAAGCAGCATCATAACACTCCTGGAATCTCATTGGTAAGTTCTCACAATGTTAAACGGTACTGTAATAAGTAAAGAATTCATGGCTTTCATGTTAATACCTGGATGGTAGTGTAGAGGGTAGCACCCATCGCCATCTGGATGCGAAATAATAGTCCTCCCCGGAACTTCTCGATCTTAACGGTCTCTGAGTAATCCACACCGGGGATGAAGTCCAGCAAACCAATGAATCGAGCGTAATACTCATCCACGGTCAGACCTCCCTGAGTCAATGTCTCGAACTCATGGCGCTTCTTCTGTTTGAGATGCGCCGGGTAGTACTTCCCTCTCAGTAACTCGACAAAGGCAGCCCACGAAAAGTCGGGCGTAGCCAGGTACTGGTCCTTGACCAACCTCCACCAAGTGCTGGCTGCATCCTTCAGATGGAAAGCAGCAATGGCGACCTTCTTGTCGTCCGGTACCTGTAAGGCTTCAAATGTTTTCTCGTGTTCAACAATGTAACGCTCCAAAGCTACGGGGTCTGGTTCCCCTGAATACGTAGGTGGTCGTGTCTCGCTAACTGACTTCAGCCAGTTCGTTTCCCTGGGCTGTGGCGGGTGGGCTGGTGCTCCTCCTATCTGAGTACCCAGCTGTGCAAGAACGGCTGCAACCGTCTCAGCAACTCCTGGAATGTCGGGGTCACCGCCTCCACCCTCTACCAGTACCACGCCCTCTAGTTCCACCAGACATCTGTAGTACAGTATGTCACATAAATACTCGGTAAATTACCGTACACAACCAATAGATATTAAGTTGCCTTAAGGCTGACCTGTCACGCAATTTGCGTTACTAGACACAGTATCCTTTTAAGACGAATCGTCTCGTACCTCCCAAATGTTTCCCAATGTTTCCCAAGTCCTAAGCTCACTGTCTTAACCTACTTTCTCGTCATCAGAGCGGTACTCCGCTCTGATACCACTTTTGTAACACCCCTCTCCATAATCACGATATAATCTCTCACTTAGTAATAAATAAAACGTCTCTCAGCGGAAAAAAATAACAATTACAAAACTCACTCGGGTGTCACCGGCCATTACTCGCCCATGCGAGCAACGAAGCCAAACTACATCCAACTTCCAACATAACAAACTGCTAACCGCCGTGATAACGAGAAACTCCTATACATCATACTAAGTCCATAAACCATAAACAGCGACAAGTGAGCGTCTACCCAATCTCAAATATACATAATCTTACCATAACACAATTCATCATCTTCAATGCTATACAACATCTCCATATGTGGTAACAAAAGTAAAACTCCAATTACCCTGTTCCCGCTCTCCGGCTTCGACAATGATCAACAACCTGTAATGGTGTAGTATCAGCGATAGACACTGAGTATGCCGGGCCTGGACCCTAATGGTCACTTGTCATTTTAACCATCTTATTATTAGATCGGTTTCATGCTTTACCATTTTACAGTTATAAAAATACTGTAATAAACATGTATAATATTCATAATCATCCATCCAAATATTCATAAACACTTAACCATCCAACCAATCCAAACAATCATTTAATATCACAAACCACAATTGTATATCGAACGTATCGAATAATCCAGTAAAAGTACAATGTACCATCGCCGTAGCGTTCACCATCTGTTGTTAATTTATTTTAGTTTGGCCTTCAAGGCCCCATCCATATGTACAATGTACATTCGCCGTAGCATATAGTTTTCATATTTAATTTACCTTAGCCTTGTAGGCTCCATCCAACCATGTTTAATTATTAATATCAGTTGGGCGTCATGTTAGGACAACCCGATAACCTCACCATGGACAGTAGTCCTCCCGTACACACAAAGGTGCTCATTTCGCCAGAGGTCCGGAGGCCCCTGACTCTCTTATGTCTCGTAAGACGTCCATAAAAAGGCCGTAGCCACCTGATCCACGATCCAGTTTGGGCTCGTTGGATATTACCTGGAGCGGAATCCAATTAGGAAACCCTTCAGTGATCACAAATGCGCAACCAAGTAGTTCGTAAACTATCGGGATTCCTCACCTCAACTCATACCATCTCTCTCTCATAATGTTTAAGATATGCTCTTAGTCTTATGGAGAATAATTATTAATTAGCTGCCCAATGGGTCTCACGCATACCTAGAAGTAATCTAGGTTATATTCATGTTCGAGATCCATGCTCTAGAGACCGACAATGTCGTGACTCATCCCTAAGTGTTTTACTTAGGTTACCATATACTTAATATTAATATCATGGTATTATATCAAGTAATCATCATGTCATCACAACGCATATGTATGTTTATATAAGTCGATCTATAGTCGACGTAGTGTTAGTCCCGTAGGACGTTCGTGCATAATAATAAATGCAGTAACACTTAAGCACATACAAGTATCCACACACATAACACACAAGTTATATCAACCAAATCCGAGCCCAAGGAGCATCCTTAGGACAACTCGGATCAAACCCCTTTACATACCGTTCACCCTGATCGTATTACGGTGGAGTATGAATCAGCAAGATCCTATGCTCTGTGTAGTCCACTAGCTCGTCGAGCGTCTTGTCAGAAGTACAATCTAAACGGTATTAAAACTATAAGTCAGTCTCCATGACTAACCACATCCGGTATTTCCGAATAATAAGTAACCCCGACAGTTCACCCCTATTTTCTATAGTTTTGTTACGGGTTTCTCTAAAACAGTCGGCTTTGTTACTTAAGCTCGTATGTCAAACTATTTCAACTGTTAAGTTTAATTCGTTATATTTCTTAAATCTTATCCACCAGTAAATATAGGTACATAACCCATAGTTGCATGTATGCATGCATGATTATATTATATAGATTTCTTTTTCGTATTGTATCATTTATTAAATTGTATCATTCTCCCACCATCCATTATAATACAATGTATTACATAATCCATTTATCTTTAGCAAATAATATTTGCATCCAAAACTCTTAACTTATAGTTCGTAACTATTTTTTTTAAATAACCACCACCATTAAATCATATGGTTTCCAACCAAAATATATATCCACCTTATATACATTATTCTTGTGTATGTTATATTTACCACGTAGGTAATTCCCATAAGTTTAATAAACTCTTATATTTTATGTTACTTTTTATCATCTTTTATTAGATGATTATTCCCATTAGTTGTATTATATTATACAACTTATATTAAGATTATTATCCTAACATGAGTAACATTTTATGTTGTATAATTACAACTCCAAAGGTTTATTCAATAAATACCTTAGTTTATAAATCCCATTTATTTATAGTTTGTCACATTATTTTATGTGAGTACCCTTCCTTATATTAATTCCATCTAAACCATATAATTGTTATAACATTCATAACATTATAGACCTTAGTCTAAAATTCATTTTCCAACTCTTATTAACTCGGTATAGCCCTTAACTTTATTTAAATTCCGTTTTGACCACATAACATTATGTAATGTTATACCATATACTATATCATACAATGTGATATTTTATTCCCTTTAACTTATACCTATAGTTTTTATACAAAACTATTTTATATTGCCTCTTAGGCACCATAAGAAAATCTTATTCTTTCCACAAACCATAGTTTCCTTAATTTACAAAATCACCCCATTATTTATACCATGATATATACCATTTAATATACATTTCTAACTTATAAAAGAGTATAACCTATGGTTATTTTTTTAAATTCCGAACAGCCCTTGTGCTATTCTATAGTTGCCATTTGGCCCTATTTATAACATATAGTTTTATAATATCATTAAACCATTATTACACACACATCTTAACAAATACTTATATAATTCTAAAAATCTCCAAACTTCACCAAAGGGTTATAAATATCCTTATTAACCCATATACTTTCGGTATTTTACCATTCCACCATCTATATTCTCCCAAAGCGTCATAATGACATACAACTATATTATACATATAGTTTATTTTAATTCCAAAATCAACCCATAAATTCCTAAAAATTCCTAATAGACCATGGGTGTTTAAAATACCATTGTACACCCTTTATTTTCGGTAATACATATTTACCCTCATATGTTATAAAAATATTACCATTAAGTGCTTAACTTATTATAAAGCCTTAAATAAGTTATCACTTATCTATATTTGGTCAAAACCTACCATTTGGTCAAGGTTGACCTCCTTGATATTTCCTTGACCATTAACTCCTAATAATTACGGTTTGCACCCATACTTTCTAGAAATCACCATTTAACCCCAAAACTTTATAAAATCTTATAAACTTTATTTTAACCCCTTTTAGCATCTAATTTTCGGCCTTATTTTTATAATGCCCCTAAATTTAATTTATTTACACTTAAGACCCATTTCTTTTGGTATAATTATATATCACCTAAACTTAAATAAAAGCTTGTAAATGCATAAATAAAATGGCCTAAAGTACATGGCCTTATTACAAACATTGGATTACAAAATAAATTACACATAAATGTCCCAAAAATTGAAATACCCCGTAATTAAAAATAGTGATTAATTAGGCTAATAAATAATTTAGAAGCTTAATTAAGTATAAATAATCATGAGGGAACAAATCCCGAAGAAAACGGATCCTTAAAACGGATTAAAATCACTAACGAACCTTAAAGCGCGTTTTTCGAGTTAACCGGGAAAACGTGTCTTTAAGCGGGTCAAATAGACTCGTAACAATTTTGGTCAACTAAATAATCATTAATAAATATTAGTGAAGCTTTAGGACCAATAAAATCAATAAAACGAGAGATTAGTAAAAACTGTCAGAAACGGGAAGTTGTGGGGTAGAAACATAAATAACCAAGAGTTATGTGTCCACTTTGAAAATAAAAAGTAAAAGTGTTATGTGTGTGTGTGTGTCCGATCGGACCCTCCCCTCACACTCCCCTCTGTTTACAAAAGACAAAAATAATAAAGTAAACACTCACCTCACCTTTATTCTCTCTCTCCTCCATTCACTCCCTCTCTCACGTGAAGCCTCACCCAGCACCCTCTCTTTTCTTCCTTCTTCAACCTCCAGCGATTTCCATGGAGATTTAGCAACCCCCACAAAAACTACCACTTCTCTCCTTTGTAACTCCCTCAAAACTCTTCCAAAAATTATAAAAAGTATACCATTGTCTTCCTCTCATCAAGAGCTACATTTTCATCCTTCCAAAATTCGAAAACAACGATTTTCATTTTCATGGGTATGTCCCATTTGGAGCTTCAAGACCACCATTAGAGCCACCTTGTTCCTTGTTCTTTTGAGGTAAAATCTCTTTAAAACTCCATTGTTTTTCTAGCCAAAAAGGCAAAACGAATTTAAGCTAAAACCCTTGTTGGTTCTCTTGTGTATCTAGCCGATTTTGGCTTGTTGGTGGAGTTGGAAACCTTGTTCTTGAACCACTCCAAACAGCACTTGCACTCTTGGAAGGTAATATAAATTCTAAACCCTAAAATCCATATTAGAACCTACATAATGATTAGGGTTAGTTCTAGTATTAGAATGGTGTATTAAAATGTGTATATCAATGGGTTGTAGTGTTGGAGAAATTGTGTTGCTAAACCGGTTAGAAGAGGAAGAGGAAGGAAAGAGAGAAGAAAGAAAATCTAGAAGGAAAACAAGGTAAGAATGCTCATTGTGTAACCTTGTGTATATTTGTATGTGTAACAGATTTTAGAAATAAAAAGGCGTATTGTAAAATGGTATTTTGTAGTAGAGTAATGTAAGAGGATATAAGTATTTTGAAGCTTTAAAAGATGTTAAAACTTGTTAAAACAGATTGGGAAAGATGTGTTTGAGTGCAGGAATTTTTATGAGTGTTTTAGTATTGGTATTGTATATGGGAGCTAGCATATTGTTGTTGTGTATAAACAGGTGAGATGTTGATAATAATGTGAGCAAAACAATGTGGTGAGTGTATAAAAATACAAGGGAGACTATGGCAAAATTTATCTAGGATTAGAACACTTAGTGAATAGAAACTGGGTGAGAGAAGTTGTAACAGATTTTGAGATAGATAGATAGAGGGAAGATGGGGAGAGATAGTTAATGTAGTTGTAATGTATTAGAGGTGTTAGAAATGACATTAGAAGAGGGAGTTGTAGATGGAGAGTGTTAGTTAATTAAATCTGTAGCATAATGCAACTAGAGAAGAAGCTAGGTGAGTGTTGTGAGAAACTTGGAAAATTATGTGAGTGAATTAGTATAGAATTGTGTAAGAGTTAAGGAGTGAACTAGGGTGTATTAAGAGGTTTAATTGGTGTTAAAACATGGGAATAAGTGTAGGAACAATGGGGAAGTAATGGGTAAAAGAGAGGACTGAAAACAGAAATAAAATGCAAATACTGGGTCGGACCGAACTTGCGACCGGACTTGCAAGTTCGGTCGAGCCCAGATTTACAAAGACGGGAAAGCTTCTGGAATCGACCGGACTTGCGACCGGACTTGCAAGTTCGGTCGGAGCAGAAAATTTTCCCGTCAGGAACGACCGGACTTGCGACCGGACTTGCAAGTTCGGTCGGACCAGAAAATTTCCCCGTCTGTAACCTACTGGAATCGACCGGACTTGCGACCGGACATGCAAGTTCGGTCGAGCCAGAAAAATTCCGGATAACCTACTGGAATCGACCGGACTTGCGACCGGACATGCAAGTTCGGTCGAGCCAGAAAAATTCACCGATGAAACCTTCTGGAATGGACCGAACTTGCGACCGGACTTGCAAGTTCGGTCGGCCAGAAGAGTTTCGGTAATCTGAGCTACTGGAATGGACCGGACTTGCAAGGTCGGTCGCAAGTCCGGTCCGGTCAAAAAAAAATATATATATTATTTAATTAATATATATATATATATGTATATACCTACTATATATATATATATATGTACATGTATGAAAGCATGCCAAAGTTAAGTAAGAAAGTAAAACTTAAGTAATGAAAAATAAGTAAGTAAAGTGTAAGTGTAAGAAGTATAAGGACATAGTAAGTAGGAGTTAAGTTGATGATAGGTAAATTAATCTCAATTGTATGTATATAATAGGACTTGATTTGTGACACCGAAGGACGTTTGGAAACACGTACAACGGTGAACGGTATGGATTCCTCATGCCCCGTATGCTATCTTGGTTACTCTGATTTGTGTGTTGAGTGCTAATTGATCACCAAATAAGATAAATGCACGAATCGGAGTATATGCATACTTGTGAATATGTAGTGTTGTATGTTGTATATTTCTTAAATTTAGTTTGTATAATTCATGAAATGTTTGGATGAATATGAATGTGTGTATGTATGAATTGTATTGTGACCGATTGTGATGTGTTTGGACTTCTAACTTATTCCTAACAAGCTAACCATCCTAACTTAAATTGGTAATTAAATTGGAATGAGTAGAAGTCCGATATAGTTTCGGCCACGCGTGAGGATGCGGAGTCACGAGAGGTTGGCTCCAATTCCTGACTCTTAAACTGGTCCGCGGCCCAAATCCCTTAAGTGGGTAGCATCCCGGATTGGTGAGTCAAGTAAATCCCGGAGGTGGGACGGCGTAGTCCCCAGGGCCGGAGGTCCCGACGACTTAACTTGAGTATAAGTAAGTAAGTAAGAATGAGTAAGTAAAGTAAATGAAAGTAAGTAATTGTAAGTAAGAAAAAGTAAGTAATGAGTAAAAGAGTAAAGCATTCCGATTAACCCGGATGCATAATTTGGCTAACCTTGTGAAGGTAAGTGAGATGTATGCTATGTATTGTTGCCTTGATTTGTGTAATGAATGTATAGCATGTATGTTGAATGCAAAGCATGTATGTATGAAAATAATGAAGCATGTTTAGTGGACGTCAAATAGTCGGCGTGCCCTAGCTAGCACGCGGTATATGCGGAGTATATGCAGCGTTTGCTGAGCCCCTTGGGGCACCATTTTTACTACACGCAGGTACCCGTGAAGGATGAAGACTAGGAGAGTTGAAGTTAATTTTCCTGTCTTTCTTTTGGTTTGTAAACAATGAATTTATGATGGGTGTACTAAGTAGTACATGGCTACAGTTTTTGAATAGCCGGTGTACCATGGGGTACACCTTTTTGGATTTTGGGATAGAATGGAGTTGGTATAGATGAGTAGCCTTAGAAACTCATTCTTTTGGAACTTAGAAATGATGTAATCGAATTACTTTAATACTCGGTGATCCAATGATGTAAGTATTGGTACGATGTTTTGAGTAAGTAATTTAGTAGCTCGGTACGTTATGTTCATCAGACCGTGACTGTAAGTAAGGTAAGCCTAGCTAGCCGTATGGGCGGTTAGCGGCGTTGTACCACCCGCCGTAGTAAGTATGTAATATTTCCGCTGCGAACTCGTAAGATTAATAGGACGATTAGACGGTAAGCATAGATTAGCGGTTGGGGTGTTACAAAAAGTGGTATCAGAGCGTAGTTACGCTCTGATGTCCATAGTACCGAGCATAGGGGATTACCGAGTTAGGATTTCAACCGTCTTAAGACGGATACTTAGAAACCTAACTAGGAACTACCGTTGTTAACAACGGATACCCTTAACGTTCTTATGAACGATACCTTGCTTAAATTCAAGACCCTTGAGTCATATCTTGCAAGCCTAATGTAACTGTTAATATTCAGATGTCAGGCAGAGGTCCAGGCCGCCCTAGAGGAGGGGGCAATGACGGACCCGGCACGCAGACGATAGCTGAGATCGTCGGCCACGGTAGCGCAGATGCTACCGCAAGTAATCCAAGCAATGCAACAACCAGCAAACCAACAAACTCAAGCGGGGCCAATCCCTCCCCCGCCACCCAGAGAAGCAAACTGGGTAAAAGCTGTAGCGGAGCTCCGCCCTCCCTGCTTTAGGGGCGAGAGTGATCCGGCTAAGCTCGAGGCCTACATCTCCGAGATGGAGACGGCTTCGAAACACTCGAAGCTCCTGCTGGAGTTCGAGTCAGAGTGCAGCCTACTACCTAAAGGATGCTGCATGGATTGGTGGAAGCTGGTCAAGCATGAGCACGTCAGCGACCCCACATTCGACTGGGATTCTTTGCATCACTCCTCCGTTCCAATACTCCGAGCATGTAAAGACCAAGAAAAGGCTAGAGCTGGATGCCTTAAAGATGACAGACAAGGTCTGTGGATGAGTACTACCGCACCTTCACTTCTATCCTCCGTCTCCTCCCTGATCTAGGATACACCGGCCAGGTGTTGGTCGATCGCTTCTATGGCGGTCTGAGCCATCGCCTTCGGTACGGTATGGGCTACACGAGATTTACCTCCCTTCAGGTAAATATCAGTTAACCCTTAGTATCAATTCAATCCTTGAATTCCTTAAATTCCTTTGAATCTTTTTTATTCCTCCTTAAATGAGAATCCCGGCTAATACCTGAGATTTCAGGAGTGTTATCACGCGGCTTCTCGCGTTGAGATCACTTGCCAGTTAAGGGATGAAGAGACCGCGCTGAAGCGCAAAGCCAACAAAAAAACACCAGCACTGAGGAGCAGAACCAGGGGAAGAGCTGGAAAAAGAAGAAAGGGAATTTCTTTCAGCAATCCCAAAAGAAATCCCAGGGTGAGAGCAGTGCCCATGCTGAGCAGGGCAAACCAGCTGAGCTTCTTCAGCTTGGTTATTCTGCACCGGTGGCAGCAAAGCCACTGAGATCACACCCACCAAAGGGTAAATTCCTAATCCAATTTGTATTCGTATAAGTAATGTATCTAGTATATCCACGCACACATGTGCTAACCCTCTAACCTCAGGTTCTAGCTCCGGTGTCGCCAAAACCTTCTCCGATGGCCGCACCTATGTGTGCAGAAAGTGCAACCAGGACCATCCTGGTAAAGACTGTTATGGGAGAGACATCAAATGCTACAACTGTCAGAAGCTGGGACACACAGCTAATAGATGCCCAGAGAATGCTAAGCCAAAGGGAAACTTTCAGAACTACAAGCAAAGAGAGGGCAAGGAGGTGGCATCTGGCGATGCACCGGCCCAGCAGGCACCTCAGGGACAGGGATCCCGGGGCCCTCAGAGGGGCGCACCTCAGAGGCAGCCTGTTCTTCATGTTATTGACCGTGATGGGTCCGGTTCGAAATCCGGCCCAGGTAATCATCTAAACCTTTAATCCTTGAAATAGCATGCCTAGTAGTAGAGTAACTGTATGAGTGAATGCATGAGTAAATAAAAGGAGTGTATTAAGCATGAAATGAAGTAGTTGAAACTAGTACTCACCGTAGATGAAATTTGTAACCATAGGAAGCTTTAGTATCTGTTACCCGATACCGGTAAACTTGAATCAAGAAGAGATCGACATCACCAACCACGACTACACCAACAAACAGTGTCAGGTCATCCGACCAGGTATGATCTTATTAAAGGGATACCTGACACCCGAAGCGCAAATCTCAATCATTCGACGATGCAACGAGCTAGGAACGGGTCAAGGTGGATTTTACACACCCGAATTCCCCGGTGGAGCGAAGATGAAGCTGAAGATGATGTGCTTGGGAAAGGACTGGAATCCTTATACCAAGACATACCAGGAGACACGAACACAAGATGGAGCGACGCCACCGACAATACCACCAGAGTTTCAGACACTCCACACAAGCAGTAGAACTTGCACAACAATGTGAACCTGAACCGATCCCCGCACTTGAAGCGGATCTCTGTATCGTCAACTTCTACGAGAAAGAAGGACGACTTGGGTTACACCAAGACAAGGACGAGACAGCGGAATCTCTTGAACAAGGAGTGCCCGTAGTGTCTTGGTCCATTGGTGATGACGCCGTATTCCTGTATAGCGAGCAGAAGCGTGTGGACCTCGCACAGAAACTGGTATTGAGATCAGGAGATGTCCTAATCATGGGTGGAAACTCTAGGATGCTGTATCACGGGATCAACAAGATCAAGTTGAATACGGCACCACCGGCAATAATCAATGCCACACACATGAAACCAGGACGCCTGAACCTTACCTTTAGAAAGTATTAAATTCCTAGTATCATGTAATCTATTAGTAACGTGTATTAGAGACACGGTATGTATGATGGTTGGTTTATCAATAAAGAGCAGTGTTGATTTAATTCCACTTGTGTCCACCATCAATACTTATCCAATTGTGAATCCAATAGGTTGTGGACTCGGTACCGAAGGTAACCTGAGCATCCTCACCGAAGCACAAGCCGGCAGAAGCGGCACCATCCTAACGGGAACCTTCCCAGTAAATGGCATTGATGCCAATGTGTTATTCGACTCCGGCGCCTCTCACACTTTCGTATCACCATCCTTTGTGAAGAGGTTGAAGCTAGATGCGGATGAGCTACCGAACTTCATGGTTACTCTCCCATCGAAGGAGCGAGTAAAGTGCACCAAGTATTATCAATCAGCCACAATCCAAATAAAGGCGAATCGTTTCCCATTTCCTTCATCGAATTCAATGGATTGGGATTCGACGTAATCATCGGAATGAATTGGTTGGAGCGGCACAAGGGTAGAATCCTCTGCGCCGAGCATCGTTTGCTGCTCAAGAGTCCTTCTGGGGTTACCGTATCTTACCGCCAGAGACCGAGAGAGCCTTCGACCACACTCATATCTGCCATGGCTATGTACCGGGAGCTCAGAAAGGGCCAAGAAGTGTATCTGTGTATGTGCAAGACCTGGAGAGAGATCCAGAGTTCAGTGAGATGTACCCATTGTATCCGAATATCCTGATGTATTCCCTAAGGAGCTACCCGGCATGCCACCACCGAGAGTGGAATTTGAGATTGATCTATTGCCAGGTACCGGTCCCATTGCAGGGCACCGTACCGCATGGCACCTGCAGAAATGACCGAATTGAAAGAACAGTTAAGAGACCTTCTAGACAAAGGGTTTATACGCCCGAGCGTATCACCTGGGGAGCACCGGTCCTCTTCGTGAAGAAGAAGGACGGTCTCCGACTATGCATTGACTACCGCGAGCTGAATGCGGTCACAGTCAAAATAAATACCCACTACCACGTATCGACGACCTATTCGACCAGTTGAAAGGAGCCTCAGTCTTCTCCAAGATCGACCTCCGTTCAGGGTATCATCAGATTGCAATCAAAGAGCAAGACATTGAGAAAACGGCATTCCGTACCAGATATGGCCACTATGAATTCACAGTGATGCCATTCGGTTTGTCAAACGCACCGGCAAAATTCATGGACCTATGAATCGACTATTCAGTGAGCAGTTGGACACTTCAGTGGTTGTCTTCATCGACGACATACTGTATACTCCAAATCACCAGAGGAACATGAAATCCATTTGAGGAAAGTGCTTGAGACACTGCGCGAGAACCAGCTGTATGCGAAGTTCTCCAAATGCGAGTTTGGCTTGATCAGGTATCATTCCTTGGACATGTCATCTCGAGCGCAGGTATCTCGGTTGACCCTTCTAATAGAAGCTGTACGATCATGGCCTAGACCCAAGACTGTTACCGACATTAGGAGCTTTCTTGGTCTAGCCGGTTACTACCGGAGATTTGTAAGGGACTTCTCGAAAGTCGCTAAGCCCATGACTACACTGATGAAGAAAGATGCACCGTTTGTATGGACACACGAGTGCGAGCTATCATTTCAGAAACTGAAAGACTCATTGACCTCAGCGCCCGTCCTTACTCTTCCAGAGGGCACAGAGGGATTTGAGGTATACTGTGATGCATCAGGCAAAGGAATGGGATGCGTACTCATGCAGCATGGCAAGGTTGTTGCTTATGCCTCGCCAGCTGAAAAAGCATGAGGAGAATTACCCGACTCACGACTTAGAGTTAGGAGCCATTGTCTTCGCCTTGAAGATATGGCGACACTATCTCTATGGGGTAAGCATCACCATCTACTCCGACCATAAGAGCTTACAGTATGTATTCACTCAGAAAGAACTAAATTTGAGACAGAGAAGATGGATGGAATTTCTTTCAGACTATGACATCAACTTGCAGTATAAGGAAGGGAAGGCAAACATTGTAGCCGACGCCCTGAGCCGTCGAGCACACTCGCTCCATTCGCTACTCGCTTCTTCTAGCTTGGTTGACGAGGTGCGAGACGCTCAGTTGAGCGACCCTTACCTAACCGAAATCAGACACAAGATCGAGAATGGTACATTTGAGAAGAAAAAGTATGATTTTAAGCTACATGAAGATGGTTTGATTCGGTTGAATGGCAGGCTATGCGTCCCCGAAGCAATGCTGAGCTAAGGGATCGCATCCTGCGAGAGTCACACTGTTCCACATTGTCAGTCCATCCGGGAGCCTCAAGATGTACAAAGACATGAAGAGGTACTTCTGGTGGTCTGGAATGAAGTCAGATGTGACGGAATTTGTATTGAGATGCTTGACATGCCAGAAGGTAAAATTTGAACACCGTAGACCGGGCGGAATGGTACAATCTATGCCAGTTCCGGAGTGGAAATTTCATGATATCTCCATGGATTTTGTTGTAGGACTCCCACCTGCTAGGGGAGGACTCAACATGATCTGGGTTGTAGTAGATCGCCTTACCAAGGTTGCCAGATTCATACCGATGAAGGACACCTGGAAGGTAGTAAAGCTAGCTGAGCTTTTGATAAGGAGATTATCAGACACCACGGAGTCCCTAAGACATAGTATCTGACCGCGACACCATGTTTCTTTCGAGATACTGGAGAGCTACAAGGGAAGCGTTGGGTACAGAATTGAAGTTGAGTACCGCCTTCCATCCTCAACCGACGGTCAGACAGAAAGGACCATCCAGACACTGGAGGACATGCTTCGGGCATGTGCCTTGGACTTTCAGGGGAGTTGGTTAGATAAGCTTCATCTTATCGAGTTCTCGTATAATAATAGTTATCACGCCTCGATTAAGATGTCGCCTTTCCAAGCTCTATACGGTAGACCTTGCCGTACACCCTTGTGTTGGGATGAGTCAAGTGAAGCGGTCATAATAGGACCGGAGTATCTTGAGCAAGTGCAAGCTGAAGTGCAACAAATCCGAGCTAACATGAAGGCAGCCCAAGATAGACAGAAATCCTATGCGGATGTGAGACGACGCGACCTTGAGTTCGCCGTGGGCGACCAAGTGTTCTTGCGAGTTTCACCTATGAAGGGTGTCTTCCGTTTTGGTCAGAAGGGCAAGCTAAGCCCAAAGTTTGTAGGGTCGTACACTATCACCGAAAGAGTTGGATCGTAGCCTACAGGTTAGCACTACCTGAGGACTTGGGGCGTGTCCATGATGTATTTCATGTGTCACAACTCAAGAAGTATATTGCTGATCCTTCTCATGTGTTAGAGCCCGAGCATTATCCATGAGCCAAACATGCGATATGTCGAAACCCCAGTGAGAATCCTTGATAGGAAGACCAGAGACACTCGCCATAAGTCTATGCGAATGGTGAAGGTCCTATGGTCAAACCATGATGTCGAAGAAGCGACATGGGAGCTGGAAGATGCCATGAAGGCTAAGTACCCACAGCTATTCATAGACTAGAGAGTCTAGTATTTAGAAATACGGGTACGGGTCGTACCCCTTTTAAGGGGGGTAGAGCCCTTTTGCTTTTGCATTGCTTCGGGGTAAGCATTGCTTAGTGTGTAGGTATTGTAATAGATTTTGTATGGCACATGTAGTGTAAGTGAATTGGTATGCGTATGTATGTGTAATGTGTAGTGTATGAATGTATTTGTACGTTGTATGATGGATGATGTATGTGCAATGTGTATTGTGAATGGTAATGTTGTATTGCGTAATGTGGAATGGTATGCATGTGAATTGTGTATGTTGCTGAACCGTGTATGTTTGCAATGTGGAATGAAGTGAACACCTCATAGGTGGTAGTAAGGCACATTAGTGCAATTGGTTTGCCTAATGAGTAGAATTACTTAAACCATTAACCTTGAGCAACTTTGAGGGCAAAGTTTCTTAAGGGGGGTAGATTGAAATACCCCGTAATTAAAAATAGTGATTAATTAGGCTAATAAATAATTTAGAAGCTTAATTAAGTATAAATAATCATGAGGGAACAAATCCCGAAGAAAACAGATCCTTAAAACGGATTAAAATCACTAACGAACCTTAAAGCGTGTTTTTCGAGTTAACCGGGAAAACGTGTCTTTAAGCGGGTCAAATAGACTCGTAACAATTTTGGTCAACTAAATAATCATTAATAAATATTAGTGAAGCTTTAGGACCAATAAAATCAATAAAACGAGAGATTAGTAAAAACTGTCAAACGGGAAGTTGTGGGGTAGAAATAATAACCAAGAATTATGTGTCCACTTTGAAAATAAAAAGTAAAAGTGTTATGTGTGTGTGTGTGTCCGATGGACCCTCCCCTCACACTCCCCTTATTTAAAAGACAAAAATAATAAGTAAACACTCACCTCACCTTTATTCTCTCTCTCCTCCATTCACTCCCTCTCTCACGTGAAGCCTCACCCAGCACCCTCTCTTTTTCTTCTTCAACCTCCAGCGATTTCCATGGAGATTTAGCAACCCCCACAAAACTACCACTTCTCTCCTTTGTAACTCCCTCAAAACTCTTCCAAAAAGTATACCATTGTCTTCCTCTCATCAAGAGCTACATTTTCATCCTTCCAAAATTCGAAAACAACGATTTTCGTTTTCATGGGTATGTCCCATTTGGAGCTTCAAGACCACCATTAGAGCCACCTGTTCTCCTTGTTTTTGAGGTAAAAATCTCTTTAAAACTCCATTGTTTTTCTAGCCAAAAAGGCAAAACGAATTAAGCTAAACCCTTGTTGGTTCTTTGTGTATCTAGCCGATTTTGGCTTGTTGGTGGAGTTGGAAACCTTGTTCTTGAACCACTCCAAACAGCACTTGCACTCTTGGAAGGTAATATAAATTCTAAACCCTAAAATCCATATTAGAACCTATATAATGATTAGGGTTAGTTCTAGTATTAGAATGGTGTATTAAAATGTGTATATCAATGGGTTGTAGTGTTGGAGAAATTGGTTGCTAAACCGGTTAGAAGAGAAGAGGAAGGAAAGAGAGAAGAAAGAAAATCTAGAAGGAAAACAAGGTAAGAATGCTCATTGTGTAACCTTGTGTATATTTGTATATGTAACAGATTTTAGAAATAAAAAGGTGTATTGTAAAATGGTATTTTGTAGTAGAGTAATGTATAAGAGGATATAAGTATTTTGAAGCTTTAAAAGATATGTTAAAACTTGTTAAAACAGATTGGGAAAGATGTGTTGAGTGCAGGAATTTTTATGAGTGTTTTAGTATTGGTATTGTATATGGGAGCTAGCATATTGTTGTTGTGTAAACAGGTGAGATGTTGATAATAATGTGAGCAAAACAATGTGGTGGTGTTAAAAAACAAGGGAGACTATGACAAAATTTATCTAGGATTAGAACACTTAGTGAAATAGAAACTGGGTGAGAGATGTAAGTTGTAACAGATTTTGAGATAGATAGATAGAGGGAAGATGGGGAGAGATAGTTAATGTAGTTGTAATGTATTAGAGGTGTTAGAAATGACATTAGAAGAGGGAGTTGTAGATGGAGAGTGTTAGTGTTAAAATCTGTAGCATAATGCAACTAGAGAAGAAGCTAGGTGAGTGTTGTGAGAAACTTGGAAAATTATGTCAGTGAATTAGTATAGAATGGTGTAAAGAGTTAAGGAGTGAACTAGGGAGTATTAAGAGGTTTAATTGGTGTTAAAACATGTGGGATTAAGTGTAGGAACAATGGGGAAGTAATGGGTAAAAGAGAGGACTGAAAACAGAAATAAAAATGCAAATACTGGGTCGGACCGAACTTGCGACCGGACTTGCAAGTTCGGTCGAGCCCAGATTTACAAAGACGGGAAAGCTTCTGGAGATCGACCGACTTGCGACCGATAGTCTTGCAAGTTCGGTCGGAGCAGAAAATTTTCCCGTCAGGAAGCTACTGGAAAAGCGACCGGACTTGCAAGTTCGGTCGGACCAGAAAATTCCCCCGTCGTAACCTACTGGAATCGACCGGACTTGCGACCGGACATGCAAGTTCGTTCAGCCCAAAAAATTCTGCGGATGTAACCTACTGGACCTCGACCGGGACTTGCGACCGGACAGCAAGTTTCGGTCGAGCCAAAAAAAATTCACCGATGAAACCTTCTGGAATGACCGAACTTGCGACCTACTTGCAAGTTCGGTCGGCCAGAAGAGTTTCGGTAATCTGAGCTACTGGAATGGACCGGACTTGCAAGGTCGTTCGGTCGCAAGTCCGGTCCGGTCAAAAAAATATATATATATTTATTTAAATAGATATATCTAATATCTATATATATATATGTATGTACCTACATATATATATATGTACATGTATGAAAGCATGCCAAAGTTAAGTAAGAAGTAAACTAATGAGTAATAGTATAGTGTACGTGTCAGAATATAAGGACATAGTAAGTAGGAGTTAAGTTGATGATAGGTAAATTAATTACTCGATTGTATGTATATAATAGGACTTGATTTGTGACACCGAAGGACGTTTGGAATCACGTACAACGGTGAACGGTATGGATTCCTCATGCCCCGTATGCTATCTTGGTTACTCTGATTTGTGTGTTGTGTGCTAATTGATCACCAAATAAGATAAACGCACGAATCGGAGTTATCATGTTTACTTGTGAATATGTAGTGTTGTATATGATTGTATATTGTCTTCAAATTTAGTTTGTATAATTCATGAAATGTTTGGATGAATATGAATGTGTGTATGTATGATGAATTGTATTGTGACCGATTGTGATGTGTTTGGACTTCTAACTTATTCCTAATAAGCTAACCATCCTAACTTAAATTGGTAATTAAATTGGAATGAGTAGAAGTCCGATATAGTTTCGGCCACGCGTGAGGATGCGGAGTCACGAGAGGTTGGCTCCAATTCCTGACTCTTAAACTGGTCTGCGGCCCAAATCCCTTAAGTGGGTAGCATCCCGGATTGGTGAGTCAAGTAAATCCCGGAGGTGGGACGGCGTAGTCCCCAGGGCCGGAGGTCTCGACGACTTAACTTGAGTATAAGTAAGTAAGTAAGAATGAGTAAGTAAAGTAAATGAAAGTAAGTAATTGTAAGTAAGAAAAAATAAGTAGTAAAAAGAGTAAAGCATTCCGATTAACCCGGATGCATAATTTGGCTAACCTTGTGAAGGTAAGTGAGATGTATGCTATGGTATTGTTGCCTTGATTTGTTTAATGAAATGTATAGCATGTATGTTGAATGCAAAGCATGTATGTATGAAAATAATGAACTGCATGTTTAGTGGACGTCAAATAGTCGGCGTGCCCTAGCTAGCACGCGGTATATGCGGAGTCTATATGCAGCGTTTGCTGAGCCCCTTGGGGCACCATTTTTACTACACGCAGGTACCCGTGAAGGATGAAGACTAGGAGAGTTGAAGTTAATTTTCCTGTCTTTCTTTTGGTTTGTAAACAATGAATTTATGATGGGTGTACTAAGTAGTACATGGCTACAGTTTTTGAATAGCCGGTGTACCATGGGGTACACCTTTTTGGATTTTGGGATAGAATGAGAGTTGGTATAGATGAGTAGCCTTAGAAACTCATTCTTTTAGAACTTAGAAATGATGTAATCGAATGTACTTTAATACTCGGTGATCCAACGATGTAAGTATCTGGTATACGATGTTTTGAGTAAGTAACTTAGTAGCTCGGTACGTTATGTTCATCAGACCGTGACTGTAAGTAAGGTAAGCCTAGCTAGCCGTATGGGCGGTTAGCGGCGTTGTACCACCCGCCGTAGTAGGTATGTAATATTTCCGCTGCGAACTCGTAAGATTAATAGACGATTAGACGGTAAGCATAGAATTAGCGGTTGGGTGTTACAAAAATGCTTATAAATCTCGGCCTCACCATATAATTTTCATTTAATTACCAAACTTCCACATAATGTCTTAAATTTGACAATTATGCTTGTTTAATTAGTTATAAAATTTATTAAACCATTCCTTAATCATTTTAAGGTTAAACATGACCTTATTTTACTCACTCACTCATGGCAATTAATACACACAAGCTTAAACTTGTGTTAATGTATCAAGTTAAGGTTTTAAGTGATTTATACCTTGATTTAACTTAGGTAGAGCCTTGTTTGGTTTGCCACCTTAAGGAGAAATTCTCCACAGCTTGATTTACTTGTCTTCATGTAGAAAACAAGACATGATTAAACTCCACACATGAGCTAACCATGAGAAGTAATTTAAGTCATGAAAATCATGAATTTTTACCTAGACCTTCAAGCTTGTTGTAGATCTATCTCGGCCCTATTTTTCCAGTAAAGAAAGAGTATCAAAACACTCTTAAAAACAAGGTATAAAACCGTGGGTAGTTAGCTTGGAAGATAGCTAAGTTTTACCTTGTTTAAGATGCCAAAAATGGTGTTTTTGGCTTGGATCTAGCTACTCCTTGTAGATCTTGGTATACCAACTGAATCCACATGAAAAGGAGAAGAAAATAAGGCTAGGGAACCAAGTTTTACAACCGAAATTCACAAGGAAGAAGAGATATGTGCTTAGAGCACATTTTTACCTTAAATGGTCAAGACTTGAACTTTTCTCCTTAGATCTGGGTATGGCCGAAATTTATCCTTCCTTTAACCTCCAAAACACTCTACATAGATGTATAGAAAAGGTTGGAGTCTAGATCAATGGAAAAAGGAAAGAAAGATGAAGAAAATGGGTATTTTTATGCCTTAGAAGCTTACCTAGAGCATGAGCTCTCTCCAATGGAGCTTGGAACACTTACCTACGGTTGAGAGGAGCCAAAGAGAGCTCAAGGAAGGAGCAATCTCGGCTGAAGTGGAGAAATGAAAGAGAATGACCTAAATTTGCCTTAAAGCACATTTTTCCTTATTTTATGTCTTTAATTATTTGATGACTCATTACTAATTGATTGGTGTTGATTATTGCTGCAAAATCGGTGGAGACAAGAATCATAGGCAGCCGGCCATGATTGAGAGAGTGGGTGAATAATTGGTGCTTATTTGATTCAAAAATGAAGTAATAATGCCATTTAATAAACTAGTCAAAAGGTGAGTCATCTCTTCTTGTCTTGTTCTTGCTTGGAGCACCGTATAATGAGGAGGGAATGGAGGCTCCAAATCGGCTGGCTTCACATGGGTAAGCAAGTGGTGAGGCAACTTTTGTTTTTATATGTTAAAGTTAACTTTTACTTATTTTATGCAAAAGTAAAGGGATATAAATAATTGTCACATGGGACTTGTCTCTTGGTCTGTTAAGAGACTTAATAATCTGATTTTATAAGGTCCAATTTGTGGTCAATGGTCAACATTGACCAACTTAGTCAATGTTGACCCAAACGGGCCCCACTTTAGGGTTTTATTAATATTTTAATATTAAATTTGTAAAAATTTGTAAATTTCTGGAATTAAATTCCTAATATGATATATAATGATATATTATCATATTTAAGGGTAATTATGACCTTTAAGCCCATTTAAAACCAATTTAAAAGGCAATTACACAAAAACGTGCTTTAAGGAGTTTTAGTGCACATTTTGTGTCGCAAGATGTTTCTGGGCTTGGTTTTCTTTGACAACGGTTTTGTTGTGCTCCTTACATGATATTTAATCATGGTATCCAATTTTATATCATTTAGAGGTCATTAGACCTTTAAGGTACCCTTAGAGCACATGTTTGCCCTTTTTGACCTTGAAGCATGTAAATGCTTTTTCTTTGTGTTGGAGTGTTGTCCAACGGTTGTACTATGTTTAGTAATGTGTTAATATGCTTAGGACAAATTTTTAGGTCCTAAGTAGTTCATTTGGGTATTTATTTACCCTAAACAGTCAAAGGGTGCAACATCTTGTTTTGTGTTGACCACTGTTATTCTTAGTTGACTTTTAAGGCATGTTTAGGCCTTAATTAATGTAATTAAATATTTAATCCATGTTTTATAAGTTTGGGGTATTTCAATTGTAGAGTAAGCCTTGCTAGCTGTATGAGCGGTTAGTGGTGTTGTATCACCCGCCGTAGTAGTAGTATTTCTGCTGCGAGTAACTGTGATTATTGGGATGATTGGACGGTAAGTACAGGATTAGCGGTAGGGGTGTTAAAATTATAGTTATTGGTAACCACCTTAAGGTTACCGTTTCTCTTGCTATGAGCCCCCGAACTATAACTCTATTAATAAATCATTAGCCCCTTGCTAACCTGTCAGCTTATTCACTAAATGATGCCATACTAGACAAAAACATTGCTTAATTAACATCGTCTGAGTCTTTCTCATCCCACCGCTATTTACCTAAAAATGACTAATCCAATATGATTATGGTCTAAATCTTCCACGCATTTTTAGGAGGTTGCTTATCTGCTACGTAGCACTTAAGAAATGATTTGTTCTTGGTTATAGACCATTCGTGGGGTAGGGTTAACGTTTTTGGGAAAATAACAATGGGATGAGAACAACTTAGACAATGTTGATTAAGTAGTGTTTTTTTTCTAGTCTGACATCATTTAGTGAATAAGCTGACAGGTGACCAAAGGGTTAACGATTTATTCACAGAGCTATAGTTTGGGGGCTCGTAGTCAGGTTAGGGCGTGTTTGTAATGCCTCCATCCCACGTCGGGATATGAGTAGTAATGAGAAAGGTTTATAAGGATACATATGGGTTGACTACAACAACAAGGTCTTCCACTTTTAAGACCAAGTGAGGACAAAGGGCTTAAAGTGGCTAGTTTTCAAGCCGGAATGGCTTGGGAGCTAGGTTGTTGGACAATTGCCCATATGGGGTGTTACAAATGGTATCAGAGCTAGGTTCAGGACGTGTCTAGATGATCTGCCCGACACCTACCGAGAAGGTCCATGGGACTTGGATGTTAGGCTTGCGACGAGGACGTCACGTTCTTTGAGTGAGGGAGTATGTAATGCCTTCATCCCACATCGGGATATGAGTAGTAATGAGAATGGTTTATAAGGATACATATGGGTTGAGAACAACAACAAGGTCTTCCACTTTTAAGACCAAGTGAGGACAAAGAGCTTAAAGTGGCTAGTTTTCAAGCCGGAATGGCTTGGGAGCTAGGTTGTTGGACAGTTGCCAATATGGGGTGTTACAGTGTTCCACTTAATTTGGTGGTTTTTGTACATTTCTTTCCCTTGTTGGTGTCGTAAGTTGGTTTATTGCCATCTTTTTTTTTATTAGTAGTTTATGTCCTCTTTTTTATTCCCCTTGTGGCGGAGCCAGATTTTGAAATTTGGAGGGGTCATACTAAAAGATTAGAGGGGCCACATTGTAAAATACATTGTAGTATATGTATTTTTCTATTGAATTATTTTTAATTGAGGGTGCCAAGCCCACCCAACAAAACAAGTGCCTCCGTCATACTCTATGATCACTGATATGTAACCCTGCTGTTATATTAATATATTATTACCTTTAAAAAAACCAATATAAGAGTCTCAATTTAAAAAGTATTTTATACATAAGTCTAAAAAATGTTTAAGAGCAGAACCTGGCGATGGGCCACAATACAAGGTGAAGACTGCCACTTGTCAACAAAGGATTAGGGGAAAAAGAATGGGGTGAATATGATTTTTGTTATTAGGAGAGAGAAACAAATATTTTTTTATAAAATATTATAACTTACAAAATATAAGTGCAAAAATAAAAAAAATTATACCATTGTTCATCATTTCGTGCTCTTCAAAACAATATGAATCATGGATATGTTTTGGTAAACTTAAAATTTTATATTTTTTGAATAAGTATATATTAGGTATTTTTAAAGTGAATCTTATTCATTAGCAAAATCAATCTTTTTTAATAACAAAATGAACCTTATCCATTAACAAAATGAATCATAACCCCAAACACTATAAAAACCATCCTACGAAAGTTAAAAACATCGAAGGCATCTTTATGGTTTGTAGTGCAGGGTTTTAGGGTCTAACGACCCTAAACCACAAACTCTAAAAACCTGTCGAGTCAGTAACAACAATAAAGTGTATAACTAATACCAAAAAGATTACCCTACCCTACCCCTCCCCCCCCCCCTCCCCCCCCCCCCCCCAACCCCCTACCCCCCCCCCAAACACCCTAAAACCAACCTAGGAAAGCTAAAAACGTCAAAGGCATTTTTAGGGTTTATAGTGCAAGGTTTAGGGTCTAACGACCCTAAACCACAAACCCTAAAAACATGTCGAGTCTGTAACGATGACATAAAGTGTGGAACCAATGCCAAAAGATTACCCTACCCCCAAACACCCTAAACACCACCCTTTGAATGCTAAAAATGTCGAAGGAATTTTTAGAGTTTGTAGTGCAGGGTTACGGCTCACTTTTAAAAAACACAAAGGATTCACATTATTTTATATGAAATGTTCGCTTTACTTAAACATAAGATTCACTTTTTTAAAACGAATTATTCACTTTCAATAAATAAAAGGTTCATACTATTCTCGTATAAGTTTGTGGCAGGATTAAATTTTATTAGTATTAAACAAAATATTCACTTTTCTTAAACATTTGATTCACCTTTTAAAAACCTTTTATTCACTTTTCTTAAACCTCTTATTCACTTTAGTTAAACAATCTCTATTTACGAGAATCACTTTTCTTAAACCTCTTATTCACTTTTCTTAAACCCATGATTCACTTTATAAAAACCTCTGATTCACATTTCTTAAACCTCTTAATCGCTTTAGTTAAACAATCTATGATTACAAGATTCACTTTTCTTATTACTCTGATTCACTTTGTAACAACTTGTGATTCACCTTTTAACAACCTTTGATTCACTTTTCTAAAGCCTCTGATTCACACTAGTTAAACAATCAAAATCAATTTAGTTAAACAATCTCTATTTATGAGATTCACTTTTTTTTAAACCTCTTATTCACTTTTACGCAACTCTCTGGTTCACTTTTTGACAACCTTTGATTCACTTTTTAACAATCTTTGATTCAATTTTCGTAAACTTAAGATTCACAATGAATCTTAAAACATATGTACATACAAAAAATAAAAAAATTTAAAATTTATCAAAACATACTCATGTTGGGTCTTATTTTGAAGAGCTCGAATTATGATGAACAATGGTATAAACTTTATGTTATTTGGACTTATATATAATAAAATACATTATTTTAAAGTTTTACAAAATATAAAACACAAAATAAGAACAAAAAGACCAAAATGACCATCTTCATATTAGAATCTGACATAAGACCCAGGTTCGAATCCGCGTAAACATATGGTACTCGTATTATCAAGAAAACCTTTCGTGCAATAATATGTATGATAAAACAATAATATAGAACACCATATGTTAATGTTACTACGAATCAGTTAGTTAGAGCGTCCGTGGTTGTTTAAACAGTTGTGTTGGGATATAAAACCTCATGATTTATATAGACTTAAATCCAAATTCTCCCACATTGTAGTATCTATATGATGTTTGAAAAAGGTCGTAGTTCAAATTGACTAAAATGAAAAAAAAAATTCTTTTTGCCATAGTCTATAAACCAGTAAAGTGAAAGTTAACTAGTAGTAAACAAGCCCTTATGCACCGGAAATATAGGTGACTATTAGAACGTTTAATACATGCATTCATAAAAGGTTGGAGATACAGAATTGCACTTTGTAGGTTTTTTTTTTTTCGGTAGTTGTCAGGTTTTTCATTGGTAGTTGTGGGGTTTTTCATTCGTAGTTGTGGGGTGTTTTTCATTCGTAGTTGTGGGGTGTTTTTCACTGGTAGTCCAATTTGGTTCTATTGTACATGTGCAAACAAAAAAAAACAACGTGGATTTGATATATTTAAAACGTTTTTTCTTTTGGATTAATAAATTAAAATTAAATTTTTAATTAATTAAATCTAATAACCATTCATCAAAAGAATCCCGATTTTTAGGAAAATCTAGAAATTTAAAATAAACCATTCTAAAAATTTTAGTTACTGTTAAATAAAAAAATCTTTAGATGAAAATTCTAAAATTTAAAACAAATAATGTTGAAACATTCCGAACAAATAATAAATTTAGTAACCGCTAAGTGAAAGAATCTCGGTTTAGAGGAAAATCTAGAAGTTCAAAACAAATAATTCTAAAAAATTTATTAACTTTTAACTAAAAAAAATTAGTTTTAGAGGAAATTGTACTAATACTCCTTTATTATATAATTGTAAATAAAAAATTAGTCTGGAATTTTGATATGAGCAAATTTTATAAACAACATAAGATAAATTTTGAACAAATGGTTTAAGTTATTGATTAAATGGTTGAAAATATTGAACAAATGGTTAAAAATGTTGAACAAATGGTTGAAAATGTTGAAGAAATGGTTGAAAATGTTGAACAAATGGTTGAAAATGTTGAATAATGGTTTAAAATGTTGAACAAATGGTTGAAAATGTTGAACAAATAGTTGAAAATGTTGAACAAATGGTTGAAAATATTGAACAAGTGGTTTAAAATGTATAACAACGTGTATCGCTAATATTAACATGTAATTGATGTTTAAAATAAATAGAAATTATATAATTATGTTGATATTGTTTTATTATAAAATTTCTGATGAACAACTAGTATCACATTTTTGAACAGTTTATAAAAATAGTTGAACATATGGTTCAAAGATTGAATAACTGATTTTATATTTGTAAACACGACGGGAACTGTTAAAAAAAGGAACAACAACTTTTTTTGAAGAAAGTGTTTAAAAGTTTACCATGTATCTTGAAATTTTTAACACGGTAATCCAATCTCAAATTTTTAAATTTTACTAATATTCTTTTATTATATAATTATCCATGAACAACTAGGCTGCAATTTTAATTTGAGCAAATTTTATAAACAACATGAAATAAATTTTAAACAATGGTTTAAAATGTTAACAATGTGCATCCAATATGAACATGTAACTGATGTTCAAAAATGGCAAAAGAATATAAATGGTATAATTATATAGATATTGTTTTATGATAAATTTTTGGATGAACAATTAGTATCAAATTTGTGAACAAATTGTAAAAATAGTGAACATAAGATTCAAAAGATTGAACAACTAATTTTATATTTTTAAACATGTTCACTTTTAAAATGTGAAGTAACTTTTGAACAAAGTGTGTTAAAACTTGAACAAGTAATACATAGTATTGAACACAACTTGAAAGTTTTCAAAATAGTAATCCAAATTTAAATAGAGAATTAAATTGTATTAACATGTAACACCCCGTCCAAAGCCAATCGTGGTTATCGCAAAACTTAACAACTTAATCACAACGATCGCAGCGGAATAAACTAACACCGGGACCTTGCCACGTTTAATCAAAAGAACATACCGAACTTTACTAATTACAACACTTATCCAAAATATACATACCGTCCAAAATGCCCACCAACCGAGTTTTGAGTATCTCAAGTGACAACAAAAACTTCCATCAGTTTAAATATAAACAGACGGGCACATGCGCAACCCGTGCTCAAAAATAAATAACCCATCCTAAGTCTATCCGCTCCTACTCTCATGGTGTGACTTCATGGGCCGCTTACCTGCAAGTGTAAAAATAGCCCCAAAGGGGGTCAGCACGAATGCTTGTACGACCCTCTCGTGGCCCCCAAGCTAACAGGGCTACGACGACTAATTGTCGATAGCATGGAAATTGATTAAATACACAATCATAATATGAAGTGCAATAAACAACCATCCACAAATGAACATACATAGTTCACACACAAATGAACGACTCAAGCGTTCCCTTACCAAGTGGGTTAGTAATAACCTCCTCCAGATTTGATTCCACTTAACCTCAGTTCACCTTAACTTACCTTAGTCTTATCCTTATCTTAATCTCAGTATACAAACCGTTTCTAGAATGGAAATGGTTGTATCTTATCTTAAACTTAGGGTTTAGGTGATCCTACCGCACCATCTTAATGCCACCTACCTTGGACGGGAGTCCAGTGTAGCTGAGCCGGCAACCGACCCTAGGCAACAAGTTTGAAGACAAGTCCTTAAGCGAAGACGGATCTGATTCAGATACCGATCCCCTTTCCTTAGCATGCATGACCGGAGTCAG
Organism: Limonium bicolor; assembly: GCA_023374045.1. Classification (NCBI taxonomy): domain Eukaryota; kingdom Viridiplantae; phylum Streptophyta; class Magnoliopsida; order Caryophyllales; family Plumbaginaceae; genus Limonium; species Limonium bicolor. Next base: position 233,438,286 of record CM041781.1, on the reverse strand, counting down.
TCCCGGGTTCCTCACTCCCCCCTTAAGTTCCAGTTAGTGAAAATCTTACAAACCATGTGTTAGTTAAACCTTAACGGGTATTAACCAACAGATACCAATACTTAACTCCTCTTCTTAACTCAATAAGTACTAACTTAATTAGTAACAATCTCAAGTCTCATGGGTTAGTGTAAAGAGAACACATTCACAATGAGAACAAGTATAACCGGTTGCATGCTTTATCTTGTCTTAGTCATAGCAAATAAACAGATAGCACACAAGCCGAGGGACACCTCGTTAGCAAGCAGGTCACAAGAAAGACTGTACCGTTCACCGTCGACTGTCGTTTGTTTAACCTTCTCTGGGGTCCTAATTCATAAACCTAAAACATTCATTCATTTTTAGGCCATTAGTTATTTGCACCTTACTTAACTCCCTTAGTCCTTAAAGATTCCCATTCAATACCCTCTTAAGCCCTTACCACTTAACCTTATAAACTTAATTTTAAACTTTAAGGTTTATACTTAACTTAACTTAATTCCTTGGGTCCTTAGGTTCCTAATCATCATTACCCTCTTAATGGGTACCCTAACACCGATTAACATCTTTTGATCTTAAAGTCTCTTTTTTTTCGTTTTTGGATCGACCGACCTTACCCAAGGTCGGTCCATTCCAGTACTTATTACCGTTGAAAGTTTTTACCCCGACCGACCATACAAGTCCGGTCCCCAAGGTCGGTCCATTCCCGAGGTTTTCCCCTTTGTAAATTTAAGTCCGACCGACCTTGTCAAGGTCGGTCCCAAGTTTGGTCGATTCCAGAGACCAATTCTCGTACAAAATTTTAGACATGACCGACCTTGTAAGTCCGGTCCCAAGGTCGGTCCATTCCAGAGACTCAATTCATACACAAAATACCAGCCCGACTGACCTTGCAAGTCCGATCCTCAAGGTCGGTCCATTCCAGAAACTCTTTCCGGTAGTGTAAACTGGGCTCGACCGACCTTGCATGTCCGGTCCCTAAGGTCGGTCGGCTCCAGACCTTTGTTTCTAAATTCCTATTTGACTCCAAACTTCACCCCATATACCCTAGTATGTTTTAACCTCATTTGGGCACTTCAAACTCACCTTTAGCCTTCCATTAAACTCATTAAATCACTCACCAATATCCATCTTAGTCATTATACATTTTCCTTGTAATAATGCCAACACTTGTATGTTTTTCAATAGGCTTCTAAGTGGTGGTTCATACCTACCATAACCACTATGCCCAAATGTTTTCTCACCACTATAACATCATCTCCCAAGCATCTTTCACCATCTAAAATTCCCTTATGCAGCAACTACTTAAAGTTCCTTCACAAGTTTATGCCTCCTTCTTCCAACACATTATTTCCTTCCTACTTGTTTACCAATATTTGCCTAAGTCCTATCTACACAAGTATATCCCAAGACATTCATTTGATTCCCAAATCCTCCATGATGATGCCTAAGTCATTCTAACTCATAAAGACACCTTAAACTCACTCTTTCTCATCAAAACAACTCCTAAAGTTTCCTAGTGCTTCCTTAGTCATGAAATCTCCTTAACACATCTTAAACACTTAGGTTCTTCACTAAATTTTGCCATGGGTTCTCTAGTATATTGTTACACCAAAACATTTAGTTTTTCACCATCAAACAACCATGAAAACCTAAATTCTCGTTACACATCTTAACACACATCATACACCAAAACTACACTACATCACAATATAGTGCATAAACTTAAATAGCTTGGCACTTAGGCCCTTAAATGACTTGGCTCTTAGGCCCTTAAATGCATAAATCTTAAACACTGAATTTCCCACAGAATAATTGCCTTTTACCTGCGAATACACACAACAAGGCTCCCATTGCAATATAAATGCTCTTATAATTCACCTTGTCATTCTTAAACTATCTCCTTTCTCATTTGCTCCTTAGTCACAAGTTCACAAGTATAATCATTGTTTCTCCTAGGTTTTTATAACTCTTTCCCAATGTAAACTCTACACTAAACTCATCACATATCTAAATCCCATTCCCTTAAACAATATAACACCTTAAGGTAAGACATTTACCTTGCTCCTTTACAAGCTTCACAAACTTTCCTCCTTAGCCTTTTTCCCTGACAATCTCGGACACCAACCAAACTCTCATTGCCAATGTTCTAACCAATATCCAATGACTCTAATGAGTGCTAGATAATACATTAACCTTAAGGAACAAACCCTAGGTTAAAAATGTGCTTTAAGGTATTAAATTGATTGTTTTACCTTGGAGTCTTAGAATGGGCTTGGATATGAAGCAAGAAGGACCTCCTCTAGCCCTTGGAGAATTGAAAACAAGCTAGAACAAGGCATAACAATGAAGCCCCATGAGTATACATTTTCGGTAATGAAGAAAAATGGTGGAAACCTAGATTTTCTTACATATTCCTTACCTTAAGAGAATGGAGAAGCTAATGAACTCCTTAAGCTTATTTTTACCCCTTCAATGGAGGTTTCACTTGGCACTGAAATGAAGCTATTAGAGATTTGAAAGGATAGAAAGAAAGAGCTTGAGCTAACTAAGAGATATATGTGCTTGGTTTTGATTTTGGAGCTTAAATGAGCAAGATGTGGGCAAAGGAAGTGGAGCTATCATGGAGGTTGCTTCTTACGTGAAAGAGAAGAAAGGGAGCAAGAGAAATCAGTGGAGAAGATGAAGAATGAAGAAAGGAGGAGAGAGGGAAGCTAAAGCAAGATTTTATTTAAAAGGTAAATAGTACTATTTGCCTTATCTCTTCTCTTTTTTCTTTAATTGTTGAGTCATGTGGTGACTCCCCACATCAAAACCGGCCACCCCCTTAATAAACAAGATATTTATGGTCTTGGTTGACCAATTAATTAGCTTATATTGACTTAATGCTAAACTAGTCCAATTTGAGCACTATTCACAAATTAGTGCACATAATTGTGAAAATTTTGATTTCCCATTAATTTAGACTTCCTAATGTGATACTAAATAGTACACAAGTTAATTAAGGAGTAATCATGGGCATTTAGCCACTTAAAACCCCTTTCTAAGACAATTTTTCAAAAATGAGCTTTAAGAGTCCTTAAAGCATAATTTATGTTTTAACTTGTTTTTGAGCTTGGTTTTCTTTGGTAATTGACTTAAAATGACCATTAGGATATTACTAAGGTCTTATAATGATATTTGGGTGCTCACCCAAGTCTCTCCAAGCTTAGAGCACATTTTTGCTTAAACTGCTCTTATGGTGTTTCCTTTGATTTAAATTGTTTCCTAATGTTTCTAAGGTATTATTTAGCCTCCTTATATCTTAGTTTATCTCTTAAACACCATATCTAAGTTTGGGGTATTTCAATCTACCCCCCTTAAAAGAACTTTGTCCCCAAAGTTCACACGTGTACTTAATCATTCACGGTACTCAATTTCTTAATCTTAACACCACATCTTATATTCTCATTCACACATCTCAAGACTCAAAGGTCTACCACAAATACAATGCATAAGTATTATACATATCTCAAACTTACCACCAAGGTGTAATAACTTACACAGACTTACACAAATCACATCTTACACCAACCAAACAAACGATAAACATGTTCATTACTAACTCAAAAGCGAGGAAGCTCTACCCCCCTTAAAAAGGGGTACGCCCCGTACCCTATACATACGATCTAGTCGGTAAACAAAGAAGGGTACTTCGACCTCATCTTATCCTCTAATTCCCATGTGACCTCTCCGACATCTTGGTTAGACCAGAGAACCTTCACCAGTCGCACTGACTTATGGCGAGTGTCTATAGTCTTACTATCCAAGATTCTCTGAGGAACCTCCACTAATCTCATATTCGGTTCTAACGTCAACCTCTCAGGTTCTAACACATGGGAGGTGGTGCATGTATTTCTTTAGCCATGAAACATGAAAAAAATCATGCACTTTACCCAGTTCAGCAGGTAAATTCAACCCATAAGCAACTGGGCCCACCCGCTCCGTAATCTCATAAGGACCAACAAACTTTGGACTCAATTTGCCCTTCTGCCCAAATCTGAATACACCCTTCATCGGTGAAACTCGCAGAAATACCCGGTCACCCACTGCGAACTCCAGGTCTCGTCGTCAACATCAGCATACGACTTCTGCCTATCTTGAGCAGCTTTCATGTTCTCCTTGATTTGCTGAACTTCAGCCTTAACTTGTTCTAAATATTCTAGTCCTATAATGACTGTCTCACTCGACTCATCCCAGCAGAGCGGTGTACGACATGGTCTACCGTACAATGCTTGAAAAGGTGCCATCTTGATCGAAGCGTGATAGTTGTTGTTGTATGAAAACTCGACCAGATGTAACTTGTCGATCCAACTGCCCTGGAAGTCTAAGGCACATGCTCTCAGCATGTCCTCGAGTGTCTGAATTGTACGCTCAGTCTGACCATCTGTCTGAGGATGGAACGCGGTACTCAACTTCAGTTCTGTACCCAACGCTTCTCTGGTAGCTCTCTAGTACCTCGAAAGGAATCTGGTATCTCTATCTAACACTATGGTCTTCGGTATCCCGTGATGTCTCATAATTTCCTTCTCAAATAACTCAGCTAATTTTGTTACCTTCCAAGTATCCTTCATCGGTATGAATCGGGCTACTTTGGTAAGACGATCCACCACCACCCATATCATGTTCAGACCTCCCCTAGCAGGTGGGAGTCCAACTACGAAGTCCATGGAGATATCATGAAACTTCCACTCCGGAACTGGCATCGACTGTACCATTCCGCCTGGTCGTCGGTGCTCGAATTTCACCTTCTGGCATGTGAGACACCTCAAGACGAACTCGGTAACATTTGTCTTCATCCCCGACCACCAGAAGTATCTCTTCATGTCTTTATACATCTTAGAGGCTCCCGGATGGATGGAAACTGAAGAACAGTGAGATTCTCTAAGTATACGGTCTTTCCGTGTTGCCCCGTGGTAAGCATAACCGGCCCTTAAGTCTGATCAGATCATCATCATGAAGTCTGTAGTCATATTTCTGACTCTCAAAGGTACCATCTGTCATCTTCTGTCTGACCTCCCTCATGTACTCATCTGTCCTCTGAGCCTCTCGCACCTCATCAACCAAGCTGGAGAAAGAAACTAGCGAATGGAGTGAGTGTGCTCGACGACTCAGGGCGTCCACTACAACATTGGCCTTTCCCTCTTTGTATTGAAGGTCAATGTCATAGTCCTTCAGAAATTCTAACAATCTCCTTTGTCTGAGATTCAACTCCTTCTGAGTGAATATATATTTCAAGCTCTTGTGATCGGTGTAGATCGTCACACTAACCTCGTATAAGTAGTGGCACCATATCTTCAAAGCGAAGACTACAGCTCCCAGCTCTAAATCATGTGTGGGGTAGTTCTCCTCATGTTTCTTCAACTGGCATGAGGCATACGCCACCACCTTGCCATGTTGCATGAGCACACAACCCAGCCCTCTGCCGAATGCATCACAGTAAACCTTAAAGCCCTCCATACCGTCTGGAATAGTCAGAACCAGTGCAGTGGTCAATGAGTCCTTCAAACTCTAAACGAAGTCTCACAATCAGCCGTCCACACGAACGGTGCATCTTTCTTCATCATACTGGTCATCGGCTTCGCGACCTTGCTGAAATCCTTAACAAACCTTCGGTAGTAACCTGCCAGACCGAGGAAGCTCCGGATGTCAGTAACAGTCTTCGGTCTTGGCCAAGTACGTACGGCATCAATCTTTGTTGGATCCACTAAGATTCCTGCATCTGAGATAATATGACCCAAGAATGAGACTTGGTCAAGCCAAAACTCGCATTTTGAGAATTTAGCATATAACTGGTTCTCCCCCAATATTTCTAACACCCTCCTCAAATGTTCCTCATGTTCAGCCCTTGACTCTGAATTTATTAATATGTCGTCGATGAATACCACAACCGACTTGTCCAGTTGCTCCCGGAACAAGCGGTTCATCAGATCCATAAATTTCGCCGGTGTTCGACAAACCGAACGGCATCACTATGAACTCATAGTGGCCGTATCGTGTCCGGAATGTCGTTTTCTCAATATCCCCCTCCTTAATGGCTATCTGGTGATACCCCGATCTGAGATCAATCTTGGAAAACACAGATGCCCCCTTCAACTGATCGAACAGATCATCAATGCGGGGTAGTGGATACTTGTTCTTCACAGTCACTGTATTCAACTCTCTGTAGTCGATGCAGAGGCGGAGACTACCATCCTTCTTCTTCACGAAGAGAACTGGAGATCCCCAAGGTGATACACTCGGTCTTATAAATCCCTTATCTAGCAAGTCTTTTAACTACTCTTTCAACTCATTCATTTCTGCCGGAGCCATGCGGTAAGGTGCTTTGGCTATCGGTCCAGTACCAGGTAGCAGCTCGATGGTGAACTCTACCTCCCGAGTGGGTGGCATGCCGGGTAGTTCCCGTGGAAAGAGATCGGGGAACTCTGACACTACCGGTAAGTCGGGGTCGAACTCGGGGTCCCTCTCTATGTCCTGGACATAGCAGAGATATACTTCTTCCTTCCTCCTCAATTCCTTATACATTGCCATAGCGGTGATGATCTTAGTCGAAGGCTCTCTGGGCCTCTGGCGGTATTATATTGTTACCCCAGATGGACTCTGAGCAGTAGTCTATGCTCGGCGCAGAGGATACGACCCTTGTGCCGCTCCAACCAATTCATCCCGAAAATCACATCAAATCCCAACTCCTTAAACTCAATACAACTGACTGGAAAATCTTCCCCCTTAATTCTAACAATGGCTCCTTGGTAGTAACGAGTGCAACGAACCTTCTCCTTAGACGGGAGCGTAACCGTGAAGTCGGGTAGCTCATCAGCATCTAGCCCGAACCTTCTCACAAAAGATGTCGAGATAAAGGTATGCGAGGCCCCTGAGTCGAAGAGAACTGATGCCTCAATCCCATTAATCGGAAAGGTGTCGGTGAGGATAGTGCCGCTGGCGTCGGCCTGTGCCTCTGTCAGTATGCTTAGTGCACCTTCCGTACCGAGTCCATAACCTAATTGTATTCACCAGCTTCATGAGTAATGATGGTATAACAAGAGTCGTAACAATTACTATGAACAACACTATTATTTTATTCATAACCATCCTGTTTACAACATGTGCTTCTTTCTTACATCTCAATCCTTACTTCATACTTAATACGTTACATGGATAATATTGTCTAAAGGTTAGGTTTAACCGTCCTGGTCTCATATGTGTCGCATTGATTACTGCTGACGGTAATGTATTCGGCTTGATTCTCTTAATCCCATGGTACAACATCCTTGATTCTCCTCCTATAACTAATACATCCCTTGACTTAAGTATTAACTTATTAACACGGTCCGCACGCTTCTGCTCGCCGTACAAAAATTCAGCGTCATCTCCAATGGACCGAGACACTACGGGTATCCCTCGTTCGAGAGACTCCGTTGTTTCATCCTTGTCCTGATGTAGTCCAAGTCGTCCATCTTTCTCATAGAAGTTTACAATGCAGATGTCCGCTTGTATGTCTGGAATCGGGTCAGCTTCCAACTGTTGAGCGATCTCCACGACTTGTGTAATAACCGGATGGAACTCTTCGGGTATTCCCGGTGGTGAGACTCTATCTTGTATCCTCGTGGTTTGGTAGGTCTTGGCATACGGATTCCAATCCTTGCCTAAGCTCATCATCTTTAATTTCATCCTGGCCCCTCCTGGGTACTCCGGTGTATAAAAACCTCCCGGTCCCACTCCTATTTGACTGCATCTCCTAATGATGGCTATTTGTGCTTCTGATGTCAGGTATCCCCTTAATAAAATCATACCTGGGCGGATAACCTGACATTGTTCGGTTGAAAAGTCTCGGGTTTGGACGTCGGTGTCTTCCAGGTTAGGTGTTGAAGGTATTGGATAGCATATGTTGAAGTTTGCTAAGGTGGTAATAGGTCATATCTCACTTAAGTTCTAATCTTATCTTATTCTCACTTAACTCAATTATTCACCAAACATGCATGATATGCGGTAAGCAGGTAATTATATCACTTAAACGGTTTTAGCAGTAACCTGGTCTCGATGAGTTCAGGCTCATCGTCTCGTCCACCATGTGTAGTGTGGGTCCCGACTTCTGGCTACCTGTGGGTTCTTATCTGCAGCTTGTTGCACTCCTCCTTGACCGTCAGATCCACTTCTTGATCGGTCCTTTGCCCTTGCCCTTCATCTCGGGCCTAAAGGCTCTGCTAGCGTGGTTCCGAAAACATCATATGCTCGGTGCCCATACACCCCATAGAAGTTGCACTCTAATCTACCTTTTCCCCCTTACAATCGAGCCCGAGTGTCCTTGTGACACCACTGACAATGTAGCCTCGCTGGTAGCCACCTCCGCTCCTTATTATCTCAGATCCTGATCATTCACAATATTAGTACTCATATCTAACGGTTGCTAATTGTCTCTTAACTCACTCATATTAACTTCTTTAATCCTTTGGCACCCTTGAGCGCAGGGCTTAGCTGCATATGCAATGTCCACTTCAGTGTCTCTTTCTGGGCCTCCCTTCCTTTTCCTCCTTCCCTTTTGGTTCTGACTTTCTCTGGGCTTGAGGCTGGTACTTTCGTTTCTTGTACCCTCCTTGCCCTTGATTCTCCGTGCTCTTCCCGACACTCGTCTTCCTCTTGGCATTTTCCTCGTCCCTTAGCTGGACGGTTATCTCCACCTTTAGCAGCGGCATGATAGCACTCCTGCTTTCCAAATATTAGTTTTCTCTTATTTCTCACAATCGAAATCTTACTCACATAGTCATATCTTAGTTGTTCTTATTACCTGCAAGGTAGTTATAGCTTGTCGGCCCCATGCCGTACGGAGTCGATGGCTAAGCCCGCCATAAGAAGCGGTCCAGAACTGGTCTGAGTACCCAAGACCCGGCATATGGAGCAAGGCAGTGAACTCTGAGTAATACTTGTCCACCGTCATCTTGTCGGTCTGCTTAACGCGCATCCAACTGTAAGCGCTTCTTCGTCCTGACATGGGTGGGGTAGTAACTTTGCTCGTAGTAGTGCGATGTACTGCTCCCAGCCGAACTCTTGGATTGGCACAATGCTCTCCCCTCACCAGCTTCCACCAATCGCCTACTGCCCCCTTTCAGGTAGAACGTAGCCAGACGTACCTTGATCCCAGCAGGGACATCAAGGGTCTCGAAGGCGGTCTCGTCCAGCTCGGAGATGTACGCCTCAACTTGGCGGATCATCTCCCCCTTGAAATGTGCGGGTCGAAGGTCTGCTAGACTCTTCACTCAGTTCGGTTCCTGGGCCGTGGCGGTGGAGTGGGGGTGCACCGGGCTGATAGCCCATGTGCCCTAAAGCGGCAGCTACGATCTCTGTATCGTCTGCCCTCCCGGTATCTCAGTCTCGTCGCCTCCACCATGGCCTCCGGCCTTGTCTCCTTCCTGACATCTGAATAGCCAACTCCTATTAGGTTCAAATCCATAACGGTTTTCGGTTCAAGGATTTGTATCGTCCGTATACGTAAAGACGATCCACACTTAATAGTGGTCATCTGACTCTACCACTCTAATTTCTCACACCCTTAACCCAATACTTATATCTTACTTATATCCTAACTCTGGTCACATATGTCCGTGTTTTCTTGATCAGAGCGGAACTACGCTCAGATACCACTTTTGTACACCCCATCCAAAGCCAATTGTGGTTATCGCAAAACTTAACAACTTAATCACAACGATCGCAGCGGAATAAACTAACACCGGAACCTTGCCACGGTCTGATCAAAAGAACATACCGAACTTTACTAATTCAATTACAACACTTATCCAAATATCATACCGTCCAAATGCCCACCAACCGAGTTTTGAGTATCTCAAGTGAACAAAAACTTCCATCAGTTTAAATGTAAATAGACGGCGCACATGCGCAACCTGTGCTCAAAAATAAATAACCCCATCCTAATCTAACCGCTCCTACTCTCGTGGTGGACTTCATGGGCCGCTTACCTGCAAGTGTAAACACAGCCCCAAAGGGGGTCAGCACGAATGCTGGTACGACCCTCTCTGTGGCCCCCAAGCTAACGGGCTACGACGACTAATTGTTGATAGCATGGAATTGATTAGATACACAATCATAATATGAGTTGCAATAAATAACCATCCACAAAATGAACATACATAGTTCACACAAATGAAGTACTCAGCGTTTCCTTACCAAGTGGGTTAGTATAACCTCCTCCAGATTGTTCCCTTAACCTCAGTTCACCTTAACTTACCTCAGTCTTATCTTAATCTTATCTCAGTAACAAACCGTTTCTAGAATGAAAATGGTTGTATCTTATCTTAAACTTAGGATTTAGGTGATCCTACCGCACCATCTTAATGCCACCTACCTTGGACGGAGTCCAGTGTAGCTGAGCCAGCACCACCCTAGGCAACAAGTCCGAAGACAAGTCCTTAAGCGGAGGACGGATCTGATTCAGATACCGACCCCCTTTCCTTAGCCGCATGACCGGAGTCAGTCCCGGGTTCCCACACTCCCCCCTTAAGTTCCAGTTAGTGAAAATCTTCAAACCATGTGTTTAGTTAACCTTAACGGGTATTAACTAACAAATACCAATACTTAACTCCTCTTCTTAACTCAATAAGTACTAAACTTAATTGTAACAATCTCAAGTCTCGTGGGTTAGTGTAAAAAGAACCATTCACAACAGAACAAGTATAAACCGGTTGCATGCTTTATCTTATCTTAGTCATAGCAAATAAACAGATAGCACACAAAATGAGGACACTCGTTAGCAAGCAGGTCACAAGAAAGACTGTACCGTTCACCGTCACTGTCGTTTGTTTAACCTTCTCCGGGGTCCCAAATTCACAAACCTAAAACATTCATTCATTTTTAGGCCATTAGTTATTTACTTACCTCCCTTAGTCCTTAAAGATTCCCATTCAATACCCTCTTAAGCCTCTACCACTTAACCTTATAAACTTAATTTTAAACTTTAAGGTTTATCTACTTAACTTAACTTTCTTGGGTCCTTAGGTTCCTAATCATCATTACCCTCTTAATGGGGTCCCTAACACCGATTAACATCTTTTGATCTTAAAGTCTTTTTTTTTGTTTTTTGGCTCGACCAACCTTACCGACCGACCTTACCCAAGGTCGGTCCATTCCAGTACTTATTACCATTGAAAGTTTTTAACCCCGGCCGCTTGCAAGTCCGGTCCCCAAGGTCGATCCATTCCCGCAGAGTTTTCCCCTTTGTAAATTTAAGTCCGACCGACCTTGTCAAGGTCGGTCCCAAGTTCGGTCGATTCCAGAGACCATTCTCCATACAAAATTTTAGACATGACCGACCTTGTAAGTCGGGTCTCAAGGTCGGTCCATTCCAAGACTCAATTCGTACATAAAACCAGCCCGACCGACCTTGCAAGTCCGGTCCCCAAGGTCGGTCCATTCCAGAAACTCTTTCCGGTAGTGTAAACTGGGCTCGACCGACCTTGCAGGTCCGGTCCCTAAGGTCGGTCGGCTCCAGACCTTGTTTCTAAATTCCCATTTGACTCCAAACTTCACCCCTATACCCCTAGTATGTTCTAACCTCATTTGGGCACTTCAAACTCACCTTTAGCCTTCCATTAAAATCATTAAATCACTCACCTAATATCCATCTTAGTCATTATGCATTTTCCTTGTAATAATGCCAACACTTGTATGTTTTTTCGATAGGCTTCTAAGTGTGGTTCATACCTACCATAACCACTATGCCCAATGTTTCCACACCACTATAACATCATCTCCCAACATCTTTCACCATCTAAAATTCCCTTATGCAACTACTTAAAGTTCCTTCACAAGTTTATGCCTCCCTCTTCCAACACATTATTTCCTTCCTACTTGTTTACCATATTTGCCTAAGTCCTAACTACACAAGTATATCCCATGATATTCATTTGATTCCCAATCCTCCATGATGATACCTAAGTCATTCTAAACTCATAAAGACACCTTAAACTCACTCTTTCTCATCAAAACAACTCCTAAAGTTTCCTAGTGCTTCCTTAGTCATGAAATCTCCTTAACACATCTTAAACACTTAGGTTCTTCACTAAATTTTGCCATGGGTTCTCTAGTATATTGTTAAAACACACCAAAACATTTAGTTTTTCACACATCAAACAATAATAACACCTAAATTCTCGTTCCCTCTTAACACACACATATACAACACCAAAACTACACTACATCACAATATAGTGCATAAACTTAAATAGCTTGGCACTTAGGCCCTTAAATGACTTGGCTCTTAGGCCCTTAAATGCATAAATCTTAAACACTGAATTTCCCACAGAATAATTGCCTTTTACCTGCGAATACACACAACAAGGCTCCCATTGCAATATAAATGCTCTTATAATTTACCTTGTCATTCTTAAACTATCTCCTTTCTCATTTGCTCCTTAGTCACAAGTTCACAAGTATAATCATTGTTTCTCCTAGGTTTTTATAACTCTTTCCCAATGTAAACTCTACACTAAACTCATCACATATCTAAATCCCATTCCCTTAAACAATAAACACCTTAAGGTAAGACATTTACCTTGCTCTTTTACAAGCTTCACAAACTTTCCTCCTTAGCCTTTTTCCTTGACAATCTTGGTCACCAACCAAACTCTCCTTGCCAATGTTCTAACCAATATCCAATGACTCTAATGAGTGATAGATAATACATTAACCTTAAGGAACAAACCCTAGGTTAAAAATGTGCTTTAAGGTATTAAATTGATTGTTTTACCTTGGAGTCTTAGAATGGGCTTGGATATAAAGCAAGAAGGACCTCCTCTAGCCCTTGGAGAATTGAGAACAAGCTAGAACAAGGCATAACAATGAAGCCTGATGAGTGGGAAATGTGACTGGTTTTAGTGATCTTTAATGCTTATTTTTCTTACACGCATGGATAATATTCCACACTTGTCATACGTTTTCCTTGGTTTGTTGTTTGTTAAGGGTTGATACCTTTTTCTATGTTAAAATGCAGAGAAAAGCCAAGGAAACAGTAGATTAACTCACAAGGGAGATGATGCAACAAACGGGGGTCGAATTGGAGTCAGAACGATGGATTTAGAGGATTTTGAAGGTATGTCCGAGCTTGTGTCCGAACTTCCAAGTTCGGACGCAAGTCGAGAGTTCGTGTGCTGCGCCTGATGGAATGTCCGAACTAGTCCGAACATCGACATTCGGACATGGTCGAGATCGCAATGAGAAAAGTCGGAAGTCTGACCTATGGCATGTCCGAACTTGTGTCCGAACATCAAAGTTCGGACACAAGTTGAGATTTTTGGAATTGAAACGCTCAAAGCAATGTGTCCGAACATTGAAGGTCGGACCAAAGTTCGGACATGACTAAAAGTTCAGCAGAAGTTCGGCGTTTTGAAGGGAGAAAGAGGAAAAAACTCTATTTAATGACCTAATCAGATGAGAGGAAGGATTCATTACCTATCACTACTTCACAACACTCTCACGCTGAAAACAACGCTCCTTCCACTCATCCACACCATCAGCATCAGCTTCACCTTCATCCCCATTCATCAAGCATACTATCATCATTGAGGAGGAGCATCAACAGAAGGGAGTCAGTCCATCATCTTCAACCTTGCGCCTGCAGCCATTGATTCTGGATAATCGTTCAATTCGAGGGTTTTTCTTCCTTTAGATGAATTCTATGTTGATTGTATTTATCTGCTTCTTTGTAATGTCTGGCTAGTAGGGATTAACTCTGGGGTAGGGTTGTTCGAATGGATACAATGTAGTTAAGAATTCTGCAATTTGATTATGAGACTGTAACGGATTGTTTCTAGGTTAATGATTATCATTCATCTTCTCTATTAATTTCGCGAGTTATAGAGTTGTTCTGCGAAACCTATTAGGATCAGACAAGGTGATTAATAGGTAGTTCGAATTAACCTGGAGATTTGGGGAAAGATTAGTCGGATAGATAATCTCTTCTACAAACGCTAACAATTCTTCGCACTTATTCCGCCTATATGTGTTTTGCCAACTGCTAGATTAGAGTTGACATGTTCTGATAGGTGAGCTCTTCAATGAACTAGGATTTAGCATTGAAGAGATAGAAAGAATTGGCCTTTCCGTTTCTCATAATTGAATTGTAGATTTTACTAGATTTAACCAGTAAAGAACGACCCGAACCCGGAGTTCCACTCACTTTATCAAACTCATCACCTTTCATTAATTGTTTATTTAAGCTTTGATTTGCATTTATTCAATTCAATCACAAAAACAATTCACAACCCCCCTGAATTTCCAGTTTTCTTAGGACTTAGGCTTATTTATTCAAGTCCCGCGGTTCGATATCTGGTTGCTTAACTTTCTATACTATAGTGACCGGGATTTTTGCAACCCGACAGACTTATTTATTAATTTCTAGGTTTATTACTTTAGTTTTAGTATACAATTTCCTGTTTGCAAAATGGCGCCGTTGCCGGGGACTTGACTTTGTCAAGTCCTTTGCCTTGGTTGTCAATTGTTTTTATTTTATTTAATTTGTTTTGTGTAACTGTGCAGGTGTTTGGTGAATGCACGGCACCCGATCTCGAGGCCCACCAAGATTCAATTTAGACCCAGAGATCAACCGTACCGCTCGTAGGGCAGAAGAGCACTCACCTTCACCATGGCTGCCAACGGACCGTAAATAACGAGCAATCCACATTGGGAAGAATTAATCGCCCGCCAGCTGCTCCTAGAAGAGGACCTGTGACTCTACCGAACCTCACAGCAGAATTAACAGCAGATGGCAAAAGTTAAAACCAAGCCATCAAACAAATGCTGTCAGGAATCATCCAGCAGGGACCTTCTCAGGCGCAGACCCGGCTGATGCGCTCGACCATGTCCATCGTTTCTTAGTTCATCTGGATTCGTTGGGGATGTCTCAGGGGTTAGAGGAGTATGCTCGGCTGTGCTTATTTCAGCACAGTCTATCAGGGGAAGCATCGAAGTGGTTCCACCGTCTACCACCAGGTATCATCACTACCTGGGAGCTGATGACGGAGAGGTTTTATGAGAAATATATCCCCATCTCCCGGACCAGACAGATGATCGCTGACCTGACCGCCTTCAGACAGTCCGGCAGTGAGACAATCTGCGAAGCTTGGGATAGATTCAAGGAGCTGCTCCGCCAGTGCCCTCATCACGGTCAGAACATGACATCCTTGGCCCAGGGGTTCTTCCAAGGGCTGAGAGATGAGCATAGAGGCGAGGTCCAAGCTGCACTGGGTGGAAATTTGCTGGCTAAAAGTGGAGAAGAGTTTATGTCAGCCATGGAGTCCTACTGCGAGGAGCTCCGCCAGTGGAGCAACAGTGGTGGAAGAGTTTTCACAGTTGGGCAGACTTCCTCTCGGACTCCAGATCCTATGATGGAGCAGATTGCTGCTGAGCAGGCCCATTTAAGTACCACAGTGGGTAACATGGCGAAGATGCTCGAGCAGCTCACTATGGGACAGACATCTGTGCAATCCGTCAAGAAGGTGTCTACTGGTCCAAAGGAGGTATGCTGTTCTCAGTGCGGAGACAGCCATGATTATGAGGACTGCCCGATGGTTGCTGAGATGAGGCAGACTGAAGAGGCAAATGCAATTGGTCAGTACAACAGGCAGCCTTGGATGCAGAATCAGCATCCAAACCTGAGGTACGGGAATCCAAATAACGCCCTCAACTCACAGCAGATGCAGCCTCAGAGGGCAAGTCAGGGAGGACCACCCGGTTTCATTAGGCCCCCATACAATCAGTTTAGGCCACAGCAATCTCAAGCTCAGCAATCACCACTGAGCTCAAATAATGCCAATCTTAAGGAGATGATGGATAAACTGATGGCTTCTCAAGAGCAACAGACAGTAATAAATCAGAATCTGGCAGCTGGTCAGCAAAAGCTCGAGAACGCCATGGTGGAGATGCAGGGAACGAGTCAGTTGACTCAGTTCCTCCTACAGCAGAGACCGTCTGGATCACTGCCTTCCCAACCAGACCCCAATCCTAAAGCTCAGTTGAAGGCAGTGACGGTCTCAGATACCGTGGTAGTTGAGGACTGTTCAGATTCTGAAGAGGTGGCGGCAGTTACCTTAAGAAGTGGGAAGCAGTTAATGAATAGAAATCAAGTGGCTGAGGACCAAGCTGACGAGGAGACCGGTCGCCCTTCTTCTAGCACTGGTGCACCGTCAGGGCCCCAGCCCCTCCTGAGGTAGTTGTTGAGGAGACCCAGGCTCCTATTTCTTCCCCTTCTCATATTTAAATGCTAAAAACTCCAAGGGTAAGGTGGTTCCTAAGGAACTTCCTTTCCCTAATAGATTGAAAGAAAAAGAACTTGATGATCAATTTGGGAAATTTTTGAGTGTATTTTCAAGCTTACTATTAATATCCCCTTGATTGATGCTATCAAGCAAATGCCTAATTATGCTCGCTTTGTGAAGGATTGATTTCTAACAAGCGAAAGTTCAAGGAAAGTGAGATTGTTCAGCTGACAGAGACGTGCTCTGCAGCCATCCAGCAGAAGCTCCCTCCGAAGTGTGGAGATCCAGGGCAGCCCATCATCCCTTGCACCATTGGAGACATGGACTGTGGGTATGGACTCGACCTTGGAGCGAGCATAAATTTAATGCCATATTCAATGTTTAGGAAGCTTCATGCTGGTGAGCTTATCCCGATCAATTTCAATTTGCAATTGGCTGATCGTTCCTCAATCAAACCTCGTGGTATGGTTGAGAACGTTGTGGTAGGTGTTGGTAACTTCTTCTTCCCTGCTGATTTTGTTATTCTTGATATGGATGAGGATGTTGAAGTGCCATTAATTTTGGGTAGACCGTTCCTGCGAACTGCTAAAACTGTCATTGATGTTGACAAAGGAAAGATCACCCTTAAATTTAATAATGAGGAACTTAGTTTTGATATTACAAGATGATGAGAACAAATGCTTCCTCTCATGCTGTGCTTTCAGTGGATGTTGATTGTTCTGATGACTATGATTCGTTTGTCATTAAAGATACTGATGACTCTTCTTTTCTGCGTGAGGATTATGATTTGCTAGAGCAGGTGTTATGCCACTCGATTGAGGATGACAAGGAGAGCGCTGAGGTAGCTACTGTTGTCCAGCAGCTTAATCAGGGACGAACCTACTTTCGCCCTCATGCTCCTCCTGTGGAGCCACTGGACAGGCCTACTCAGAGGCTCATTCCTTCAGTAGAGAAACCCCCTACTCTTGAATTAAAAACTCTCCCTTCAAACCTTAAATATGCTTTCTTGGCAGAGGGTAGCGCCCTGCCTGTTATTATTTCTTCTTCTTTGTCTGTTTCGCAGGAAAGCAGACTTCTGGAAGTATTAAGAAAGCATAAGGGAGCTTTGGGGTGGTCAGTGGCAGATATAAGGGATTAGTCCAGGGTTCTGCACTCATCGAATTACATGGAAGACAGTATCAAACCAGTGAGGCAGCCCCAGAGGAGATTAAACCCAAACTTGAAGGAAGTAGTGAAAGCTGAGGTGAAGCTCTTGGATGCAGGCATCATTTACCCCATCTCTGATAGCCGCTGGGTTTCCCCTGTGCAAGTTGTTCCCAAGAAAGGAGGAATTGTGGCAGTGCCCAATGATAAGGGAGAATTGGTGCCTCAAAGACAGACCACTGGCTGGAGGATGTGCATCGATTACCGGCGGTTGAACGAAGCCACAAGGAAGGACCACTTCCCGCTGCCATTTATTGATCAGATGTTAGAGCGGCTAGCTGGGCAGGAGTTCTACTGTTTCCTTGATGGGTACAGCGGGTATTTCCAGATCCCCATTGCGCCAGAGGATCAGGAGAAGACCACCTTCACCTGCCCGTATGGCACTTTCGCATATAGGAGGATGCCATTTGGTCTTTGCAACGCACCAGCCACATTCCAGCGGTGTATGATGGCCATTTTCAACGAGTTTATTGAGAAAAGCATAGAAGTCTTCATGGACGACTTCTCGGTATATGGCCAGAGTTTTGATGTGTGTCTTGATCAGCTGGATCAGATACTAGGCAGATGTGAGGAGACCCACCTGGTTTTAAATTGGGAGAAGTGCCATTTCATGGTACATGAGGGTATAGTGCTCGGTCACAGGGTCTCAAAAGACGGTATTCAAGTGGACAAGGCGAAGGTGGAAGTCATTGAGGGGTTACCTCCTCCCACTTAAGTCAGAGGAGTTAGATCTTTTCTGGGTCACGCAGGGTTCTATCGAAGGTTCATCCAGGACTTTTCAAAAATTGCGAAGCCCTTGTCTGATCTTCTGCAGAAAGATGTAAAATTTCACTTCTCAGAAGAATGCTTGAAGGCCTTTCGAACTATCAAGAGTAAACTCATCTCAGCTCCCATTGTGGTTCCCCCCGACTGGTCCCTTCCTTTTGAGGTCATGACAGATGCTAGTGACTTTGCTGTTGGTGCTACACTCTGTCAAAGGAAGGATAAAATATTGAGGGTTATCACGTATGCGAGTAAGACTCTGTCGGAGCCTCAAAAGAACTACACCACCACTGAGAAGGAGCTACTTGTTGTGGTGTTCGCTCTTGACAAGTTCAGGCCTTATCTGCTGGGAAGTAAGATAATTGCTCACACCGACCACTCTGCCTTGAAATACTTATTCCAAAAGAATGATTCTAAGCCTAGACTCTTGAGATGGATCCTGCTTCTCCAAGAGTTCGACTTGGAAGTTGTTGATAAGCAAGGGAAGCAGAATGGGGTAGCAGATCATTTATCTAGGCTTAAGACTCCAGATGACGGTGTTCCCATAAATGAATTCTTTCCTGACGAAACAGTCTTTGTAATTGGGAAAGTAAAACAGCCATGGTATGCTGACCTGGCTAACTATCTTGCCTCTGGTTTGGTTCCCCATGATCTAAGTTACAACCAGAGGAAGAAGTTTCTGTCTGAGACCCGTCATTACGTTTGGGAGGACCCCTATCTCTTCAGAGTATGTGCTGATGGTTTAATCAAAAGATGTCTCCCTGACGAAGAGGTTAACAGTGTGATTGAGTTCTGCCATTCCCGAGAGGCAGGTGGTCATCACGGTCCTACTAGGACAGCTGCTAAGGTGTTAGAGTGTGGTTTTTACTGGCCCACTCTACACAAAGATGTCCACCGCTTCTGTGCTCACTGTGACAACTGCCAGAGGATGGGGAACACTTCAAGAAGGCATGAGATGCCTTAAACGGGAATCCTTGAAGTTGAACTGTTTGATGTCTGGGGTATTGACTTCACCGGCCCATTTCCTTCTTCTCACGGAAACAACTACATCCTCGTTGCTGTAGATTATGTTTCCAAATGGGTCGAAGCAATCCCCTGCTCTTCTGCTGATGCTAGAACTGTGGTGAAATTCTTGAAGAAGAACATCTTTACCAGATTTGGTGTACCAAGAGCTATCATCAGTGACGGAGGTTCTCACTTTTGCAACAAGGCTTTTGATTCTCTGATGAGGAAGTACGGGGTGACTCATAAGGTTGCTTTACCTTATCACCCCCAAACTAATGGGCAAGCAGAAGTGAGTAACCGAGAGCTGAAATGGATTCTCCAGAAGACAGTCAACTCCTCCAGGAAGGATTGGTCTATCAAGATTGACGATGCTCTATGGGCTTATAGAACTGCATTCAAGACTCCCATTGGGATGTCACCTTTTAAGCTAGTATACGGGAAGGCTTGTCATCTCCCAGTTGAGCTAGAGCACAGAGCTTATTGGGCTTTAAAGGCTCTTAACTTTGATTTGTGTGATGCTGGAGAGAAGAGGCGATTTCAGCTCTCTGAGTTGGAGGAACTGAGAGACCAGGCGTACGATAGCTCAAGAATCTATAAAGAGCGCACCAAAAGGATCCACGACCGGATGATACAAAAAAGAGACTTCAAAGTGGGGGATCTGGTGGTGCTTTTTAACTCTAGGCTACGTCTCTTCCCTGGGAAGCTAAAGTCACATTGGTCAGGCCCCTTCAGAGTTGTGGGAGTCACATCCTATGGAGCATACGAGCTGGAGAATAAGGCTGGTGAAACCTTTAAGGTAAATGGTGCTCGATTAAAAGGCTATCTTGGTACTGATCATAATCTTTTACCCTTGCAGGCAATATTCTTTTTGGAGAGTGACTTCAATCCTACAACAAAGATGATTTCGCAACAGACGAGCTCGAACATGAAGAAGAAGTTCTCTTGGCAGATGCGGAAAGAATTGCGAAAGTTGAAGGAATTCACTGTAAGCTGTTGTGGAGCTGCCCACCACACTTGCTCTGATTGATCACACAGGAATTGTCTAGCTAAAGACATTAAAGAAGAGCAGCTGACTGGGAGGCAACCCAGCATTGAATCGGTATTTTAATTCTGTGTTTTTTTATGTTGTTTATAGTTTTGCTTTAGGATAATGTTTTTGCTGCAGTGGTTTGAGCTCAAAAAGAAACAAAGAGGTGCATTTTTGGTGATGTCCGAACTTCGGTCCGGACATCGAAGTTCGGACCTGATTCGAGAGTCTGAGGGCTGTATAAAACGATATGTCCGAACTTAGGTCCGAACTTCTAAGTTCGGACATTGCGCGTAGAGAAATCGGAAAGGAAGAACAATATGTCCGAACTTCGATCCGGACATCGAAGTTCAGACCTGATTCGAGAGTTTGGCACTGCCCAGGTATGTATGTCTGAACTTCAGTCTAACATTGAAGTTCGGACACTTCGCAATTTCTGAAACTAAAGAGCGCGGACGGACTTAAAACTTGCAAAAACATTTCTTCCTCCTCGCGACGCGCACAAGCCGCCTTTCTCCCCTCTTCTTCAATCTCTCACAACTCCCTCAAAACTCCACCAAATCTCTCAATCTTGGCACCAATCTGCTCGGTTTTTGATTCTCCATCACTCTAGCAACCAAAATCGGCCAGCAAATCCCCACACCAGTCCAAATCTGACCCTGTTCGACTTCGAACCCTAACTACCGAATTTGGGGGTTTTTGAGTTCGATTCTTGCAGATTTTGCTGTTCTATCTACTTCTTAACATTCATTCAACTCAAGCAAGGTAATCTCTCCACTTTTCTACTTCGTTTAATGGGTTTTTGACAAGTTTTGGAATCTGAGGTATACAAAGTCGAGATTGGGCTGTTATTATTGAGATTTCTGAGCTTCATTTGCGTATATGAGGTTTATTTTATGCTATGTTGTAAATTGCTGGATATAAATGTTTAAGACTGCACTACTGTGATTTCATTGTAGCTATTTGAGTGTGTAGTTTTATTGTGCATGGTTGAACTGAAAAAAAAAGTGGCTGAGATTAAGCTGAGTATGCTGGAATACTGTGCCTTTTTGTCCGTTAAGTCTCTGCTGGTCACTATTTGTTGAGGATTATCATTGCAATTGAAAGAGTGATTGACCCTTGTTGTGGAGAATGATGAATTTTAAGGGGAAACTCTGTCGGATTTTGGATAAATTCAGTGCATACTTCATACTATTTTATTGCCTTCTTTTATTTGACATTGGTTTCCCTTTAATGAGCAGATGTTGAGCCGAATTACAGGCCGTGGTAGGCGAGCTGCAAGCTCCAGCCGTCGAGCTCAGCAAGAGGAATTTAGAAGTGAAGCAGCCCGGGAGTGGTTCGCCAAAGAGATGGATATCATTGCTGAGCGGGGTGTGGTACCGAACTGGAGCAGCAGCTGGGACTGAGGGCATTACTGGACCCATTTGGCTGGGGCAAGATTTTGGATATGGGGGGCCAGTATTCTGAAAGGTTGGTGCGCATGTTCTATGCGAATGCAATCTACCAGGACGGCCAGATCAAGTCCATTGTAGACGGTGAGAGAGTGACGGTCTCCACCTTGGAGATTGCTCGCTACCTGGACCTTCCTTACCCCGCCCCCGAAGCTCCTCAGCACCTCAACCCCCATGATTTCATGGCAGCATCTATCAACCACTATACCCCCTCATGGTTCAGGGACCACGACGACGCAGAGGGGATGACCCATCAAAGCAGGTCGTCCCTGCTGATTTGCTTCAGAGCCCTCAGGAGAGAGTCCTGTTCGCACTACTGGCTGCGAACGTTGTACCACGTCAGAGCTCGGACCTGAACCACACTGACTTCCTCCTTCTTCAGGCGGTGCTGAATCCAACATTTGCTGGGGCTGCAGAGATTACTTACTTGTCGTGGGTGATCTTCTTACACATGCAGCATATTATGGAGCACAAGGACCGCCACAAGCTAGGCTATCCGGTCATGCTCTGCCACATCCTGAGGAGGCAGATGGTTACCATTCCCTCTGCAGGGCTGCATGCTGCGCGGTCTCCTATCGATGTGGGCGCCCTGAAGAAGATGTGGTTTGAGTTTAGCGGGGACAATGGAGGAAGAAGGCTGCCGCCCGACCACAGAAGCGCCAACGAGAGGCGGGTGAGGGTCCGTCAGAGCCCGCCCCCACTGCTACACCTGACGAGGAGGAGGGATATCTTGCACTGCCAGCCCCTGGGAGCGAGTATGTCACTCGCTATGAGTTTGATCAGCTGGAGTCCCGCTTCATGGAGATGGATCGACGCTATCACGCGGAGATCGAGACTCTTCAGCAGCAGGCACGCCGCTCCCAGGACGACTATGAGGCCCTGCTCGCTCAGTTTCAGCAGTGGCAGGCGTACTACCTGCCCCCACAGTGATTGTGTGTTGGTTGTTGCTACTTTTTGTTTAGAAGCCATATCTGGACTTCTGTGTGGATTTACTTTCAGTTGTGTTAGACCTTTGTCTTTTATTTCGATTGGGTTGTATTTCTAATTTATTTCAATTTTAGTTTGTTCTAATCTTTAACTCCGAATACTGTTGTCACTAATGCGCTGCTTTTAGCATATTTCTCTGTTTTGTTTGTTGAATGTGTGCAAGTATGCTATATCGTGCTGACTCCATGCCGGACACTTGCTTGGAAGCAAGTGTGAGGAAACCTTCTCCCCTACCAGGACACTAAGTGTGAGGAAGACCTTCTTCCTCCATCAATCATAAACGACATCAGGGGAGTTTTCAGTTTCTTTCTCTTTTTGGTTTCATTTCGGCCTGTGCTTTAACGTCTATAACTCCGTAACTCTTCACTTGCACCCTTGTGAGTCTGCCACATTTCGTGCGATCTCTTTCTTGTAATAATTTTCTGAACAATGTGGACATTGCTCCTCATTAAGTGTGAGGAAGGGGGAGATCTTTCGGAATGTGTCAGCCATTTATTTTGCATCTCGTACTAATCTTTGTTTGGTTTTGGGCTACATGGGGGTAATTTCCTTAGAGTGCCTCTTGGTGTTGAATACTTGGGTGGAACTTTAGTTGTGGAGTCGAGTCCGGTGATAACCTTAAGGGTTGGTTTGCTTAGACCTGTGTGTTTTCGTATTTTGGTAAAATCTGAATTTTGTAAATGTTTGTGGGCAAGTTAGTTGTGGAGTCAGAACTAGTTTAACTTGGAACCTTGGGAATGATGAGAATGTCTGGAATGAAGGATAAAGGCAAGGTACTCCTCTGATCTAAGTATTTTCTGAACCAAAACAGGCCTCTTCCATCCGGTTATTAAGTCCTTGGGGTGCTTCATCACCCGTTTACCTAAGGTCGTCTGATCTGGGATAAAAGACCCAATACCGTTAAAAGGATGGAGAGAAAAGTCTAGGGGATGAATTGTTTGCGCAGAAAGAAATTAATATGTATGCAAAAGAAAAAAAAGAGGAAACTCTTTAGAGTCTTATGTTTTTGGCAAATCCTTTAATTAGATCATGAGTACGTGGTGTTGAAAGGTTCTGCGGAATATGGCAGAACTTCACACCCCTTGTCATCCACGGGTTTGAGAAGAGAAAAGGATGGAAGGTTCTGAGTTACTTTACGTTTTGACTTCATGATTTGACTTCTTCATAATCTTTTGTTTTAAAAGCGTGCTTCACTGTTTAAAGAAGACATGCAGTTAAGAGCAGATCGATTCTTGGGTGGTTATTGTGGCTTGACTCCTTATTTTTATGTAATCCCGAGGTTTGGTTCTAAGGCATTCTGAGGTATCTTACTCCTGCTTTGCTTGAGGACAAGCAAAGGTTAAGTGTGAGGAGGTTTGATGAGTGGGAAATGTGACTGGTTTTAGTGATCTTTAATGCTTATTTTTCTTACACGCATGGATAATATTCCACACTTGTCATTCGTTTTTCCGTTGGTTTGTTGTTTGTTAAGGGTTGATACCTTTTTCTATGTTAAAATGCAGAGAAAAGCCAAGGAAACAGTAGATTAACTCACAAGGGAGATGATGCAACAAACGGGGGTCGAATTGGAGTCAGAACGATGGATTTAGAGGATTTTGAAGGTGTGTCCGAGCTTGTGTCCGAACTTCCAAGTTCGGACGCAAGTCGAGAGTTCGTGTGCTGCACCTGATGGAATGTCCGAACTTCTGTCCGAACATCGACGTTCGGACATGGTTCGAGAATCGCAATGAGAAAAGTCGGAAGTCTGACCTACGGAGCATGTCCGAACTTGTGTCCGAACATCAAAGTTCGGACACAAGTTGAGATTTTTGGAATTGAAACGCTCAAAGCAATGTGTCCGAACATTGAAGGTCGGACCAATGTTCGGACACGACTAAAAGTTCAGCAGAAGTTCGGCGTTTTGAAGGGAGAAAGAGGAGGAAAACTCTATTTAATGACCTAATCAGATGAGAGGAAGGGGATTGATTACCTATCACTACTTCACAACACTCTCACGCTGAAAAACAACGCTCCTTCCACTCATCCACACCATCAGCATCAGCTTCACCTTCATCCCCATTCATCAAGCATTCTATCATCATTGAGGAGGAGCATCAACAGAAGGGAGCCAGTCCATCATCTTCAACCTTGCGCCTGCAGCCATTGATTCTGGATAATCGTTCAATTCAAGGGTTTTTCTTCCTTTAGATGAATTCTATGTTGATTGCATTTATCTACTTCTTTGTAATGTCTGGCTAGTAGGGATTAACTCTGGGGTAGGGTTGTTCGTAATGGATACAATGTAGTTAAGAATTCTGCAATTTGATTATGAGACTGTAATGGATTGTTTCTAGGTTAATGATTATCATTCATCTTCTCTATTAATTTCGCGAGTTATAGAGTTGTTCTGCGAAACCTATTAAGATCAGCCAAGGTGATTAATAGGTAGTTCGAATTAACCTGGAGATTTGGGGAAAGATTAGTCGGATAGATAATCTCTTCTACAAACGCTAACAATTCTTCGCACTTATTCTACCTATATGTGTTTTGCCAACTGCTAGATTAGAGTTGACATGTTCTGATAGGTGAGCTCTTCAATGAACTAGGATTTAGCATTGAAGAGATAGAAAGAATTGGCCTTTCCGTTTCTCAAATTGAATTGTAGATTTTACTAGATTTAACCAGTAAAGAACGACCCGAACCCGGAGTTCCACTCACTTTATCAAACTCATCACTCATTTGCATTAATTGTTTATTTAAGCTTCGGTTTGCATTTATTCAATTCAATCACAAAAACAATTCACAACCCCCCTGAATTTCCAGTTTTCTTAGGACTTAGGCTTATTTATTCAAGTCCCGCGGTTCGATATCTGGTTGCTTAACTTTCTATACTATAGTGACCGGGATTTTTGCAACCCGACAGGATCTTCGTTTTATTAATTTCTAGGTTTATTACTTTAATTTTAGTAGGACAATTTCCCTGTTTGCAAAGCCCCATGAGTATACATTTTCGGTAATGAAGAAAAATGGTGGAAACCTAGATTTTCTTACATATTCCTTACCTTAAGAGAATGGAGAAGCTAATGAACTCCTCAAGCTTATTTTTCCCCCTTCAATGGAGGTTTCACTTGGCACTGAAATGAAGCTCTTAGAGATTTGAAAGGATAGAAAGAAAGAGCTTGAGCTAACTAAGAGATATATGTGCTTGGTTTTGATTTTGGAGCTTAAATGAGCAAGATGTGGGCAAAAGAAGATGGAGCTAGCATGGAGGTTGCTTCTTACGTGAAAGAGAAGAAAGGGAGCAAGAGAAATTGGTGGAGAAGATGAAGAATGAAGAAAGGAGGAGAGAGGGAAGCTAAAGCAAGATTTTATTTAAAAGGTAAATAGTACTATTTGCCTTATCTCTTCTCTTTCTTCTTTAATTGTTGAGTCATGTGGTGACTCCCCACATCAAAACCAGCCACCCCCTTAATAAACAAGATATTTATGGTCTTGGTTGACCAATTAATTAGCTTATATTGACTTAATGCTAAACTAGTCCAATTTGAGCACTATTCACAAATTAGTGCACATAATTGTGAAAATTTTGATTTCCCATTAATTTAGACTTCCTAATGTGATACTAAATAGTACACAAGTTAATTAAGGAGTAATCATGGGCATTTAGCCACTTAAAACCCCTTTCTAAGACAATTTTTCAAAAATGTGCTTTAAGAGTCCTTAAAGCACAATTTGTGTTTTAACTTGTTTTTGAGCTTGGTTTTCTTTGGTAATTGACTTAAAATGACCATTAGAATATTACTAAGGTCTTAGAATGATATTTGGGTGCTCACCCAAGTCTCTCCAAGCTTAGAGCACGTTTTTGCTTAAACTGCTCTTATGGTGTTTCCTTTGATTTAAATTGTTTCCTAATGTTTCTAAGGCATTATTTAGCCTCCTTATATCTTAGTTTATCTCTTAAACACCATATCTAAGTTTGGGGTATTTCATAACATTTTTTCTCACCGGCGGCCAATTGGTTGAAGATGAAAGTAATGTGAGATAATTAAAATCTATCGTGTACTGATAAAAAATGAAGAGATCGATGGTTATATAGCTTACATGTGGTTACAACATTGAGAAGTTTCCATGGTTCTTCATCATTCCATTCTGTAGATTTATTCATCAATGTCAGTAGCGAAAATTTTTGGACCGATTTGAGTTTAATTTGAACTGACAGGGAGTAGAGGAGAAAAAAAAGAAAGAGAAGAAGAACGATGATAATTGCGATAAGAATGAGGAGAAAAGGAAAGAGAAGATGAACGATGATAATTGCGACAAGAACGAGGATAAAAAGATTGAGAGGAGAAACGATGAAAATTGTGACAAGAACATATATGTAGATTTTTAAAAAAGATGAATCTTTTAAAATTGTAAATTGTTGAAATAATTTCAAAATTAGTAGAGAAGTTAAAATGATTTGTTATTTTAAAGAACAAAATATGAAAACAAAAACTGTCATATAGAAGATGGCACGTCAACGACGAGAAGCACGGTACAATGGACGCTTTGGTCTAATTTACTAGTAATAGTTTGGAAAAGCTAGCGTTAGTTACTGAACAAGATAGCAACAGTACAAGTTTCGAAAAAAAAAATAACAGTACAAAAAATTGAATTCGTTTTTTTTTATCAGAACAAAAAATTGAATTCGGTCACCAAGATCTCTCTCCCTCACCTCCAATTAATATTCTCAACAGCTAACAAGTATTGCGAGGGTTAGAAGTTGCCCACTTGTCTTGTCTGTCACGTGTGTCGTGTGAGTGGTTTCTTCTTATCACACAACTGGCTCCAGCCTTCTTTTACGTGAGTCTACAAAGCATAGGCTTCTTCCTTCTTCTGATTTTTCCCTCGTTGGAGTGTGTTCTTTTACTCTAGTACGGTCCTTCTATTAAGGCTGCACTTATAGGTATTCCTTGGGCAATAAAGGTATCTCTAGCTTTTTTTTTTTTTATCATAACTTTGAATCTTCTTCATTACTCAAAATGATCATCAACATGAAAATACATGCTGTAGACATCTTGTAGGAAATGTTTTCTCTCACTCATGTTTTGAAAAAGACTGAACTATTATACATTAGAGAAACCAAAATAACAGGGAAATTACATCCTGAATTATCTAAGTTGATCTCGCTGATATCACATAAATCAGAGAAGCACCAAAGTTGCTCTACTTTCCGACGCTACTGATCATTTGCATATGACTCCTCTTGTTCTTCATAAACTGGTAGATATCGAGGTTGCATACATCTATTTCAAACTTGTAGTAGCCTTCTTCCAATCCCCATTTCAAAGCGTAGACCTTGGATCTCTGCTCCAATCATAGTGCAAGAGGCTCTCATCTTTTTGCTGAAAGCCATCAAAATACTGCCATCTGCACTTCTTATAGACCCAGCCAAGATCATAGCATGACCTCGTTTCGAGTAGACTCCACAATTAATTTTTATCGTGTCCTGTAAAGGGAGGCACAACACATACTTACGAAAAATTGCAGAAACTGATTTTCCAGTAGCAGACTTGTAAGCTGTTGTATAAGCTTGATTAGCTTCAATCAGCGCCATCCAAGATAGATGAGGGTTATGTCTAACAGAATTTTTAGCATCATACACTATCCACAATAGTGTTGATAACCTTTTCAAGCTTCCCGTTAGGCCATTCATCAACGTCAGAGAAAACAAAATCCTGAAGATCTTTCTCGTCTGGATTCTGGTTGGTAGGAAAGTGAAAATATCAACCCACAAATGCCTGACCATGATACAGTCAAAGAAGTATGATGCATAGTATCAATTTTGCCATAAAAACAACATAGAGGAGATCCCCCTATTCTTCTTGCTTAATTCGCAACACAAGCAACGATAGTATGTTTAAACTTCCAGCAAAGTAACTCAACTCTTGCACTACAGTGAATCTTATTAATTCTATCATCTAACCCCTGCTTAACCTCGCTAGGAGAAGGTCTGTAAAGATCATTAGAGGAGATGGCAGTGAGATAGGCTGATTAGATAGTAAAGTTTTCATCCTTAGAATACTGCCAAATCCAACGATCCTTATACTGATTCTTGATCTTAATGTTCCTGATCTCATCCAAATCAATATCTCACAGGTGCTGATGGTTTCAAGAGGTTTCTATTTAGAGAATGTCTTTCTTAAGACTGCAAACTTTAAAACAAGTGACCTTAACAAGGAATCCATATAAGGTTATACATTAAGAGCCTATCGTGATTTATACTTTTCTGGAGGGTGATTTCTACCTTTGGATCTGGAAAACCCCTTCTCACTAGGGGTCTCCTCTATAAAGGGAGTCCACTCTTATATGGGTGAATTTCAAGGTTCAATATTTGTGTATAATGTAAGCAACTGTATTTCATCGACAATTTTCGCTAGTAGTTAGTGGGATAAGTGACGAGTAGATTGGGCGGCTATTGTACAACTGGCTACATGATAATATTGTACATCCTTGAATATCTTTATAATTTTTTGAACAACTGTTACATAAGTTGAACATACTTTTTAGTAACAAAAACAACTTTTACAGCAATCTGAAGTCTTTATCCCTCAATTTGAACAATCTTTAAATTAAGATGAACAGTTGTACAATACTAACCAACTACCGGTTGTACAATAGTATTTGCGTGATAGAACATTGTACGATAGGTTTGCTCACTAGTTGTTGATAGGTTGGGTCACTTCATAACAGATTTTACCTAAATCATCTACTTTACCTAAGAATATACTTTCTAATAAGAATACGGGTTAGGGCCCGGACACTCCAGGTCCCTGATTTCTCCTGACTAAATTTTATCCATTGGATTAAATGAAAAAATAAATATG
This sequence comes from Limonium bicolor, assembly GCA_023374045.1. Lineage (NCBI taxonomy): Eukaryota > Viridiplantae > Streptophyta > Magnoliopsida > Caryophyllales > Plumbaginaceae > Limonium > Limonium bicolor. The sequence continues at coordinate 233,408,690 of CM041781.1, read as the reverse complement.
CAGACCTATCTAAACCTAATAACCACCATTCAATAATTACCGATGACTTTTTCAATTTCTCACAAAATTGAGTTACTAAATTCATTTATTACTAGCCTTCAATAATTACAGTGACTTTTCCAATTTCTCGCAAAATTGAATTAGCTAAATTCATTTACCGCTCAATTATCTTACCTTCCACACCTCATTTTTCCTTCTCATTTTTGCTCCATCTTCTTCTTTCATTTACCAACATTCATCTTCATTTTTTTCATTCATTTACCAACATTCATCTTTAATTTTTCTGTGAAGTTTTTACACCAATGCCATCATATTTGACTGACAAACGAGGTTCTCACTGCCAAGTTGAGGTTCTCGCTGTCTAATTCAAACATGCGCTGCTTCATAAGTAATTTTTTGTTACTTCTCATCCTCAACTGAATGTATTATGATCTATCTCCTACCCAGCATGAATGTTTCTTCTCACTACTCTTCCTGCTTTTTTGAATCCAGTTAATTCTGCTCATCATGTCACTCTCTTTTTTTATTGTGGGTTTTTATTTTATTTTGTGATCGTGTTTTTGTAGTTGAGAAGAAATTGTGAATGGACTTGGATCATCACATTGCGAAGACCAAATTGAAGAGAAAGACAACGGTGAGTAGTTTCTAGTGTACAAATCTATATAAATAAGACTTGGATTTGTCTTTGAATCATTTATAAATGAAGTATTCGAATGTTTAGATACTAAGTACACAAATTTATATAAATAAAGTATAGAAATGCATAAATATTGTGGATATGAGTGTTTATATTAAGTGTACGGATATAGATATATTAAGTGTATGAGCCTAGATATATTTAACTATCTGAGTATTGATATATGCTGGTTTATTTATTTAAGTTAACCAACTTCAAATAATTATGGGATAACAACTATGTTATTCTTATAGCTCTACTATTATTATATTCGGGTGCTTTAGAATTAGTTTCTCGGTAGTGGGTAATATGGTGAGAAACCCATTAGTTTATGGGTAGTGGGTAATACAGTGAGAAACCCTATTCCCCACATAATACAGAGACAACCGTGTTAGGATTCTTAGGCCGTGGATAGCGTGGGTGGCTTCTTCCATCTGGTAGCCGTAAAGATTTGGGAAGAATGATTCGGTTGATAACGAGCAGATAATTCCACTGTGCTCGAGAGTAGCTACCCTCATCTAATTTTTTATAGTGTTATTAGAGCAAAGTTTGTTCTACATTGTTCGTTGGTCGCCGGTATTAAAAAATTTCCGGCACAGTTTTAGATTTAGTTATCTTTGCGGTAACTCGATTTGCCGTCTGCCAATTGAAATTTTTCTTGAAGATGATGTGTGGCTAAAGACACTAGTACTCTCTTTTAGATCGTTTCCCCGTGGTTCCGAAGGCGGTGAAAAAATTGAATCTTTCGTCTTTGTGATTAGTCTGTGACTGCCGCGTCTCACGTTCAGATTGCTTTGTGTAAATAAAATAATAGTACAAGAAATAAAAAAGAAACCGAGAGCAATTTTATTTCGGCTCATAAAAAAAAGGATTTTAAATCCCTATTAAAATAGTATTAATTTATAGGGGTAGGTTGTTACTCAAATTCTATGTGATTAATGATGTAGTCCCCACGTTCAGTTATCAACATTCATTACACGTTTTTTTTTATTACTCCTGCTGGTATGCACAATGGACTCAAAACTGGGTCGTTGGGTCGGGTTGATATCAACCCTAACCCAACCCATTTAAAATATTATCAACCAACCCAAAAATGGAGGGTCCGAAAATCATGACCCTAACCTAACCCATTTAAAATCCTTCAACCCAAACCCAACCCACCCAACCCATTTTTTAAGCATACAATAATTTAGAAGGATTATGAGTAGAAATTAATAAAAAAATCAAAAAACATCAAGTGCTAGCTCACACACTAATTAGGATGAAACAAAAGGAAAAGAAGTAATCTTGCTAGATCGACCTAACTTTAAACAAATTCCATGTTATGCAAAGAACGTAAAACTACTGCACCAATTTCCCATGAATAGAATAACACACACTTTTCCATAAGTTTATATTTATCAATCTGAGCCTAAAGCTCTACCACTGTTGGGTAGGAATCCTATCTAGATATGCACAAGATCCTAGTGCCCTTAATAAAAAGGGGAACGAAAATGAAAATCTTCATTATGCATTAGGGAAATATACTAAAAACAAATCATCTAAAGTTAGAAATGATTTATAAACTGAGAGCTCAAAGCCCTAAACTATGACTGATAGTTTTAAAATAATTACACCTATTTTTTATTGAGTGCTCATGCCTGATAAAGAGTACAATCACAATCACTTAATCGTTATCAACAGTTAAGGAACTTATATGCAGCACGTTATCCGCATTGTTGGCTTCAGAATTCACTAAGAGGTCTACAATCAAGATCCTATTTACAAAAAATACATATCACCTACTTTTGTTCACCCTTCTAGATAATCTAAACATACATTTGTTCTCAAGAACAACTATGGCAGTGAGAATAAGAAAAACAAACATTGGGCAGAGATGAAGCGTGACATAGACATGAACAACGACATAGAGAAGACAAATGGATGTGAGTTTGCAAGACGAGAGCATTTCGGTTTCCAACATTATGTTAAGGTCTGGTTGGGCCCTTTGTTTTATATGCAACTGGTTGGGCCGTTTGTTTAGTTAAGATTATGTGATATTATTAAAGGTTGGATAGTCCAACTGCACTTGGGCTTAAGGCTAAGGTATAGTTTGATCTGAAAATTATATATATATATATGAATTAATATTTTTATTTTTTGTTATTAACAAATATATTTTCGGGTTTTGGTTTGGGCCATGGGTTAAGATCTCTTCCCTAACCTGACCTACAAAATTAGCTTATTACTCTTACCTAATCCAAAAAATAAATGGATCAATAATCAAAACTCTAACCCACAAAAGTATGGAGAGTTCGGGTTGAATTTCAGGTCGATCAAAATTACCAGGTCTACTCAAAACCTCAAACTGGTGAATTGGCATAGTAATGCAATTGTGTGGATTTATTTTGAATCCGGCTTGATCGTGTATTGCCAGTCTGTTTGTGATTGTTTTTTAATTAATTAGACAAAAAGGAAGCCTTATGTCGCAGTTCTAATTATTAAAGATAAAAAAAAAAAATCAGTTCTCGCGGATGCAGGTATAAGGGGAATGGATTTCGTGAAGTCCGGGAATGTTATCGTCCTTCTCCTATTAGATGATGGTATTTTTTTTATTTTTTATGAGTATTTTTTTTATTTTTTTATGTAATAAGAGGTAGTTATTTATATTTGTGTAACTTCCAACTAGTGTTTATTTTAAAATCAAACTTACCGCAATAATCTTTTTTTTTTCATGTTCCTATATTTTAGTTATTTTTGTGAGTCAGTTATTAGCCGCGATGATCACACTGTTATTGCCCTTATCCCCAAGAAGCTGTCAGCTAAATCAGTAACAAACTATCGACCTATATCGCTTTGCAACACAATTTACCGAGTTATCTCTAAAATTCTCATCAATCGTATTACTGCAACTATGCCCCATATGATATCGGACAATCAGGCTACTTTTGTCAAGGACAAACTAATTTCGGATCAGATCATGATTGCCTATGAATTCTTGCATCCATGCGTGCTTCAAAAGCCAAGTTCAAAGGACATTTTGCCTTCAAAGTTGATATGTCCAAAGCATTCGATCGCCTAGAATGGTCCTTCATCTTACAAGTATTAACACGGATGTGTTTTCATCCAGCTTGGATTTCTTTAGTGCACAAGTGTCTTGCAACGGTTACGACTTCTGTTCTGATTAATGGTCATCCTGGTTTAACTTTTACACCCACCAGAGGAATACGACAGGGCGACCCCCTTTCTCCTTTTCTATTCATCTGCTGTATGGAGGTGCTTTCTTCTTCACTCAAGCTAGCCACTGATGTTGGCATCTACAAAGGGTATCAAATGAAACACTTAGTTATGCCAATCACAAGTTTATTATTTGCTGATGACTGCCTCCTGTTTGGTTCTACTACGGCCCAGAACGCTTCAGTGTTGCAGGATATTGTGCAGAGTTTCACTACAGCATCAGGCCAAAGTATTTATCTCGACAAATCGGCCCTTATGTTCTCTGCTCAGTTGAACGCCACCCTACGCCAACAGCTGACATCTATCCTAGGTACTAAGCAGGTCAAAGATTTAGGTCTATATCTCGGCTTCCCTTCAACAATTGGGAAGAACAAGGCATCCATATTCAGTTATGTTAGAGACAGAATCGTTAAGCGAATCCAGTCTTGGAGCCATAAAACGTCTCAGGTAGCACGTACTTTGCTTATCAAATCAGTTCTCTAGGCGATCCCAACATATATTATGTCTACATATCTTCTCCCAAAGACTTTGATTGAACAACTCCGCCAACTTCTTGCCCGTTTTTGGTGGACTGGCTCCACTCAGAAACAAGGTTTACATTGGAAGAAATGGGCTGATATGTGTGCTGCCAATGGTGAAGGTGGCTTGGGCTTTCGAGATTTGAGATGTTTTAATTGAGCTCTTTTAGGAAAGCAGTTGTGGCGGATTATGACTGACAAAGACACATTACTCTCCCAGTTCTATCATGATAAATACCTGACTAATACTTCTATCTGGGATGCAAAACCAGGCCCAACATCCAGCCCTATATGGAAGCTTTACTTACTACAAGGGATCTGCTTGAGTTAGGCGGGCATAAACAGATACTCACAGGTACAACAACTAAGATTACTGATCGATGGATAAAAGGGAAACCAAGTGGCCGACCATTCCTATGGAAACTGCCTCCCACTGTCCCACACTATGCATCTGTTGCCACTCTTTTAAACTCTGATTGTACATGGAATCATCACCTAGTTACTTCTTGGTTTGATTCTGATGATGCGGCCTTAATTCTAAACATGGATCTTCCATCAATATCATCGCCTCAAGACGCACCAGTGATGCAAGATAAGTGGTATTGGGGCCACTCTAGTACTGGGGATTACACGGTCAAATCTGCATACCATGCAGACTTTACCTTTCGCCAATCTCAGATTTCATAGTCTCCCTCTGTTTGTATCCTTGGCAAGGCTACTAAAACTATTTCAGTTCTGGACTTGCCACCTCGAGTCAAGCTGTTTGGATGGAAACTACTGCATGGGATTATTCCCACAAAGGTTGTCATTCAACGTCGCCTTAAAGCTCCTATGCTCTCAACATGCAAGGCATGCGGGGATCCGGAAACTATTGCCCATGCCCTCTTGTTGTGTCCTACTGTGCAGCCTTAATGGGCTATGATGGCAATTCCACCTCCTCCTGGCGTTACCACAGATCAGGGTTTAATTGATTGGTACTTTCATTTGGCCAGGGAGCAAGATCGGACAAAGCTCAGGAATGTCACCTTGTTGCTATGGAGATTATGGTTCACTCGTTGCCAAGCAGAATTTGATCATGCACCAACGTTCGCCCATGCATGGTGTCAAGCGGATGCTTTTCTATGCCAGCTCACTGTCGCACTGTCCTCATCAGCATCAAGGGTGCAAGCCCACCGTCAAGACCATCACATTTGGCTGGATATTGAGGTTGACGCAAGTATGGATCCAGAGGGGCGTTTTGGTTAGTCCTACATTGCCCGTAGTAATCACTCTCTCATTCATATGGGTATTTATGGTGGTCTTGAAGCACAAACTCCTACAGAGGGCGAGGCGCTGGCTTTGGAACATGCTATTCAGGAAGCACTAGTGCTGCCCCACCGACAACTACGGTTGCTATCTGATTGCAAACCAATTGTTGACTACATGACGAATGGAGGAAAGACATCCATGCACCACTCTGTGCTTGACACTTTACATCGTATCTCTCTCCTCCTCACTCGCTTCTCCGATGTCGTTTGGTTTTATATCCCACGCTCAAGTAATTTAGCAGCCCACTATATGGCTAACCATGCACGTTGTGCCCAACAACGATGTTCATGGAGTCTGGACACTTGTCCAGAGTTTGTACTCAAACTATGTACCACTTAATATATAGGTCTCTTGGTTTCAAAAAAAAAGTTATTAGCCGCGATGTTCTCGTCTTGGAACTGGAAGAACGTAAATTTCGGTTGTTTGTCGGTCTTCTAATCTTTGGAGTTTTTTTTATAAATTTTGTTGACGCTATTATCCACATCCTAGTGCTGATCCGAATTAGATTTAGAGGATTCTATGATATGCAACTAATTTCATGTTGCCAAATTCTTGGCTACAGGTGTATGTAGCCAAATGTAGATGCGCCGTTTTTTTTATTTTTTTTAAGCACGCCCCGGCGCTTTTGCTTTTTTTTTTTCATTGTTGCTCCTCTGTTGAGCAGATTGACCATTTTTCCTCGTAGGTGTCGTAGGTCATTCCAAGTTGTTTCTTTTGGAACGACCAGTCCTTCAGGCTCCAAGCCAAAAGTCAAGGACATCCAAGACTTGGAGATGTTAATGTCTACGCCTTGAACCCTTGAGATAATGTAGTCGTCGTCGTCGCTTTGGAGTGAACCAAGATGGCGCATGTGCTCTATGAGCAGCTCTGTATAGACGGTGATGGGTTCTTGGAAGAAGTCCACCCATCCTTGGTATTCCAACAGCTCCTGGATCTCTCACAGACCCATCTTGTCCATCCACTCTAGGTCCAGCGTCTTTGGTAAGACGGGACAAGACCTATCGTTGATATTTTCAGCTTTGATCAAGGCTGAGTCCAGCTCCTTGAGCTTCTTGAGGCGCTTCAATGACTGATGTGGTTGAGACTTGGCAACTACTTTCTTGGCTTGAACGAGTTCGTCAAGCTCCTTAGCATGTGGAAAAGGGGTCATCTTTGCTTTGCCCTTTGCCTTCTCTAATTTCTTTCGTTGCCCGACCATTGGTAGAATTGGTGAGGATTCAGTATCGCTAGCACCTCCCTGACTGGTATCGTGAGTTATCGGGGACGTGTCAATGACTAGTTCCCTAAATGCGTCGATGAGCCTTGCTTCTTCTTATGAGACAGGCGCCGTTACGTCTTCTTCCTGACCTCTTTCTTCTGTTGGGGCCACTTGTTGTGACGTTTCGTCACTTTGCACCTCTTCTTCTTCTATTTGTTGAACGACAGCTTCGACGACCGCTGAGGAAGTGGCTTCCTCGTCATCGGTGAAGTGTAACTTGCGAGTTGCTCCTTCAGGTGTGGAATGGGCTTTTTGTGGAGTTTCTTGTTGGGATTTAGCTAGTTTGGAGGCATGAGTTACGCGAATTACACGACTCGTTGTAGTAGTGGAAAGGTCTTGGTTTTTAGGGACTTTTGGATTTTCGGTAGGAGTGGGAAGTATTTTGGGTTTGAGAATTTCTGTTTGGATTAGGTGGCAAAGTTTAGGCGAGTAAAGGCATATATAGTTTACCTCTTCATGTTGCAACTCGCCTTATCTATTACCCTACACACAAGTTGATCTTCTAATTCTTTGGACAGGCGAGGAGGTAGCGATTCTCTGTGTGGTTCTGTCGGCCACTTGCACTGATGAAGCTTCCTTGAGGACAGCCTTCTTCTTTGAGCGGAGAGTGGATTTTGGTGCCATGTTTGATCGAAGGATTTTCTGGAATTTATGAACTTTTTGCTAGAGAATTCTTAGAGTGGCTGTGTGAGGCAAGGGATTTTTTGCACAAGAGCTCTCTAGAGTGTTTGTAAGGAAGAAGAGAAATTGCTTGAATGCTCAGAGAGTTTAGAGAGTGAGGGCAGATAACGTGATAAGAGCAGGACTCCCATCGCCCTTTTATAATGATCAAGTAACGATCGGTGACCGCTCCTCGTCCTCTCGCTGACATGTCCCAATAGTACTATTCATAACGGGCAGCGGTCGTGATGGTTGTCATCGACCCGTTGCATTTTTCCCATTTCTATCCATTGCACTGTCTCTAATCTATTCTTACTTTTGTGGAAATGCTGACATATCTGTTTCAAGTAGTCGTTTGACATGTTTTCCATGCATTTAGTTGTTCATTGACTACTGAACGACTAGTTTAAAGGTGTTGCTCACGTGTCGTTGACCGATCGTGGGAATTAAAAGACAACATAATCGTGTTTAATGAATTTCATTCCCAGATCATGAACAATCTTGTTGAATCTTTCTCTACTTAATGGCTTAGTAAAAATGTCAGCTAGTTGGTCTTCAGTAAAAATGTACTTTAAGCCAACTAATTCCTTTTCACAACAATCTCTAAGAAAATGATGTCTAATGTCATTATGCTTGGTACGAGAATGATGCATAGGATTTTTGGAAATAGAGATGGCACTTGTATTATCACACATAATTGGCAACGTACCTGTCTTGAAACCATGATCACTAATTTGCTATTTGAGCCATAAGAGTTGAGCACTACAGCTTGCCGCGGCTATGTATTCAGATTCAGCAGTTGAGATTGCTACACTTTATTGTTTCTTTGATCCCCATGCGATCAAACATGATCAAACAAAGAATGCTGTCCCTGATGTGCTTTTTCTATCGGTGTTAGATCCTCCATAATCTGCAACTGAAAAACCTATAATATTTTAATCGGTGAGTTTAGATAAAAAAGACCAAGGTTCATGGTCCCTTTGAGGTAATGTAGAATTCTTTTTACGGTTGTGAGGTGACTTTCTCTTGGATCTACTTGAAACCTGGCACATAAGCAAACACTATACATAATGTCAGGTCTACTAGCAGTTAAATAGAGTAGAGAACCAATCATCTCCCTGTATGATCGCTGGTCGACCGGTCGGTCACCAATCGTTATGCCCATTTTTGTGCCAGCTGCCATAGGTGTGTCTAATGGTTTGCATGCCTCCATTCCAAATATGTTTAGCAAATCCTTCACATACTTTTGCTAGGATATGATTGTCCCTTTGTCATCTTGCTTGACTTGAAGTCCTAAGAAGAACTTCAATTTTCCTAATCACTCATCTCAAATTCCTTTTTCATCAAGGCTTCAAACTTCTTGCAATAGTTCTCATCAGAGGCTCCAAAGATTATATCATCAACATATACTTGCACAATTAAGAAGTCCCTTTTGTTGTTGTAAACAAACAAGGTTTTATCCATCTTTCCTCTCTTAAATTCGTTTTCTAAAAGATAGAAGGATAGACGGTCGTACCATGATCTTGGAGCTTGTTTGAGCCCGTAAAGAGCTTTGTCAAGCTTGAGTACTATGTCTTTTCCTTCTCGAGTCTCAAAACCTGGAGGTTGTTCAACATACACTTCTTCCTTGACATACCCATTGAGAAAGGCACTTTTGATGTCAAGTTGGAAGAGTTTGTTTCCTTTATGTGTAGCAAATGCAATTAGTAATCTCATGGACTCCATCCTTTCTACTGGAGCAAAGGTCTCTTGGAAGTCTATCCCTTCTTGTTGACGATATCCTTGATCTACCATATGAGCTTTGTTGCTAACGACTTCTCCCATCTCATTTAGCTTGTTTCTAAGGACCCATTTTGTGCCAAGTATTCCTTGATGTGAAGGACGAGGCACAAGATGCCAGACTTTGCATCTTTCAAACTGATTCAATTCTTCTTGCATTACTTTAATCCAGTCTGAGTCTTGAAGGGCTTCTTTGATATTTTTGGGTTTGATGGACGAGACTGTCATTGAGAATGCTAGAAGATCTCGAGCTTGTGCTCTGGTTTGAAATCCTTTGGAGATATCTGATATGATGTTCTCTAATGGATGATCATTGTATAGAGTACGAGATTGATGAATGGTTGATGGTGATAGGGGATCTTCGACATCATTGATCTCTTCATTTACCTGTTGTTGACCTGTCGGGCAGGTTTTCCTTGGTTGGTGATTCATCTTTGGGATTATCTGTGTGATCTTGATCAGCTAGATCAAATCCAAGTTCTTCATCTTCTTCAGATTCATTGACCTTGTGAACTTTAGCCTCATCAAAGACCACATGTACACTTTCTTCCACCTTCAATGTCCTTTTGTTGTAGACTTTGTATACCAACTCCTTTCAGAGTACCCAAGGAAGATGGCCACATCACTTCTGGCATCAAATTTTCCTAGGGGATTCTTTTCATTGTTGTGGACATAACATTTACAACCAAAGAGCCTGGAGTGACTTATGTTTGGTTTTCTTCCTTTGATTAGCTTATAGGGTGTTTTGTTAAGGATAGGTCGTATGAGCGTCCTATTTGTGATGTAGCATGCAGTTGCCACAACTTCTGCCCAGAAGACCTAAGGAAGACTGCTCCCCAATAGCATGGCCCTGGCTACCTCTTGTAGTGTTCTGTTTTTATGCTCAACTACCCCATTTTGTTGGGGTGTTCTTGGTGTTGAATATGTGTGATTGCTTCCATGTTGTTTACACATATCCATGAATTGTTGATTCTCAAACTCCGACCCATGATTAAACTGAAGAGCCATGATCTTGTGGTTGAGTTGTACTTGGACTTTTCCTGCAAAGACTTGAAATTTCTCAAGACTTCATCTTTGGAAGCAATAAAGAGTGTCCAAAAAATCATGAGTAATCATCAACAATTACAAACACATACCAATTTCCTCCAAAACTTTTGATTCTCATAAGTCCACATAAGTCCATGTGAAGTAATTCAAGTGGCTTAGATGAACTTACTAAGTTCTTTGATTCGAAAGAAGTCTTAGTTTGCTTGCTTCTAACACAAGCATCACAAAGATTGGTCTCAAATTCTTTAATCTCTGGGAGACCTCTTACCAACCGTTTCTTGACAAGCTTTCTTAACAAGGAAATGCTAACATGCCCTAGTCTTTTGTGCCATAGTGTGGAGTCATCTATTGAAGTAGTCAAGCATGAAAGGATTGGACTGTCAATATCCTCCAAACTAGTTACATAAACATTTTTCCACCTTTTTCCCTTTAACAACTCTTTGCCATTGTCCTGACTTACAATGCAACAATGTGTAGAATATAAGTGAACTGAATTGCCTATGTCACATATTTGAGATACACTGAGCAAATTTAATTTTAAACCATTAACTAAATTGACATTATCTATGACATAGTCTGAGGTAAAACCAACCTTACCTACACTGATGATTTTTCCTTGTTATCGCCAAAGGAAACGGTCCCTCGGCTTCTTGGTTCGAGTGAGAAGAACTTCATCTTGTCTCCTGTCATGTGTTTAGAGCACCCACTGTCGATGTACCAGCAGGGGTGTAACACCCCAACCGGTAATCACATCATTATCTCCTAACCCGTCTCAATTTCCAACCATAAAGCAGCGGAATTCAAACTACAACCGGGGGTGAAACAATGTCGTTAGTCACCCACGTGACTAACAAGGCCAAACCAAACTCAAATACAACAACAATTACAATATCGGTCTGATGGGTCTTTATATACCGAGTACTACAAACCAAACTATACAATCCATTCCTTGATCAATTCTTAAAGCCATTACAACTTCCATTCCTTAGTATACAAATGCAATATCCATTCAATACTATACCGAGTATCTACAATTCCCAACTCTATCCATGACCTTTCGGTCTTACAAATCCACAATACATAAATACAATATCTTAACCACTACCCATATCAATAATATCCACGTCCTACTCTCGAACGGTTGACGGCTTCGTTGTACCTGGAAAATAAAAACGATGCCCCTAGGGGCTCAGCAAAATTGCTGCATATGACTTCCGCATACCCCGCGTACTAGCGAGGGTACGCCGATTAATTGGTCGAGAGCATGCGGTTCATTTTAGTTCAAACAGCATGCAAGACAACATACATTATATATGTACATTCACAATCAAAGTTCAACATTGTACACAAACACTAAAACACACAAGAGGTTAATTTTGTTTGTTATATACTTAGGCTTGAGGGTTTCTACCTCTCTATGCCTTACTCGTTTGCTCATTGTCTTACCCACTCTCTTGGGTACTCTTACTCACAATCTCACAAGGTCTACAATGCTCAACTCAATTCTTAAGTTCTCGAGTCACCACTCCATTCTCAATACTCACGTACTCAATACTCAAGTTCCCAATCAATACTCAATACTCAAGATATATGTTAAGTCATTCCCATGACCTCCGGGCAGGGTCATACACAGACCCACAGTCGGGCCTTAAAAATACAAAAAGGGGCTATGCATATAGCTCCTCAAGTCCACCAAGTCCAGTTCTCTACTGGACTACTCAAATTCCGAAAACTCCACTCTCGGAGTCAATTCACAATATCAAGGATTAGCCTAGAAGTATCTCTCTCGATAACATCTAATGGCTTAGGGAATTCTCAATGTCTAGTATCCTAAGATTTAGGGTTTTACCCAACTTACGAAATACTCTCATGTTCGTGACATTGTTCGCTTTAGTCGGTTCCTCTCATTAGAGTTCGACTATATATCTAAGGGGTTTGGTGATCCCTTACCATGCTTTACTTTCTCAAAGTTCATATTTTGAACAATTATGAATCCTCTAGGTAGAAGTTACTCATGTACTTCACTACTATCTGTTGTGTAGATTAAGTCAACTCGGTTCTCTAACCGTTACCGGGAGTTTACTATTCCCGTTTACTTTCTCACATTCTAGTGAGTTCATAGGTTTATGTTACCGTTTCTTGGTTTGATAGTTTTAGTGTGTTTACACATTTTCATTAATTCGTAACATGACTCTTCCTACGAGTCATGAATCAAACAAGACTCGACTATGAGTCGCACTACCATACACAATCAACATTCAACAATTCATTCACAATTCACATTTCATGAGTCTTACTCTTGAACCACTAATTACATATCAAGTGATCCGATTAGCATTGAGGTGTTACGGTATGTAAACTTATATGCCCGTACTTAACCCCGTTATCCCGTTATTCCTTAGTTTGTTCATGTGTCCTTAAACTCACAACTTTCTCATCCACTTCTAAACTTTGTTTAAACTTCTTAGGACCTTTAAAGGTCACCAAACAACTCCTAAACATCACCTAAAACCAATACCAATCAATCTCCCATGTTTAGAACCCATTAAAACACATTCTGTTCAATTTTTATAGTGGTACGGGTTGTGTCCGGGTCTACAAACTTGCACCAATCACTAGAATTCGCTTCTGCCAATTTTTTTATGTGGTTCGGGTTTGTGTCCGGGTTTACAAACCCGGACCACCCCCTGAAATGTCTTTCTGCCGCGTTTTTGCTATGGTCCGGGTTTGCGTACCAATTTGCAAACCCGGACCACCACTGGAACTGTCAAAATTTACAGTTTTTGGACAGTTTTCAACCCTTAATTCACCTCTAATCATTTCCTAACCTTTCCACATGTTTCCCACATGTTTAATCACCCTAAAACATGCTCTAAACCTCTTCAAACCATTGGTTTAATCCTTACTCAAATCCTAGCTCAATTTCCACCAACTTCCATCTTCCTGTTACATATTTTGCACACTTGTGCATTTTCTAACTTCCCTTAGCACTTTGCTCTTTGTTCTAACTCCATTTGACCATACCAATTTATTCCTAGACAAGTGCATCATCTACACCCAAGTCCAACCTTCATTCCCAAGTTTATAAACACTAACTCATTTCTAATTTTTCAATGCATTAAAACACCCCTCTGCTACAGATTTTACACCCCTCTCTTTCCAGTTCTCCAAGTGCCATTTCAAGGTCATTACACAACCCTACTCAACCCAACTAAACACTTAAGTTCTCCGATTCACTAATTCATCTTAAAACACTTATTTTCTACTAAAATTTTGCCATAACCTCCCCATAAACCTACCATGTCCAAATTCACCATTCTCACCAATTTTCATTCCTAATCTAGCCGCACCCTTACAGGGGTCCTACCAGCACTCAATATCAATCCAAAATTCACCAAATCACAATATAGCTCAAATCTCAAATACAATGGCACTTAGGTCTTTAATTCAACACAATTTCATAATTCTCTCTCATATCATTCAAACACATTACTAACACAAGTTTTTGGTTTCGTTATTCAATTTCACCCATCCCAGATCCTAAAGCATTCAAAATAGCATTAGGGTAACTTAATTACCTTATTCTTCCATTCTTTGTTTCCAAGCTTCTCATCTCCTCTTCTTGGTCAAAATCGGTCAAATGGGAATGGAGTTGCCACACTCCATCCCAACACCCAAGAAACACAAAGATGCATTTAATTAATCTTTTAAACCCTTAGAATCAATCAAATTCAATGGAGGGGCTTAAAGCTCAAAGTTAGGGTTTTTACCTTTAGAGGCTTAGGAGGAGTTTTCACCCATGAATCAAAAGGAGGGTTCCACCACCATTGGAGGGTTGAAATGAAGCTCCAAAAACAAGAGGAAAAACAAGGTATCAAAGTGGGGAAAAATCGGCTAGCACAAAAGGGTGGAGGAAAATGAGATTTTTCTTGGAGATTTTCACCTTGGAAGAGAGAGGAGACTCCAAGCTACCCATTGATGCCTTTTTCTCATCAAATGGGGAAAACCCATGGAGATGAACTTCTTCATTTTTGGATTTTGAAAAGAGAGAAGTGTAGAGAATGATGAGAGGGGTTCAAATATGTAATTATTTTTGTGATTGGAGCTTTAATAAAGCTTGGGCATGAGGTTGAAGTGGGAGTAGCCATGGAAGGAACTCAAAATCGGCTAGAACCAGAGGGGAGGAGAAAAAACGATAGAAGAAGAAGAAAGAGAAAAGGAGAAGAGAGAAATGGAGGAGAGAGAAGAGGGGGGTCACTTTTCTATTTTTTTTCTTTCTTTATTTTCTTTCCTTTCTTTCTTTCTACTTTATTAATATATGCGAGGGGCTGTTGACTAGATAAAAACCGGCCCCACACAGTGTACAAGCTGGGAGCGTTATTCGTTTTTTACAGAAACGCTCGTTTATTTACCCGGTTTTATCACTATTCACTAACCGGGCCCGTTTTTCTGGAATTTTCTCTTTTCTTTGATTTTAATGGTTATTAATCTCCCATTAATATTTATTTATATTTATTTATTGAAATATAATTTTTACGGGTTCGTTTGACCACTTAAGGTCACGTTTTCGGGTTTTCTCGAAAAACGTGCACTAAAGCTTTATTAGCGTTTTAATACACTATTTGGATCCGTTTTCTTTGGGGATTGTTCCCGTATATTATTTTGGCATTATTAAGCCTTAAAAATTCATTTAATACCCTTGTCCAGGTCGTATTCCTCTTAGGGTTACTTAACGCTCAATTTAGCGTTTTTAACTTTTTAAGTGTTTTTCTTGTTTCTTTTGGATTTATTCTTTTTACCAAAATTCATTAGGCACTAATACGCCCTCAATATTGTTCTAGAGTAATTTAATCACCCTAATTAAGTTTTGGGTATTTCAACCTACCCCCCTTAAAGAACTTTGCCCTCAAAGTTGGTGAATCTAATGTTGTTAGTCACCCAAGTACTCAATTCAATGGTTATACTCTCTCTATAACCTGTCAGATTCCAATGACTGACTGAATACATACCACACATTCACAAAACATGTCAAGCATGCATAGCAATAAAAAATATCCGTTATCCAACCTCTCAATGGGGGTCCATCCGCAGACAATTAGGCACTAAGTCCTCCCCCATATCGAGTGATCCCTTAGGTACCGGTCACGTTTGAACACTTACGCTCTCTGGTTTATGGCCATCATGACATTGAGCACTTACTCTTTCTGGCTCTACGGTCCTTTGGTTCTGATCAAAATCATTTGCACCTTTAGAGAATCCTCAGGCTCCAAAGTGGGTACTCTTCCCTGACCGGACTACTCATATCCGGCGGCCCTTGGATAAATACAAAACACATGCTACAAACGTCCTACTGGTCACTTAGTACCCTTGCTCGTCCATTGTAGTGGTTTCAAAACTATTCATCACCTCCACCGACTCACAACTAGCTTCACCTCCATGGTTCAACCGGATACCCGTGCCTAGTCATGGAAGATCCACTAGCGCCCATGGGAGTGGTTTCAAAACCGATCCTCATTCTCAAGTTTAAATAAATTCATTTGTGCCAAAACCAATTTGGAAAATCATTTTGAAAACATCCATGCAACTCCAAATTCCAATTTATGTTAGTTTCACCTATTACTCGTGTGATTACTTGTGGCCACTTATAAGGAGCTTCAAGAGTCATTCAACCCCAATGTGATCAGCATTGGTGTTGAACTATCCATCCACCCCACTTTGGTGTTTGGTTTCCCTTGATCGCTAGCAAACCAAGTTCCACCTCCCACCCCAATTCACACACTCAAATAGTTAAGCATTAATTTCATTTTCTATCTTCTTAATCTTTCTAGTCCTAATCATACAACCATACATTTAGCAATTTCTAGAATCCATTTACTCATTTACTACTCATCTCATCAATTGTTACTCAACCTATCTTCAATTTCTATACCCAAGAATTTCAAAAGTTAGTTTTCCAATTAGTTTTTCTATCTTCCAATTATTCACACATACAATCAACTCAAATTACCTAGGGGACTCACTTCCCACTAGGTTGAACATCGGTTTCATACCGATTTATACTCATCAAACTCCTCAAACATACTCATTTCCAAAATTATTACCAATCGGGGTTCTCATTCCCCATGGAGTTTCTCTACTCCATTCACCTAAAATCTCTCACAATCAATACTCCTTTCCACTACAAATCTCACAATCAACATTAATTACATTATGAATGGTATACATATGTTTATGTAACATAAGTACCAATCATAAAGCAAATTCTTTTGCGCTATATGCATTGTAGTTTACGCACTATCACGTAAAACATACATTTCTCGGTTTTCGCCCTATCCCCCTTAAAAAGAGATTACGCCCACGTAATCTACCATGTATCAATATTGGACATAGGACGAAGGCATTCAGCCGTCATGGAGTGGTTCAACTTCCATGCAGTCTATTATACAATGTGTTCTGGTCAAAGGGTCTTAACCAATTTGCTGGTTTAGTCCCTGCACCAAGAATTCTCATCGGAGTGTGTTTAACTCTTAACCGGTTTCGGTTCTAGCCTTAGAGGCTTCAAGGCATTGGTAATTAGCCATTTGTTCACAAGGTATGTTAACCTTTAGAATTCTGGGCCCACTAGCTTCTGTTGCGCGACCCTGATAACTCGGTTGTTCACCCTTTTCGTTATTCTTAATGTATTAGACATCACCTTTTTATCCCTTCTTATTTTGGGAATTAGGTTTATCAATCAAGCGTGGTATTCCTTTACCGTACGCGAACTCAATGAGTTTTAGGTTTTCTATCCAGCTCTCTGGAATCAATGTACATACTATTGTGTACTTGAGTGATTATTCACTTGGTTCTCCCGACTTATTGTCGGTTGAGGTTGAGTCACTGCTTAATTGTAGTGCTTCCTCTATTGTCGGTAGCTTCTGAATTATGACCTTGAATTTTCCATGCTTCGGTCCTTATGACTTCGTACGTTTCCTTCTACCTTTTACCACAATGGACATTCTCCAATTAGGTTCCTGGCTCACAAGCCACGTTGCCTAGAGCTTGCTCATCTTAGGCTGATCACAAGAATTGCTTTACTCCGTATGCCGTCAAATGGCTTGGAGGTACTACCAGGATCCATGAGGGGGTTACCACATCACGCTTCCGTTCGTTGGATGCCCTTTAAGTGTCTTGGTATTGATGGGTACCATTTACAAATTTAGGGTATCCCCTGTGTAAGTGGGATCCCTTCGGTGTTCTAACCGAGTGTTCATTCTAGTTATGGTGTCCTTATCACGACATTATTCTACACCCTTCAAGGATTGCTCCTGTGTATCATGTTATGCCATTACCTTTGGCTAACATTTGAGTATGTTCTGTCTTCTCCGCATTGCGGTTCTGGATTTCAAGTTGTCACGTTTAGGGTTATACGTCTCCCGTTCTTAGGGTAGACTACAATACTTTTCTTATGGTTTTAACCGTTTGGTATTTCCTTCGGTGGTGAACGGTATCCTCCGGTACCTTAGATGGTCACTCTGGGTATTTCACTTTGTTCCTTGAACATTAGTGTGTTCAGGTTAGGCGTTGCCTTAGTGTGTTTAGACCGGGTATCCATTCCGGCTATTTCATGCTTTTGCTTCAATATCCTTGAGACATATCCAATGTCTTTGATCAATTACTAGTGCTTCTCGCACTTTTAACTCTCAATTATCCTCCTGAGGTGAGTTCTTGACTCCTTTAGCTTGTAAGCTCATCTGGGTTCTTCGATCATTTGAGGTATTCAATTGTTTCGGTTTGACTTTACCTTATGGTCCGTAGAACGGAGCTGACTACTTCCCATGTTTCGTACACCACATGTATACATACGTGGGGTACCTTATTGGTACGTTACCACTTACCTGACTAACTCACAAAAGGGTCTGTCAGGCCCGCAAGCTGCTTCGGAGTGCGGTCGTCCCACATCTCGCATTTGGGTACACTTGTAGTGCTCGTCACACGCCTAGGTGAAGTATTCTATTGTCAACTCCTCTTGTATCACTCTATGATACTCACCGTGATTCTCCGGTTTGGTTTTTAAAAATCTGAGGTTTTAAAAGAAAAAGTTTGTGGTTTGAAAGAAAAGTTCTGGGTTTTGAAATAAAATCTTGGGTTTGAAAGAAAAGCTTCATGGCGTTGCCATGTCTGAGGTCTTGACCAAGTCTGCTCCCTGCTGACTGGTGTATTTGTTAGTATAATGGTCGGGCCGTTAGGCCTTTCCAAGGTTTGGTTCTTCAAGTTCTTAGGATTAGTGATCCTTCATTTGCTTCCATTGTCATGGTGGTACTTTAGTAAGCACTTGTTGGTTGTCAAAAGTTTCCCAATATGCCTTGTAGTTGCTGCACTTGCCTTCGCAAGTGCGCGGGTACGTCGGTTTTCAGGTTAACATGTTCCGATTACGGTATTATTTTCATCCGTATTTGGTGGTTTTATTGGATCTTCCATCCATTTTTGACCTTAGTGATCAACTCCCTGAGTGGCTTCTCAGTGTTCTTGCCACAATTCGAGTGCTTTCCCTATCCTTGTGGTACTCCATGTACCTTGCTTAGTCACTCGTTTCCACACCTTTATGGTGGTTACCGAGGTTTGGCTAATCCTTAGGAGCTACGTCGTAGTCCTATTGGTGTATGTTTTATTTAAGTATTTCTGCCTCTTGGCGTTATAGGTTTGGTGTTTATCCAACCTCGACTAATTCCTTAGTCGGTTGTATGTTGTTAACGGTATTGTCAACGTTTGTAGTCCGCAGACTCTCTTGTCTCGGTTTTGTTACTCTGCCCTTTTGCTTCATTGTGTAGTTATGCTTCCCTTCTTGTTGGCTGCGCATGGTTCTCGCGACTGCAAAGCACATCGCCCCATGGTGCCGCAAATTTAGTTATCCCCTGGTTAGGATCTTCAATCTACTGCCGTTTAGTACGGTTATTGTCGTTGAAACGGGAACCGTCTTTGGGATTTCCAGTTCTTGGAATCTACCGTATGACTGGTTCTATCTAGTGCAAGGTTTATTTTACAACTGCCAGATCGGGTTTCACCCGAGGGTGAGAGGTCATTCCATCTCTCTAGCGTTCTTTCCCCAACTTTAAAACGGGGGTTGCGGAGGGCGGGAGTGGTTATGTAGGTGTCCTGATCACACTGGAAGTTCCTATCTAGCGTACCTCACACGTTAACACTCAACCCTTAGCCAAGGTCTCAAACTCCTAACTCGGTATTTTCCTAAACTCGGTATTTAGACCATCAGAGCGATACTTCACTCTGATACCACTTTTTGTAACACCCTAACCGGTAATCACACCATTATCTCATAACCCGTCTCAATTACCAACCATAAAGCAGTGGAATTCAAACTACAACCGGGGGTGAAACAATGCCGTTAGTCACCCACGTGACTAACAAGGCCAAACCAAACTCAAATACAACAACAATTACAATATCGGTCTGATGGGTCTTTATATACCGAGTACTACAAACCAAACTATACAATCCGTTCCTTGATCAATTCTTAAAGCCATTACAACTTCCATTCCTTAATATACAAATGCAATATCCATTCAATACTATACCGAGTATCTACAATTCCCCACTCTATCCATGACCTTTCGGTCTTACAAATCCATAATACACAAATACAATATCTTAACCACTACCCATATCAATAACATCCACGTCCTACTCTCGAACGGTTTACGGCTTCGTTGTACCTGGAAAATAAAAACGATGCCCCTAGGGGCTCAGCAAAATTGCTGCATATGACTTCAGCATACCCCGCGTACTAGCGAGGGTACGCCGACTAATTGGTCGAGAGCATGCGGTTCATTTTAGTTCAAACAGCATGCAAGACAACATACATTATATATGTACATTCACAATCAAAGATCAACATTGTACACAAACACTAACACACACAAGAGGTTAGTTTAGTTTGTTATATACTTAGGCTTGAGGGTTTCTACCTCTCTATGCCTTACTCGTTTGCTCATTGTCTTACCCACTCTCTTGGGTACTCTTACTCACAATCTCACAAGGTCTACAATGCTCAACTCAATTCTCAAGATCTCGAGTCACCACTCCATTCTCAATACTCACGTACTCAATACTCAAGTTCACCCATCAATGCTCAATACTCAAGATATATGTTAAGTCATTCCCATGACCTCCACGCAGGGTCATACAGAAGACCTACCACCAAGCTTAAAAATACAAAAAGGGGCTATGCATATAGCTCCTCAAGTCCACCAATGTCCAGTTCTCTACCGGACTACTCAAATTCCCAAAACTCCACTCTCGGAGTCAATTCACGATCTCAAGGATTAGCCTAGAAGTATCTCTCTCCATAACATCTAATGGCTTAGGGAATTCTCAATGTCTAATATCCTAAGATTTAGGGTTTTACCCAACTTACGGAATACTCTCATGTTCGTGACATTGTTCGCTTTAGTCGGTTCCTCTCATTAGAGTTCGACTATATCTCCAAGGGGTTTGGTGATCCCTTACCATGCTTTATTTTCTCAAAGTTCATATTTTGAACAATCATGAATCCTCTAGGTAGAGGTTACTCATGTACTTCCACTACTATCTGTTGTGTAGATTAAGTCAACTCGGTTCTCTAACCGTTACAGGGAGTTTACTATTCCCGTTTACTTTCTCACATTCTAGTGAGTTCATAGGTTTATGTTACCGTTTCTTGGTTCGATAGTTTTAGTGTGTTTACACATTTTCATTAATTCGCAACATGACTCGTCCTGCGAGTCATGAATCAAACAAGACTCGACTATGAGTCGCACTACCATACACAATCAACATTCAACAATTCATTCACAATTCAAATTTCATGAATTATACAAACTTTAGTTGAAAGAGTACAATCCAACAAACAACAATACCATACAAGCACTAATAAGTGCACACAATCTGATTCGTGCATTTATCTTGTTAGGTGATCACACAATCAAACAAGCACACAAAGCGGGGTAACCAAATTAGGATACAGAACATGAGGAAATCATACCTTTCACCAAGGTTAACTTTACCGGGTGTTCTCACGTTCCTTGGTTCACACTTGTTCCTCGAGTCTTACTCTTGAACCACTAATTACATATCAAGTGATCCTATTAGCATTGAGGTGTTACGGTATGTAAACTTATACTCCCGTACTTAACCCCGTTATCCCGTTATTCCTTAGTTTGTTCATGTGTCCTTAAACTCACAACTTTCTCATCCACTTCTAAACTTTGTTTATACTTCTTAGGACCTTTAAAGGTCACCAAACAACTCCTAAACATCACCTAAAACCAATACCAATCAATCCCCCATGTTTAGAACCAATTAAAACACATTCTGTTCAATTTTTATAGTGGTTCGGGCTTGTGTCCGGGTCTACAAACTCGGACCAATCACTGGAATTCGTTTCTGCCAATTTTTCTATGTGGTCCGGGTTTGTGTCCGGGTTTACAAACCCGGACCACCCCAGAAATGCCTTTCTGCCGTGTTTTTGCTATGGTCCGGGTTTGCGTACCAATTTGCAAACCCGGACCACCTCTGGAACTGTCAAAATTTACTGTTTTTGGACAGTTTTCAACCCCTAATTCACCTCTAATTATTTCCTAACCTTTCCACATGTTTCCCACATGTTTAATCACCCTAAAACATGCTCTAAAACTATTCAAACCATTGGTTTAATCCTTACTCAAATCCTAGCTCAATTTCCACCAACTTCCATCTTCCTGTTACACATTGTGCACACTTGTGCATTTTCTAACTTCCCTTAGCACTTTGCTCTTTGTTCTAACTCCATTTGACCATACCAATTTATTCCTAGACAAGCGCATCATCTACACCCTAGTCCAACCTTCATTCCCAAGTTTATAAACACTAACTCATTTCTAATTTTTCAATGCATTAAAACACCCCTCTGCTACAGATTTTACACCCCTCTCTTTCTAGTTCTCCAAGAGCCATTTCAAGGTCATTACACAACCCTACTCAACCCAACAAAACACTTAAGTTCTCCGATTCACTAAGTCATCTTAAAACACTTATTTTCTATTAAAATTTTGCCATAACCTCCCCATAAACCAAGCATGTCCAAATTCACCATTCTCATCAATTTTCATTCCTAATCTAGCCACACCCTTACAAGGGTCCTACCAGCACTCAATATCAATCCAAAATTCACCAAATCACAATATAGCTAAAATCTCAAATACAATGGCACTTAGGCCTTTAATTCAACACAATTTCACAATTCTCTCTCATATCATTCAAACACATTACTAACACAAGTTTTTGGTTTCATTATTCAATTTCACCCATCCCAAATCCTAAAGCATTCAAAATAGCATTAGGGTAACTTAATTACCTTATTCCTCCCTTCTTTGTTTCCAAGCTTCTCATCTCCTCTTCTTGGTCAAAATCGGTCAAATGGGAATGGAGTTGCCACACTCCATCCCAACACCCAAGAAACACAATGATGCATTTAATTAATCTTCTAAACCCTTATAATCACTCAAATTCAATGGAGGGGCTTAAAGCTCAAAGTTAGGGTTTTTACCTTTGGAGGCTTAGGAGGAGTTTTCACCCATGAATCAAAAGGAGGGTTCCACCACCATTGGAGGGTTGAAATGAAGCTCCAAAAACAAGAGGAAAAACAAGGTATCAAAGTGGGGAAAAATCGGCTAGCACAAAAGGGTGGAGGAAAATGAGATTTTTCTTGGAGATTTTTACCTTGGAAGAGAGAGGAGACTCCAAGCTACCCATTGATGTATTTTTCTCTTCACATGGGGAAAACCCATGGAGATTAACTTATTCATTTTTGGATTTTGAAAAGAGGGAAGTATAGAGAATGATGAGAGGAGTTCAAATATGTAATTATTTTTGTGATTGGAGCTTTAATAAAGCTTGGGCATGAGGTTGAAGTGGGAGTAGCCATGGAAGGAACTCAAAATCGGCTAGAACCAGAGGGGAGGAGAAAAACAATAGAAGAAGGAGAAAGAGATGAAAGAAAAAAGGAGAAGAGAGAAATGGAGGAGAGAGAAGAGGGGGGTCACTTTTCTATTTCTTCTTTCTTTCTTTCTTTTCTTTCCTTTCTTTCTTTCTACTTTATTAATGTGTGTGATGGGCTGTTGACTAGATAAAAACCAGCCCCACACAGTATACAAGCTGGGAGTGTTTTTTGTTTTTGGGAAAATTCACGAGATACCCCTGTTTTCTTTCGTAATTCACAATATACCCCTGTGATTTTAGTAATTTAACTTTAAACATGCTTAAATGTTGTCCAAAATTGATGAAATTTTACATGAACGATGCTAAAGTGTTATATTTTGGTCCAATATCAAATTTGAAGTTTTTTAAGCTCACATGTGACCTGTGGGACCCAATGAACAGTCACATATTCATTGGGTCCCACATGTCACATGTGAGCTTAAAAAACTTCAAATTTGATATTGGACCAAAATATAACACTTTAGCATCGTCCATGTAAAGTTTCATCAATTTTGGACAACATTTAAACATGTTTAAAGTTGAATTACGAAAATCACAAGGGTATATTGTGAATTACGAAAGAAAACAGTGGTATCTCGTGAATTTTCCCTTTGTTTTTTACAGAAACACTCGTTTATTTACCCGGTTTTAGCACTATTCACTAACCGGGCCCGTTTTTCTGGAATTTTCTCTTTTGTTTAATTTTAATGGTTATTAAGCTCCCATTAATATTTATTTATATTTATTTATTGAACTATAATTTTACGGGTTCGTTTGACCAATTAAGGTCACGTTTTCGAGTTTTCTTGAAAAACATGCACTAAAGCTTTATTAGCGTTTTAATACACTATTTGGATCCGTTTTCTTCGGGGATTGTTCCCGTATATTATTTAGGAATTATTAAGCATTTTAATACCCTTGTCGAGGTCGTATTCCTCTTAGGGTCACTTAACGCTCAATTTAGCATTTTTCGATTTTTAAGCGTTTTTCTTGTTTCTTTTGGATTTATTCTTTTTACCAAAATTTATTCGGCACTAATACGCCCTCAATATTGTATTAGAGTAATTTAATCACCCTAATGAAGTTTGGGGTATTTCAAGGGGTCCATTCCCACTTGATTCTACACTTAACAAGTTAGCGTTGTGGGGTTAGGGTCCACAGAAAGGTTGGACCCATTTCCACCATCAATCATTGTTCTAAAATAATTTTTGACTACCCATTTTAGTCCTATCTTATGGAGTTGCCAATGCCTCATGAATCGCGTTCTATAGCATTTGGCTTCATAATGACCAGGTTGTTTGCACAGATGGCAGACACCTCTACGACTAGGCCCTGACTGATACCCAACCTGTCGTTTGTTTCTCCACATGGGTGTCCTAGATACAACTTCTAGCTTCACATGTTTTTCTTTGACAATTGCTAGTTTTTTTTCTTTTGAGCTAAGTGCAGCAATCAGTTCATCTACTTTAGGTTGTTTTCCTAATTTCATCTTTTCATGAGCAGATAGAATCTCACTATAATCGATTTGCAATTTCATGAGTGCCTTCATAAGATTTTATACCTTATCTTTATCTGAGTTTTTCTCCAATTTCTCATTTTCTTCTAAAAGTTCCTTGTTTTCATTTTCCAATGCCTCTAGTTGATCAACTAGTATAAGAGAAAACTTTCTAAGTCCAGGAAGTTCAGTCTTTAGAATTTTCTTTCTAAGTTTAGAGTAGTTTACCTTGTTTTGATCTTCTTCTTCTGATTCTGACGTGTCTTTATCTTGCACCATCAAGCCAACTTCCTCAAGGCATAAGTGAGCCTTCTCATCCTCCGAAGGATCACTATCTGAGGTTTGATCGTTGTTGCTTAGCTCTAAGTCTCCCCATGCAGCAACAACGCTTCTTTCCTTGGTCCTTTGTTGAACGACCTTTGGACAGGTTTCTTGACCTTGTCGTTGTCCTCTCGCGATTGTTGAGGACAGTCTTTAATGTGATGCCCACACTTCGAGAACCCAAAACACCTGTCATTGTTCTTTTTGCGATGATCATCGGTCTCCTTGGGCTCTCTTCCTTTCCTCATGTTGTTTCTTATGAACTTTCGAAAGTACCTCTTAGCATAGAGGACCATCTCGTCATTGTCTTCTCCTGTCTCAGAGTTTTCAGCTACTTGAAGGGCTATGCCTTTTCCTTTTTCTTTTGTTGAGTTTTTTTTTAGTTTCGTTGTTGTAGTTTTAACTCAAACACCATTAGGGAACCTAGCATGTCCGCCAAAGACATCTTAGATAGATCGTGACTTCTTGCATGGCATTGCTAATAGAGAAATTTGTAGGAAAAACTATATACATAAAAAGAATGAAATAATAAACTAAACCTAAATAAACCTACAACTCTACTACGGGTAGCAAATAAAACCCGGTCAGAGTATAGAGTAAATATATTACGACCGAGAGTATCGAACCCAAGGGACTTATAGAAAACTAGTCCTAATCCGGGCAAAAGCCTATTCTATAATAATAAGGGGGAAAAGTAAAGGTTGCTTCTAAACTAAGAAAACTAGATAAACTAACTTTGATTTGGGAAGATTATCAATGTAAGGGAAACGTATGATCAATAATCAAGGGTGGCAAGTCTCAAAGAGGATTTGGTCTCGCAAAATGCATACGCCGGGTGTAATGCCGGACCTCCGCTACCCGGCAGATTCACGGCCTTGAATGTGCCGGACAACTTATACCCGGCACGACATCCGGCATCGTACATTTCGTATATAACACTTCCAGAATCAATTCTGAATAAAGGAACTCAATATCCTTACTTGCATCGTGCATAGCCAATGCCGCGAATACAACCAGAATAATGGGAAATAAGAGATTAATCCAAAACCTTAGCATTTGTTGTCCACTTTTCAGAACAACAATATTAAAGATTACCGAGATCCTAATCTATCCTATTCTTGCCTTGAAAGCCTTAAACAGGACTTAGAGATAAGAGAATAAGTGGCTGACTCATTCAACTTGTATGAAGACTAGAAACCTCCGTTAAGAAACTCGTAAATTCCATATATGATCATAAGAGTTTTACAAGGAATTTCATCCCTAACCAAAACCTAACAAGGATTCTGCATCATCATCCACACAATTACAAGAAGAGAAATACAAAGGGGGAAAAGGAGATGTTAATAGCCTTAACCCGTCAAGGTCTTCTTCTTCTTTTGCGTGGATGGATCTGCAGACGTTCCTTGGACACCAACAGATGGAATGAGGCGGGAATTGAAGTGCAAATGGTGTGGATTTAGTATGTTGGAATGTGTCAAATTGTAGCATTTCTCGGCCTATTTATAGGCATCAAAAATGTCTCTTGCCGGGCGTCGTGCCGGATCGCTAGTAGCCAGCACACGTGATAAATGCGCCCAACTGTTATCGGTCAAAACCGTCAATTCTGCGCGAAACAGTGCATATGCCAGGTAGGATATACCCGGCATCACACCCGGCATCGGTTGGAAAACACGTGGAACACATGTGATGTCGTATGGTCAACCGAAGCGACTTTACACTTATGCCGGATAGATTTTACCCGGCATCGCATCCGGCAATGCCTCTTTTCTGTTCTATGTTCATGCCGTGCAGGATCCACCCGGCATTGAGTCCGGCTTCAATTGAACTTTTGCCTAGAAAATCATTCCTTGCACAGAAAACTCATAAAAACATAAGTCTGTACAAATAATATACTTAAACACATAATAAGCATAAATAACATATATTTAACCTTATTTACACAAATATAATTGATAAGTGCAAAACATATAGACTTTTAAGGTTTAATCACCTTATTAATCATAGCATTTTTAGTAATGTTTCGCACTTATCTAGGGTTTTTCCTATAATTATTTGTTATATTAACTGATGTATTATATGTGTTAAAATGTAGGAAAATGACAAACAAAGACATATATTAAGGATTAAAAAAGATGTCACGCGTGAAGCACGCATGTATGTTCCGCCTCCTCAGTACCGCCTCATATCGGGCAGACAACACAGAGGCGACCGCCTCGTAGCTGGCGGACAAGGAACACAAGACCGCGAGGCGGACGAGACAGAGCATACCGCCTCATAACGGGCGGTTGAGACAGAGGAAACCGCCTGGCGGTTGAGATAGAGGAGACCGCTAGATAACTACGGACACGTCTAAGTGTCCAGAAATTAACGGGTTATCTTCTTCGCCGACTCGTTCTGCAACTTGACTACGCCTTATCGTTTAAGCAGTCGGCGCCTACCTGAAATCACTCGCCCGTTGTTCCTGTCTCCTGCAATCAGTGAAGCTTCAATCAACGAGCTCAATCAATGAGCTGCTCCTCTGCTGATTCTTCTTCCTCTATAAATACAACGCTCGTTCCACCTTACCCAGTGTCCTTCCGGAGGCTCCTTCCGTGGTTCCTCTAGAGTTCCAATTCACACACCATCTCATTTCTCTCCTTCCGCCTTCTCCATTTTATTTATTTTACATTCCACTAAATCCACCTCTAGCCTACGTATACAAAATAGCAGAGTGAGCCGGAGTGATTACGGATGATTTCTATTACTCTTGTCTCTGTCTATCTATTTAATATGTTAGGCTAGTTTACGTATGCTTTGGGAATAATTATTATGTTCTGTATTAATTATGCAATGTTTTTACTGGTTTTAATTTAATGAAGTTTGTTACGCTTAAAGCTCATCTCTCGCCTTTTAATAAATGTCATGAGTTTATTAAATTGCTTGCTAAGTCTATTTTGATCAGACCAGGTGATAATAGATAGGTTGATTAAGCCGTAAATTTGGAGAAAGCTCTATTATGATTTAATGAGTTAGTATTTTCAGATGCAATTATATTTCCTCGAATTTAATGTCCGTTTACATAAGAGTGCTCGAACCTTGATTAGACCGAGCATTTCTGGTAAACGAGTTCTTATGAGGCTATGACTTAGTCCTTAAGATAATTAAAGGAATTTGCCAGACAATTATAATTAAACCAGTAGGAATAGCATGAAAGAGCAGATAATATTAGTCTGAACCAGAGTCCCGTTTAGTTTATCTGTTAATTTAGTTTATTTTATCCTTCCTTTTATTTATAAAACAAGTCATTATCCCTATCCTCCTGTGACACGCTTAGGTACTATAATATGTACATTAGTCCCGTGGTTCGATATCCGGTCGCTTACATTTTCACTATACTACTGCGACCGGGATTTGTTTGCAGCCCGACGTTTATTTTGGGTTTTAATTT
The DNA here is from genome assembly GCA_023374045.1 of Limonium bicolor. Lineage (NCBI taxonomy): Eukaryota > Viridiplantae > Streptophyta > Magnoliopsida > Caryophyllales > Plumbaginaceae > Limonium > Limonium bicolor. The sequence continues at coordinate 233,379,995 of CM041781.1, read as the reverse complement.
CTTTTCTTTAATTTTAATTACACCACTTAAACCACTCAGATTATAACGTCTGCAAAATGGCGCCGTTGCCGGGGACTAGATTTATTCTAGTTCCTAAGCCCCGGATTATTTTCCTGTTAATTATAAATATTTGTTCTCTTAAATATGTTAATAATTTTCTATATTATTTTCGTTTATTGTTAATATTAATTATCTTCTATATTTTGTTAATATTAATTATCTAATAATCTGTTAATATTAATTGGACATTTGGACAATTGGACACCTGACTTTGGCCATCTAACTTCGGACTCTGAACATCTAACTCCTAACATCTAATTACTAACTCTTATTATGTCATTTAATTTTCTGTCATTTCTTTCCATTGTCTCTAACTACTAACATTTAATATTCCATTGTCCTTAACATTTTATTTCCATTGTCCCTAACATTTAATTTTATGTAAATTAACTACTAACTTATAATTTATGTTATCTAATTACTAACTTCTAATTTTATGTCATTATTATTACTAACCTCTAATTCTATGACTTTATATTTGTGTCTCTATGTTACAAATGAAAAAAAAATGGAACAGACTCTTGTCCGCCACTTACCCCGCGGACGCCACACACCAGACCGCCTCGCGGACGCTCCACTCTTGTCCGCCACTTACCTCGCGGACGCCTCACTCTTGACCGCCACATAACGTGCGGACGGCACACACACAACCGCGAGGCGGTCGTGCTTCAGAATAGAAAAAAAATGTTAAAACTCAGCGTTTCACTCAAGTCCCGTTCTTCCCCAATTCCAGTTCGAACTCGAGCCAGCCCGAGAGAAGAACAAACCCTTGCGCGAATCGCCCTCCTCTTCTAATCAACACAACTTCTTCAATTCTTCATCAAATCTTACAAGGTTAGTACCAAAATGCTCGTTTTTCAATTCCTTACGTTTCTATAGCTTCAAATTTGTAAATGATAAACTACATTAGGAGAAATTGAGGTCTGAAGTTTCGAATCCCTAATTGCTTAAATTCGAAATTTTCGAATTCTAATTGCTAGATTTGTCTCGAATTTGTCCTATATTAATCATAATCTACACACACAAGGTTAAATCTTCACTTAGTACACCTAGTTTGGGTGTTTTTGATGAATTCTAAAAATTGAAGAATATTAGCTACGAAAATTCATTGTTGAAACTAGCATTTTTCAGTTTTATTTAGCCTTGATTATTAAACGAGTATAGATTATAGGTTATTATTTATAGATTTGATTGGTGACGGTACTAAAAACCTTGAAATCTGACTGAATTTTTTGGAGAAACGAAGAATTTTAGGGGAGACTCTGTCAAATTTCGACATAATTTATATAATTATTCTGTTTATGTTTCATTCTTTGTTCAACTTGTTTCCAATTATTTTTAATTTACGGAGTTGTTTATATTAATGTTCTATTTGATATTAATTTCTATGTTTCTTTATTAACGTTTTTGTTGTTATTCTCTATTTTATTTTTATGCTGTTTTTGTTTGTTCATTTTTATGCTGTTGATTTCTATTGATTCTCCTGTTGTTATTACTTTGTTTGATATTTAATATTTTATTGTTATGCTGTTAATGTTGTTGCTTTTAATTTTAAATAATATATAGTATGCCTCGTAATCGTGGTGGCGACTGCTCTGGAGCATCATCTTCTTCTGCACCTCGTCTTCAGGACGATGGTTTTGTCTCAGTAAGGCTCGTGCCTGGTTCGATCAGGGCAAGGACTTTGTTATAGAGAGGAAATTTGAGCCTGCGGTGCTAGAGGCTGCAGGGGGGATACTCTATTTGCCAGGCTAGGACTTTCGGAGGTCCTAAGGTTAGGGCAGAAGTCTTTGCTCCGGACCTAGTTCGAGAATTTTATGCTAATGCCCGGGCGGCGATATGAGCATTACTTCTTATATACGCCATCGCCCCGTGGAGATCACTCCCTCGTCATTCACTTCTTTCCTGCGCATCCCGGATGGTCCCGGTGATATCCGAGGATTCACAGAGGAGTACTTGCAGAGGTCGAAGGCTAGGTGGCTTCAGGTTGTAGGTCAGAGGACCCGACGTAGAGGGGAGGAGGATAAGGATGTCCTCCCGTTCGCGAGCTTCCCCACGCTGACTCAGAGGGTTCTCCTGGAGATCCTCAGTCATCAGATTCGCCCATCTGGGGCGCATGATGCTACTGATGAGGATTGTGCCTTACTAGACTACTTCCTAGGTCCATTTCCACCCGCTCGGCGCATCTCCTTCAGCCACGTCATGTATAGCCAGCTCCATAAGGTGGTCTCCTACATGAGGACGAAGAAGAAGAAGATCACTCCCATTTTTCCCTTCTTCCTCGTCTCCACATTATCGGTTCTGTCCCATTCTCAGCAGAGTTCAAGGAAACTTTAGAGCTTCGTCCAGCGAAGCGCCCAGTGTCACTGCTGACTGTGCGGAGCTGGGGCTTTATACGCTCAGATGACGGTACTTGGGTCAGGGGTACCGCTGCTCAGTCGTCCACTGCATCTTCCACAGCAGCGGGGACCTCTACTGGAGCTACACATTCGGCTGATCCCGACCCACCGTCCGCACAGGGAGAGGAGCCTTATAGGCCGACTACTGATATGATGCAGACCCCTGCTCCTGTACCTTACTCGACAGATCTACAGGCTCAGTTCCAGACCTTCCATCAGAGGTTTGAGAGCTTTGAGCAGAGGGTGATACAGCGCTTGGACCGGAGTGATGAGATGCATGCACAGACAGCGCAGCAGAATGCGCAGACCGCTCAGCTCCTAGAGCGTCTCCTCGCTCGGACAGGCCAGGGACCTGCACAGCCTCCACCACCACCGCCGCAGTGATTTTATTTTTATTTTTATTTGATTGTATTTTATTTTGTTCTGTTGTTTACTAACATTTTGTAGACTTATACTGTTTTCACCTTATCAAAACTTCAGGAAGGTAACAGTTCGGCTTGCTTCATTATTTTTGCTTAAGTTATTTATGCCTAATTGTTTATGTTTTTCATATTATTATTTTCTTTTGGTACCACTTGAGTTCTGCTGGCTATATATGATTTTCTTTTCAGAATGAATATTCGAACATATAGCTGAACTCGCCTATGGCAACCTCAGTTGCTCTAGGAATTCGATACCTTTGGTTGAACACTTGCGCGAACTTAAGTGTGAGGAACGTCTCACCCTACCAAAGCTCTAAGTGTGAGGAAGGATACCTTCCTCAATCTACGATACAAGGGGAGTTTCAGTTCTTCCTTTATTTTATTAATGTTCAACCTACTTACGTTTAATCCTTTTTTAGTCTGTCATATTTTGAAAGGTCCTTTTCTTGAATTAATTTTGATCAATGAGGACATTGCTCCTCTTAAGTGTGAGGAAGGAGAGACCTTTCCCTGAAATTATGACAGTAGTTCGATAATGCCACACTCACTTTTTGCTACTCTAAACTGCCTAAATTTTAAAAATTTGATAAAAATGAGATAAAATAATAATTGTAGAAGTGTCTGAAATTATGTCAAGTGACAACTGAAAGATGGTTTTATTTAAAGAAGTTTGTATAAAATTATTTTCCTTCAAAATACTCTATTTTCGCTCGAAAAATGATAGATCTGCTGATTGTAAAAATCAATTTAGTTTAGCTTGGGATTATGGAAATATGTGGAAAGTCAAGGAAAGAAAAGGATAAAGACAAGGTACTCCGCTGTTTATGAATTTTTCTAAACCAAAAACAGGCCTCGTCTATCCGGTTATTAAGTTCTTTGGGGTGCTTTAACACCTATCTACCTAAGGTCTCGTGATCTGGGATAGAAGACCCAACACCGCTACAAGGATAGAGAGAAAAGTCTGGGGTACAGAAAAAAATAATGCAATTCAAAAATATATATAAAAATAATATGTGCTTTGTATATAAATTTGCACATTCAAAAAAAATGTGAATATAAATTGCAATTTATATTTATAAACATGAGTATGTGGTGTTGAAAGGTATTGCGGAATAAGGCATTACTTCACACCCCTTGTCATCCCGGGTTAGTGAATGAAATTGGTTGGAAATCCCAGGTTAATCTAACTTGTTTTCTGCAGTTAGTTTTTCTTTGCTTTTATTAAATTGTTCTTCTTCACTGTTTATAAAAACCTACTCCTAAGAGCAGAATTATTCTTTCAATTGTCACTTTGTCTAAATTCCCTTCTACACTTATTTAATCTTGTTTTATTATTAAGGCTTAGAGATAATTATATTCCTTATTTGCTTGAGGACAAGCAAAAGTCAAGTGTGAGGAAATTTGATAAGTGCAAAACATATAGACTTTTTAAGGTTTAATCACCTTATTAATCATAGCATTTTTAGTAATGTTTCGCACTTATCTAGGGTTTTTCCTATAATTATGTTGTTATATTAACTGATGTATTATATGTGTTAAAATGTAGGAAAAATGACAAACAAAGACATATATTAAGGATTAAAAAATGTCACGCGTGAAGCACGCATGTATGTTCCGCCTCCTCAGTACCGCCTCATATCGGGCGGACAACACAGAGGCGACCGCCTCGTAGCTGGCGGACAAGGAACACAAGACCGCGAGGCGGACGAGACAGAGCATACCGCCTCATAACGGGCGGTTGAGACAGAGGAAACCGCCTGGCGGTTGAGATAGAGGAGACCGCTAGATAACTAGCGGACACGTCTAAGTGTCCAGAAATTAACGGGTTATCTTCTTCACCGACTCGTTCTGCAACTTGACTACGCCTTATCGTTTAAGCAGTCGGCGCCTACCTGAAATCACTCGCCCGTTGTTCCTGTCTCCTGCAATCAGTGAAGCTTCAATCAACGAGCTCAATCAATGAGCTGCTCCTCTGCTGATTCTTCTTCCTCTATAAATACAACGCTCGTTCCACCTTACCCAGTGTCCTTCCGGAGGCTCCTTCCGTGGTTCCTCTGGAGTTCCAATTCACACACCATCTCATTTCTCTCCTTCCGCCTTCTCCATTTTATTTATTTTACATTCCACTAAATCCACCTCTAGCCTACGTATACAAAATAGCAGAGTGAGCCGGAGTGATTACGGATGATTTCTATTACTCTTGTCTCTGTCTATCTATTTAATATGTTAGGCTAGTTTACGTATGCTTTGGGAATAATTATTATGTTCTGTATTAATTATGCAATGTTTTTACTGGTTTTAATTTAATGAAGTTTGTTACGCTTAAAGCTCATCTCTCGCCTTTTTAATAAATGTCATGAGTTTATTAAATTGCTTGCTAAGTCTATTTTGATCAGACCAGGTGATAAATAGATAGGTTGATTAAGCCGTAAATTTGGAGAAAGCTCTATTATGATTTAATGAGTTAGTATTTTCAGATGCAATTATATTTCTTCGAATTTATTGTCCGTTTACATAAGAGTGCTCGAACCTTGATTAGACCGAGCATTTCTGGTAAACGAGTTCTTATGAGGCTATGACTTAGTCCTTAAGATAATTAAAGGAATTTTGCCAGACAATTATAATTAAACCAGTAGGAATAGCATGAAAGAGCAGATAATATTAGTCTGAACCAGAGTCCCGTTTAGTTTATCTGTTAATTTAGTTTATTTTATCCTTCCTTTTATTTATAAAAACAAGTCAATTAATCCCCCCTCCTGTGACACGCTTAGGTACTATAATATGTACATTAGTCCCGTGGTTCGATATCCGGTCGCTTACATTTTTCACTATACTACTGCGACCGGGATTTGTTTGCAGCCCGACGTTTATTTTGGGTTTTAATTTCTTTTCTTTAATTTTAATTACACCACTTAAACCACTCAGATTATAACGTCTGCAATAATCCTAAATCTAATGGGTAAAATATGATAATTTTGTGGCTTATCAGGCATTGACCTTGCTGTCGAAGGAGGCAGGATAAGATCTGAGGAACTTCCAAATTTGATCCTCGTTCGAGATAGTTCTTCCAAGCACCAACATTTTGTTGATAAGCTTGGTGAACCTTGTATGCATTTCAGAAACGCTCTCCTTTTCTTCCTTCTTGAATAGCTCCCAATGAGTGAGCAGCAGCTCAATGCGAGTCTTTTTGATCTCATCATCTCTTCATATGTGACTTCAAGAGTTTTCTAAATCTCTTGAGCTGTATTAGCTGAGGCTATTTTGGAATATTGCCCAGGTAGTAGTGCATAGTGTAGAATCCTTACGGCTCGAGCATTGAACACCAACTTCTTGATTTGATCATCCGTCATGCTGTCAACAGATATGTCTTGTCCTTGAGCATTTTAGAAGGTATATTCACCTTGCGATATAACCCTCCAAATCCTTGGATCATCAGACTTGATGTAAAACTCCATTTTATTCTTCTAGTGAGTGTAGTTATCTCCATTGAAAAGTGGTGGTCGGTTTGGTACAGAGCCTTCTTCTGACGCTAGTTGGCTTGCGTGAGACATTTTGATTGTCTTCCAAAGCAGTTAGCTTTCTGAAGAGACCTGCTCTGATACCAATTGAAACTAGCTAGCTCTCTTGATGCGTCCTCGATCGATCATGGACGTATCGTGGACTCAAATAAACTTTGTTGGTTAAGGAAAGACACGGGATAAACTGGAAACTCCATTTTAATTGAGAATTTACACACAGAAATTCACTCAATCTCCCTCGCCCTCACACACGGACTCCGGGACAGTTTAGGACTTTATCCCAAAGTCCTCTACCCTCTCGTGACAGTCGGCCTACGGTTCCGCAACCGCTCCCCGGCTGATCAGTCAACCAATTTACAAAGTGCTGTCACACAACTCCAATCCTAACCAGCTTACTAACTCTCTAGCCTTTACACACACTTAAGTCTGATTCACACTTGCCCTGATTATCTCTATATTCTTCTCTCTTGTACAAGCTTGCTTTCATATGAAATAAATGCAAGTATATATACAGTTAGTTAAGATGTAACTACCGTCCTATATCCTGTAAAGTCAAGGAGTCTATTCCACTTTCGACCTATCACATAACAACCTCACTAGTATTGTAGAGAGGCTTCAACTTGATCTGGAGTTGTCGGAACACGTGTCGCCTTGCTACTGGACACGTCGGCGGCAACTCTCTTGATTGGTCGAGCACCACTTGTGTGCCCCATTTGTCTGATCTTGTCTGGCTCATTAATGCTCATAAATGCTCCTTTAGACTTCATTATGGCTATGTACTCGTTCTGATAAGTAGCCCTTTACTTATCTTGTCCATTTGTACATTAATGAGTTATATTCTTGTTGTGTGCTAGTTGATAGTGTGAATATGTGAGTCTGCATAGATATGTCAATCTTCTTGCAGTCTTCTCTTTGATTTACTCCTGAAGCATAAGAGATATCTTCATGTGGTGCCTGACTTCTTGTGTGTGCTAGAATTTCTAGCATGAGCTCTCCTAGACAGGTGCCCGACTGGTTGGGCACATGTCGTGAACCGAGTGCGCTTGCAACCTTGCGTGCTAAGCCACTCTTTTGCCTGTCTATCTGAAACATAAAGCTTGACAAACATGTTAAATACACAACACAAGGTTTGATATCATCAAAACTAAAGGATCTTTACTTAGCAATGTTCCAATCCAAATCTTGTAAACACAGGTTTAATAAAGTCTAATGATGTACCAAAAGATTTTGTTTGTGATATTTGTTCCAAATGTCGTGCTCAGTATTTGCCTTTTGGGCATTCAAAAATCAAGACAAAGAAACCTTTTCAGTTAATACATATTGATGTTTGGGGGCCTTTTAGTGTTCCTACTTTCAATGGTTGCCGATATTTTGTATGTATCGTCGATGATTTTAGTCGAGTTATGTGGGTACAACTCTTGACAAATAAAGGTGATGCTTGGGAAGCAATTAAGAATTTTTGAAGGAAGACAGTATGAGGAGAAAGTTAAATTCGTTCGAACGGATAATGCTAGAGAATCGGGTTGTTCTTGAAATACCCAAGAATGAGAAAAAAACCCGGTCATGAAATATTAGAAACCTTAAGAGTCAAGAAACCACTGAAAGCCCCGGAAGTGCCGGGAATGGCTCCGAAAAACCCTAGAAACTATTGTTAAGGATGGAAACTTAACTTAAGGCATTATAATCTATGAGAAATGGTAGAAAACCCTAGAGAACATTAGAGAACCCAAAAATATGCTTTAAGGTATTTTAGGTGATTTTTCCTCCTTGGGTGTATAGTTTGTAACTTGTAAATTATAGAAATGGTTATTTAGTAGGAGCTACACTTGCCTAACACTTTGGTACACAATTAACATTAACTTTAGGCATTTATATGCAATTAAACTTTGGAATTATTAATAGGTGTTATATGTACAAGTATAAGGCAATTTAGGTACCTTTAACATAAAGAAAAATGACCTTATGATCATGGCTAGGGGTGGAAAAAATCATGGGATTTAAATACTTCATTTTATCCCTAAGTTACACTTTGGAGTCAAATTATTGAGTAACCAAATAAGGCATTAGTTGGTGGGACCCACAAAATCCTTAAAAGTTACTTTTCTCTCAAGAATTAACCAGCCTATTCTAGGACCTTCTTGTCCGGTTTCTTAGTGCCACATAACCGCCTTAGTTGTCCTAGTATGATTGCCTTAGAAGCTAGACCAATTAGAAGTATAAAAGTGGTGTAAAGTAATAATTAAGTTACGTTAGAAAAGTAACTTTAAGGGATAAGAGGCAACCGACTTTGGATGTGTATCTGGATTTATTTAAGCCCTCTTACACGTGGGTAATGAGAGCAAAAATGTGAGCACACTTAATTAGCTAAAAGAGAGCAAAGGGAGAAGAGAAAACTTGAAGGAAAGTGACCAAGGTGGTGGGTTCTATTGAAGGAGTTCGTGGGACCTAATTTCAAAGGTTTTAGTGAAGTAAATTTAAGGGAAAATGGCTAGAGGAAACCAGGTAAATCCAATTTTCAACACTTGTTTGTTGTAAGTGTTGAATTTTGCTCAAAAAGGTCTTTTAAGGCCTTAGTGTTCAAACGGTTTGGAGTTTTTCCATAAAATTTTTATAGGTGATAAAAAAGATCTTTTAAGGCATTTTGGTGAAGGAATAATTGGAAAATCATTTATAGAACTCCTTAAAAAAGAAAAATGGCTAAAGATGATTTCAGGGCTTTTTGGTAATTTTCTTGGAAGAAATTGTTATGGAAGTTCCTCTTAAGTGTGGAATGTATATTTGTAATTAAAATTTTGAATAAACATTATTAAAAGCTATCCAAGTTCGTGGGTTGGCCTTTAGTACAATATTTGACAAGTTATAAGTGAAAATGGTGATTTAAGGCTTATTTGTGTCCACTGAGACTTTGTGTGTGAAACTGAGTGTATGAACTCATTATTTCGTGGGTAAATGACCCTAAGATAATATTATTGAACTTATATGAAGGTGGGATTCGAAGTCAACTTGGTTTGACGTAAAGTTTATATTGTTTCAAGCATGAAATATAAGTATGTTAAGTATGGAAATGAGCTTGTTTATTGCTCTTGAGGTGGTGAACGAATATTACTGATGATTTGGTGTGTTATTTGATGTTTGAATATCATTGGAAAGGTGACTAATTTACTTGGAATATTGTAATGTTTATGGAACATGTGATCATGGATACTGGCAGGCCAATTTGGCTGATTACTGATTATTTTCCCACTACCAATGAATTGTGGGATAATTTATATGATCTACTCTAGGAGTTCTCTACCCTAGGGGGTGTGCACACTTAAGGACATAAGGTGAGGTCCAAGGGACCGAGAGTTTGGAACTCTTTGTCGAAAGACCGGTACCTGAGGATTGGTGGAACTATTTTGGTGGTAACTATTATGTATATAATACATGACACAAGGTGGAACTAATGGAACTATAAATTTGGTGGAACAAGTGGAATTATATCTTTGGTAGAATTACTGTGGTTATGATTATATCATTGTTCTTGTAACAGGTGGTTGGCAAAAGGTAAATTGTATTTGTACTAATGAGCTAGTTGTGGTAATCCTGATGAATCAATTATGGTGGTTTTGAAAGAAATATTGTTTGTATGAATTGTTGCGTGTTCTTTTATTTTATCAAAGGATTTATTCACTAAAATGAATTTTACAAGTTGAAGTAGGATTTACTCAGTTTCTCTGACTTTGGTTGCAACCCCTTTCTGTGCATGTATGTGATTTATGGTTGTAGACTAATGACAAATGGATGACACCTATTGAGAGGGACGAATATGATATTGGTCACTATATAGTTACTTACTTAGTAAACTCTTAACATCTTTTGGGTTTTGGTTTTTGGAAGGTGAAAGCAGTGTAAGATATTTTGGGAAGATGGAGTAAGTGTGTAAGATAGATGGAGAAGGTGATGTAGTAGTGAAGAAACTTTTGTAAAAGATGGTGTGACATCTTTGGAAGGACTTTATGTAATATATTGTAAATTATGTTAAATGACTTCCTTAAGTTACTTAATCTTGTAAGTGGTGTAGTAATCAAGTGAGCAGCCTTAGCATCCACTTTAGTTGTGGATGTGGCAGTAACACCCCAGAGATGAGTAGTCTTCCACTGTGACAGATAAGTGAAATCTAAGTAATTAAAATGGTAGAAAATTAGGGGTGTTGCAGTTCTAATGAAAGGAAAATCTTTTTCGCGCAAACTGGTATTATTCATTAGACCACTTGTGCTTATACCCCTCAACAAAATGCAGTAGTTGAGCATAAGCATAAGTATTTGTTGGAAACCGCACGTGCTTTATTTTTTCAGTCACATGTACTGATCATTCTTTGGGGTGAATGTATTTTACATGCTACCTATTTGATTAATCGGCTGCCCGCAAAAGCATTGCAAGGACAGTCTCCTTTTGAATGTCTTTATGATATTCAACCGTCATATGATGATATACGGCCATTTGGTTGTTTGTGTTATAGGACCCTTATGGGTGACAAAGGTGGAAAGTTTTCTCCTCGGGCTGAGGCTTGTGTTTACTTGGGGGAAGATTCCCATAAGAAAGGACATAAACTCTTTAGTCTTGGCACTCAAAAGGTGGAAGTTTACAGGGATGTGAAGTTTCATACCACAATTTTTCCATTTGTAGGGAATAGAATTGGGTCAACTACTACTTGTTCTCAGGACGTTCCAGTTTGGGTTTATGATGAGCCCTGGGATGTCCCTTTTTCATCTACTGCTGATTGTGTTGTTCCAGCTGTCACTGATGCAACCGTTGTCCCTGTTGATTCTGTTGAGCAAGAGACTTTGCTTGATGCGCCTAGGAGGACTAGTCGTGCATCACATCTCCCTGGTTATCTTGATGACTATGTTTGTACTAGTAGTTTTCAAGAAATTTTGGATGAACACGTTTATTCAGACCGGCGTGGAGAAAATTTGTTGGCAGGTTGTGAAAGTCTCATGGATATATACTAGGCCCATTCTTTCTTGTGCTTTTTCGGTAGTCGATGGTGGTGGGTCCTTTGACAGAATTCTGAAGAAAGTGGAGCCTGGATCTTATAAAGAAGCAGTTCTTTCTGCTCACTAGCGAAAGGCCATGCAAAAAGAATTGGATGCACTTGAGGCGAACAACACTTGGGAGGTTGTTGAGTTGCCCTGAGGAAAGAAAACTGTTGAATGTAAATAGGTTTACAAAATTAAACTCAGATATGATGGTTCTCTTGAGTGATATAAGGCGCGTTTGGTCGCCAAAGGTTTTACTCAGAGCTATGGTTTGGATTACCATGAGACCATTTCTCCTGTTGTTTAAATGACTACCATTCGAGCTATATTGTATGTAGCCCTTCATAAAGGATGCATTATTAACAAATTGGATGTTAATAATGCTTTCCTGCATGGTGATTTGGATGATGATGTAACACCCCAACCGTTAAGCTCGTCATTACCTCATAAATTGTCACCAATTACTCTTACTCACGCAGCGGAACTCTAATTACAACGAGGGGTGAAACAACGCCAATAGCCACCCATATGGCTAACCAGGCCTTCCTTACATACCGTAACGGTCTGATGAACTGGAACAACCGAGTACACAACACAAATACAATACTCAAATCATTTCTTTACTATACCGAGTCTACAATAAATGGATGCCGACAACATATTCGGTCTTACACCTCCTTCAATACATAAGTAATTAAAACTACTACCCATGTAACCCATCGACCCCGTCCTACTCTCGAACGGTAACATCTTCGGTGTACCTGTAAAATAAAAACATCGCCCCTAGGGGCTCAGCTTAACGCTGCATATGAAATTCGCATACCCCGAGCGCTAACCGGGGTACGCCGACCACTTAGTCGGATATACATGGAGTTCATTTTAGTCAAACAACATGCATCATAGCAATACAATAAGTACATGTAATGCTCAAGGAATCTACATCCAATCAGGGAACACAATTCCTAACTAACATAACAAGGTTGTTAGTTGTATCTGGTTACTCTTAGGCCTTGAGGGCTATTCCTCACTATGCCTTGTTTACTTATTCAATACCTCACCCGCTCTCTCGGGTTACTTATTCATATACACACCCATTCTCTTGGGCTACTCGTACTATACTCACCCACACTCTCGGGTTACTTATTCTCATTATCTCACCCATACTCTTGGGTTTTTTATACTCAAGCTCTTGTAGATTCTCGAGACGCTACAGGTCTCCTACGTCACGCTTGTTACTCTTAAAACATACTTAGGCCAAAACTCATGGCTCTCTAGCATAGTCTTACTTCCCCGGTTTCGACCCTACTCTGGGTCTAGCATGGTGGAAAGGTTCAACTAGCTCACGGAACTCTCTCTTAGTTCCTATCTCATTACTTAGGTCCGACTACTCTCGGACTACTTACATTCCCATACACTCCTCTCTCGGAGTTATAATAACATTATGCATATTAGTCTAGGAGCATCACTCTCGATGTTTCTAATGACCTTGGGAACATTACTTAAGTTCGGTTAATCTTAGGTTTTAAGAGTTACCCATGCATTTCACTTACTCATACTTTCGGTTAATTTCTTATATCGGGTAAAATCCTCATATAGGAGGTCGACCATGTCACAAGGGAGTTACTAATCCCTTAGGTCTCTTTTACCTTCTTTACTAGTTCACATCTTCGAACTATCTTAAATCCTCTTGAAGGAGGTTCACTTATCTTTCCACTCTCATTTGTTTCGTGGATTGTTTCAATGTGGTTTTCTAACATTTATCGGGTATTTACTCAACCTGTACTTCTCCTCACTTCTAGGGAGTTCAACGTTTGCGTTATCGTTATACTTTAACGGATAGTTTGTGTGTTTGCACGTTTTCGTTATCTTAAGCATCGACCCGATCTATGGGTCTCTAGCTTAACGTTACTCACTACGAGTCGGTCCATACACTATGTTAGACCACACCGGCATACAAGTATGTTAGCTCATTCAACATACGACAAGGCATACATAATCAAACAATGGATTATTTTCATGCTTTAATCTTGATTAAGCCGGCACACAAACACACAAATCAACGTAACTCGGTTAGCACGCGGAGTATGAGAAAATCATACCTTTCACCGGGGTTTTTACTTTTACCGTGTCGTCTCACCATGCTCGGGTCACGCACGACTCTCTGATAATGTTTCAAACACTATGGTTAATACTAAGATCGTACGGTACATCATTAAATGCTACTCCCGTACTTACCCCGTTATCCCGTTACTCGGTTTTACTCTTGTTAATTTGAGTTCTCACTTCTCAATCACTTCTAACACTTTCTTACACTACCTAGGGCCCTTACATGTCACCAAACAAGGCCTTAACATCTTATAACATCATTAACATTCAAACCCCCATCATTTACAACCTTAAAAATACTCTCTGTAGGCTTCTGGGGGTGGTCCGGGACTTAGTCCCTATCTTAAGTCCCGGACCAAAGTATTACCAAACTCTCGGGTGAAAAACAACACCTGGTCCGGGACCTTGTCCCTATCCCAAGTCCCGGACCAAACACAATCTTCACTCTCGGCCTAAATTAAGGGGGTGGTCCGGGACTTTGTCCATGGACTAGGTCCCGGACCCTGCTACATTTTTTTTACAGATTGCAATTTCCAAATCTGTTACAACTCCTTTCTTCCTCTATTTGGTTACCCAATCTTTCCCACTTATAAACCACATGTTTTGGCACCTAATTACCCTTCTTAACCACCTTAAACCAAGCGCCAAATACACTCACCAATCTAGCTAATTTTACTTAGATTCTTTACACTTACAAAGCTAGTTTTTCTCACTTGATTTCTCTCAGATTGTAACAGATTTTGGTTTCTTCTTTAAGCCATTCAAACCTCTCCTACTGATGCCATAACCAACACTCAAATGACATTATTTTGCTCCTTGCACACTCTTCTTCTTAGTTAGGTTCTCAAAACATAAACCACTCATCTTAAAACCTCTTAACAACCTAGTTTCTTCCTTTAAAACGGAACGCTCAAGACCATAATTTCCTAGGTGAATTTTGACAGCACCTACTTACTTTCCTAAGCATTCTCACCACAATTAAATCAGCTCACAAACACTTCTCACACCTGTTTGGTTTAGGCATTAATAAGCACACCAAATTCCCATGGTTCACACATATGCCTAGCTTAGCTTCTAGGTTTATTTGCACACTTAAACCATATTAAAACATTCTCATTCCCACTCAATATTGTAGTATCAAGACTACCCAATTCAAGAGCATAAATCCAACTCTAAAATCTGTTTTACAAGTCAAACAAAACTAACTCAAGGTGAGCTTTTACCTTGTTTATTTTCAGTTTCCATTCTCTTCTTCCTCTTTCTTTTTCTCCATCTTTATCTTCTTGTTTTCCACACCACACAAGGATTATGGATTGCTAGCTACAACCATATCCCATCACACATACAACCACAAGTCAATTCAATTTTTCCCTCCACACAACCTAATATTTTAAGGAGCTAATTTTCAAGGTTTAGTTTAGGTTTTACCTTAGAGAACCCAAATGAGTAGCTTGGCAATCAATTGGAGGAGTTTCCAAACCCCCACAAAAACATACGTATCCGACTGAAATGAGGAGGGTTTTCAACGTGAGGGAAAAATCTCACAAATGGCAAGAATGAACTTGAAATGGCCTAAACTTATGCTTATTATTACCTTAAAGCATCAAGGAGAAGAAGAAGGGTTGGAATCAACTCTTCAAGCTTCAAAAGCTCCAACGTCAATGAAAATGAAGAGATGGAGGAATCGAGTTTTAATTGGGTGGAAACCGAAGCTCTCACCGAGAGGAGTTCAACGGTACAAATTTCGTGTGATTTGGTGGAGGAATGAGCAAGTTAGAGGTGAAACAAGGAGAGGGTTAGGAGCTGTTGGTGTCACGAGATACAGAGAGGAAGAAGAGTTTCAGAGCGCTGGGCAAATCGTGAATGAAGAAGGGGAAGGTGAGAACTTTATTTTACTTTTGCTTTATACTATTTACTTTCTTCATTTATTTATTTGTCTTGTTATTACTTAATAGCTAGCAAGCTATTAATGGGTGTACACTTATTAATTAAAACCGGCCCACATTAATTAATAGCCCGGGTCGTTTTTTCATCTTTTCGAATTAAACGCGTTTCGTCTCCCGGTTTCGTCACTATTCACTTACCGGGTCCGTTTTCTGGAATTTTCTCGTTTAGTTAATTTTATTGGTTATTAAGCTTCCATTAATACTTATTTATAGTTATTTAATCAACTATAATTTTTACGGGTCCGTTTGACCACTTAAAGTCACGTTTTTGGGTTTTCTCGAAAAACGTGCTTTAAAACTCCGTTAGCGTTTTAACCTATTATTTGGATCCGTTTTCTTCGGGAATCATTCCCGTATACTAATTAGGCCTAACTAAGCCTTAGGAATCCATCTCGGACCCTTACGAGATCATATATCTCTTATTTTCATTTAATGCGCATTTTAGCGTTTTTCGCTTTTCAAGCGTTTTCTCTTGCTTTTGGTTTTATTCTTTTTACCAATACTCTTTAGGCACCATTAGGCATTTAATAATTTTATTAGAGTAATTAAATCACCATTATTAGGTCCGGGGTATTAAAATCTACCCCCCTTAGGAACTTTGTCCTCAAAGTTGGTGAATCTAAATGGTTACTCTCATGGGCACGCTATGCCAAGGTTATAATACATGTATAACCTTACAGACTCCACAAGTCAGTCACATTACATACTACACATACCACACACAAATCACAGCATGTATAGCAATCAAAAATACTCTTTTACTCTCTCCATGGAATCGGTCCGAAGACAAGAAGGCACTACAGTCCTCGAATCCATATCGAGTAATACACTACTGATCCCTCAGGTACCGGTCACGTTGAACACTTACGCTTTCTGGTTCACGGCCGTTTCATGACAAATGGGCACTTATTCTCTCTGGCCCACGGTCCCTTCGGTTCTGATCAAAACGTTACA
This sequence comes from Limonium bicolor, assembly GCA_023374045.1. Taxonomy (NCBI): domain Eukaryota; kingdom Viridiplantae; phylum Streptophyta; class Magnoliopsida; order Caryophyllales; family Plumbaginaceae; genus Limonium; species Limonium bicolor. The sequence continues at coordinate 233,363,569 of CM041781.1, read as the reverse complement.
CATATACATATCCTCAGGCACTCTGGTTGACTCACTCAACACAGGATCATCTCAGGGTACTCTCCCTGTCCCGCTGCCTTTGGAAAAATCACACACTGTCACCGCCCCAACCGGTCACTTAGGACCGCCGCACGTACGGTGTAATGGTTTCAAAACTAATACACGCCCACCGTTCTGCCGGTCATCAAGACTTAAGGCCGTAGCCATCGGCGGGTGATAGCAGTTTAAAAACCAGTTTTCATTTCCATCTTCATACTTGAAGAAAATTCTTTTTCAAAATCTGTTTGAAAATTCTTTTTAAAACATCACACAACTCCAAATCAGATTTATGGTAGCTGTATCTTTCTTAGCGTGATTACTTGTGACCACTATAGGGAGCTTCAAGAATCATCTAACCCTGATGTGATCAGCATCAGTGTTGAACTATCCTTCCACCCCAATTTGTGTTCGGTTTCCCTTGATCGCTAGCAGATCAAGTTCCACCTCCCACGTCAGTTTCAGGCAATCAGATAGTCAAACATTTTGTTTTCTATCTTTTACTCTTTCTAGTCATATTCACAAAACATACCATTTTAAATTTATCTCTAATTCCTAAAACTTAGGTCATCCATTATTCTTAATCTACTTTGCTTACTTACCTAAGCAACTCATAGCTCATTTTCTCAAATTGTTACTCAATTTAAAGCTTAAAACATACAACTCCAAAGGATGGAACTCACTCCATCAATCATTCTCAAATAAAATTACCTAGGGGAAACTCACTTCCTACTAGGCTATACACCGGTTCCATACCGATTCATACTCATAATATCTCATGTCTAATCTCACTAGACATATACTATAGGGATTCTCATTCCCTAGGAGTCTCTCTACTCCCCTTTTCATAAATATTACATACTCGTTACTTGCATATCTCATGCACAATACTTATACTTACACAATGAATGGGTACACATGTTTATGTAACATGAGGTCCAAACATCAAAACAATTTTCTCTGTGCCATGCATATAGTAGTTTACGCACCAACACGTAAAACATACTCTAAGCGGTTTCTCGCCCTACCCCCCTTAAAAGGGGTTACGCCCGCGTAACTAACCACATGTTATTACTAAACATTGGTTCATTAATTCAAGTATCATGAAGTGTTTTTAACTTCAATACGGTTAATTAACTCATAACCAGGTTCGGTTCTAGCCTCTAAGGTTTCAAGGCGTTTACGATGAGCCATCTACTCATGTTTGCCATGTACACTTAACTTGAATTACGGTCCACTAGCTTTTGCTGTGTGATCTGATAACTAGAGCTTAACTCGCCCTTTCGATATTCTCAATGTATTACTCACTTCCTTTCTATCCCCTTTTGTGTTGGGAAATAAAGGTTTTCAATCGTCGCTAGGTATCTCTTACCGTATGCGAATTCGATGAGTTATAGATTTTCTCTCCAATTCTCTAGAATCTATTTCGTATAACACTGTATACCTTTGTGATTATTCACTTACTTTTCCCGACTTGTTGTCGGTTGAGGTCAAGCTACTACTTAGCATGCAGTGCTTCCTCGTTTAATAGTGCTTCTCAATTATGTTTATTCATTTGTTTCTGTACAACAATTCCTCCTTCATACTACTCTGCATTAACCATTCATCGGTCCTGGGACCTGTGGGTTATGGGCCCACATTCTTCGTGCATCTTTGGCCAAAGGCCGCACGGTTATTTCTTTAGATTCTCGCTCAACAGGCTTCGTTGACATTTCTCAATTCCTGGCTCTCCCACTCGATCATTACCGCACAAGTGCAATACCAAAACACTCAGTCATACAGAGTGCAGAAGCGTAAACCCTTGGCAGTAAATCTCTCATGGGATAGGAATGATTATGTCTCCTTTACCACATTTTCCCATTAGCTTCGTATCATTATCTGTTACTGCGTATCATGCTCTACTCATTACAACATTCGTTTATATGGCATCCGCTACTACTTTAGCTTCCGCTCATGTACTCCCGCCATTTATACTATGGCTTGCCATTCACTTGGCTCAATACATATTGTTCACATGCAGTGTTTTCTACTAGTCTGATTACTCTCTCGGTTTCTTTCCATTGCTATCAAAGCCTTTCTACATACTATTTGTGTTCATATATTCCTTGGCAATATACACATGCTCAGGTTTCATTACACCACTTTAGCGGTTTCACTTTACATACTTAGGTGGTAGTGTTTCTCTGGAGGATTCACGTACTTACCGCTCCATAGGCTCCACAATAACAAGTGGTGTCCCCACTTTAAGGTGGTGGTTCATGCTCCACAATGACTCTTATGCCATTATGCATATGTTTACAACGTTTGGATCTACAAATTGTAGTTGGTTTTACCGGCTTACAAGCCACATTGCCTCGCCACGCTCTATGCGGGCTGCTCAAACAGGTTTCTGCTTCTCCGTACACCATTAAATGGTTTTGAGGTATTGCTGGGCTCTTTGTCATGTTTGTCTCATCACACTTCCGTACCTAGAAGGCCCCTTTAGTATTTTGATATTAATTCATGCCCTCTAGCAATTTAGGGTATCCCGTGTTACGAGAGATCCCTTCGGGTTCTACCCGAGTGTTTGCTTAAACACTTGTGTTCTCAACACGATGTTTTGTTCAACTACTGTTGACTCCGGCACCCTTCTCGGATTGTTCCTGGGTGTTACTAAGTTTTGTCATCTCATCTGGCCTGAATTCATGGGTATATTCAGTTCCTTACTCCGCCTTGCGGTTATATACTTGACTATCCCGTTTTAGGTTGTAATGTCTCCCATTATTGGGTAGATCCTTGGTACTTTTCCTTTACCTTCTTGGTCAGGTTGTCATTCTCTTCGGTGAAGTATACTGTGGGAACTCTATCCCGTTATCGAACATTAATATGTTCTTTTTAGGCTTTCGCCATATTGCTTACACTGGTATTCATTCCAGTCATTATGTATTTCCTCCTTGATTCCTGAGACATATCCCATGTCTATACTTCATACTCTGTGCTTCTCACACTTATCCACGCTATGTCCTTAGGTCCGTCACCTTACTGGTTTCTAGACTCCCTTATCTTGGTAAGCTTCCTTGTGTTCTTCGATCATTCGAGGTGTCCAACTGTCTTGGTTTGAATTGGCTCTTTCGTCTGTAGTATGGAGTGGCTACTTCCCGTGTTCTGTACTCTACTTGTATACATACATGGAGTATCTTATTGATACGTTACCACTTACCCAACTAACTCATAACTGGTCTGTCAGGCCCGCAAGCTCCTTCGGAGTGCGGTCGTTCCATGTCTCATTTGTGTACACTTGTAGTGTCGGTCACGCCTAAGTGAAGTATTCTGTTGCCAACTCCTCTTATATCGTCCTATGATAATTTATCATGGTTCTCTGGTTTGGTTTTAAAATTCGGGGGTTTTTGGAAAATTTATGTTTGAAAGAAAATTTCGAGTTCTAAAAGTAAGCTCTTCATGGCATTTCAATGCTGGCTGCTCCTTACCGAGTCCAGCTTCTCGCTGACTGGTATGTTCTTTATACAATGATCAGGTCATTATGCCTTTTCAAGGTTTCGTTTCAGAATTCTTAGGGTTTGTGGTGCTATATTGGCTTCTCTTGCCGTCTTGGTACTTGCTAAGTACTTGTCACTTGTCAAAGTTTCTCTTAACAGTCATGTTACTACTGCACTTGTCGTGGCAAGTGCGTGGTACAGGCAGTTTTTAGGTTAACTCATACCGGTCACGGTATTGTTCGCATTATATTTGGTAGCCTTGTCGGCTCTTCCTTGATCCTTTAGTTGGATAACTGCTCCTTAGAGCTGCTTCTCATTCCTCTTGACAGGACTGTCATTCATTTAGGTGCTTCTCCACTCTCGGAGTTCCTTAATTATTTAGTTCCATGATCTACCTCGTTGCTCGTTCCCACGTCTTCACTGTGGTTACCGAGGGTTAAGTTGTTTAGGAACTACTGCTGTTGTCCTATTCGGGCATATCCTGTAATTATGCTTGTAGCTGTCTAAGCTATATCAGTTAAGTATTGCACCCTCTTTGGGTGTGGCAGGGTGGGTGCATCTACCTTTGACTAGATGCTTAGTCAATTGGTATACCGTTGGTGGTATTATTTAATTATGGCGGTCCGTAGACATGTGTCCCGGTTCTTGTTAGTTCTTATGAGTCCGTCTTGTCGCACGATTGGTGCATCCTTTTTGCTGCTGCTCGACCAGCTGGGTTCTCGCGACTGCTAAGCATGTCGCCCCATGCTGCCACAGATTCTGGTCTCCCTGAAACAGGATTTCTCAACCTCACACCATTAAGTGCGGTTATTGTCGCCCCAGTGGGATCCATCGCCGGGGTTTCCGGTTCTCAGGATCTACCGCATGACAGGTTCTGGTTCATATTGAAAAATTTTATAACTGCCAGATCGGGTTTCCCGTCTCTCTGGCGTTCTTCCCCGAGCTTTTAATACGGGGGTTTGTGGAGGGCGGGTCTGGTATTGTAGGTATCCAGTTCATACTGGAAGTTCCTAACTAGCGCATCTCTCACGCTACCACTCAACCCTTAGCCCTAAGCCTCTAATTCCAAACTCGGTATTCCCTAAGCTCGGTATTCCAGTCATCAGAGCGATACTTCGCTCTGATACCATTTTTGTAACACCCCAACCGTTAAGCTCGTCATTACCTCATAAATTGTCACCAATTACTCTTACTCACGCAGCAGAACTCTAATTACAACGAGGGGTGAAACAACGCCAATAGCCACCCATATGGCTAACCAGGCCTTCCTTACATACCGTAACGGTCTGATGAACTGGAACAACCGAGTACACAACACAAATACAATACTCAAATCATTTCTTTACTATACCGAGTCTACAATAAATGGATGCCGACAACATATTCGGTCTTACACCTCCTTCAATACATAAGTAATTAAAACTACTACCCATGTAACCCACCGACCCCGTCCTACTCTCGAACGGTAACATCTTCGGTGTACCTGTAAAATAAAAACATCGCCCCTAGGGGCTCAGCTTAACGCTGCATATGAAATTCGCATACCCCGAGCGCTAACCGGGGTACGCCGACCACTTAGTCGGATATACATGGAGTTCATTTTAGTCAAACAACATGCATCATAGCAATACAATAAGTACATGTAATGCTCAAGGAATCTACATCCAATCAGGGAACACAATTCCTAACTAACATAACAAGGTTGTTAGTTGTATCTGGTTACTCTTAGGCCTTGAGGGCTATTCCTCACTATGCCTTGTTTACTTATTCAATACCTCACCCGCTCTCTCGGGTTACTTATTCATATACACACCCATTCTCTTGGGCTACTCGTACTATACTCACCCACACTCTCGGGTTACTTATTCTCATTATCTCACCCATACTCTTGGGTTTTTTATACTCAAGCTCTTGTAGATTCTCGAGACGCTACAGGTCTCCTACGTCACGCTTGTTACTCTTAATACATACTTAGGCCAAAACTCATGGCTCTCTAGCATAGTCTTACTTCCCCGGTTTCGACCCTACTCTGGGTCTAGCATGGTGGAAAGGTTCAACTAGCTCACGGAACTATCTCTTAGTTCCTATCTCATTACTTAGGTCCGACTACTCTCGGACTACTTACATTCCCATACACTTCTCTCTCGGAGTTATAATAACATTATGCATATTAGTCTAGGAGCATCACTCTCGATGTTTCTAATGACCTTGGGAACATTACTTAAGTTCGGTTAATCTTAGGTTTTAAGAGTTACCCATGCATTTCACTTACTCATACTTTCGGTTAATTTCTTATATCGGGTAAAATCCTCATATAGGAGGTCGACCATGTCACAAGGGAGTTACTAATCCCTTAGGTCTCTTTTACCTTCTTTACTAGTTCACATCTTCGAACTATCTTAAATCCTCTTGAAGGAGGTTCACTTATCTTTCCACTCTCATTTGTTTCGTGGATTGTTTCAATGTGGTTTTCTAACATTTATCGGGTATTTACTCAACCCGTACTTCTCCTCACTTCTAGGGAGTTCAACGTTTGCGTTATCGTTATACTTTAACGGATAGTTTGTGTGTTTGCACGTTTTCGTTATCTTAAGCATCGACCCGATCTATGGGTCTCTAGCTTAACGTTACTCACTACGAGTCGGTCCATACACTATGTTAGACCACACCGGCATACAAGTATATTAGCTCATTCAACATACGACAAGGCATACATAATCAAACAATGGATTATTTTCATGCTTTAATCTTGATTAAGCCGGCACACAAACACACAAATCAACGTAACTCTGTTAGCACGCGGAGTATGAGAAAATCATACCTTTCACCGGGGTTTTTACTTTTACCGTGTCGTCTCACCATGCTCGGGTCACGCACGACTCTCTGATAATGTTTCAAACACTATGGTTATACTAAGATCGTACGGTACATCATTAAATGCTACTCCCGTACTTACCCCGTTATCCCGTTACTCGGTTTTACTCTTGTTAATTTGAGTTCTCACTTCTCAATCACTTCTAACACTTTCTTACACTACCTAGGGCCCTTACATGTCACCAAACAAGGCCTTAACATCTTATAACATCATTAACATTCAAACCCCCATCATTTACAACCTTAAAAATACTCTCTGTAGGCTTCTGGGGGTGGTCCGGGACTTAGTCCCTATCTTAAGTCCCGGACCAAAGTATTACCAAACTCTCGGGTGAAAAACAACACCTGGTCCGGGACCTTGTCCCTATCCCAAGTCCCGGACCAAACACAATCTTCACTCTCGGCCTAAATTAAGGGGGTGGTCCGGGACTTTGTCCATGGACTAGGTCCCGGACCCTGCTACATTTTTTTTACAGATTGCAATTTCCAAATCTGTTACAACTCCTTTCTTCCTCTATTTGGTTACCCAATCTTTCCCACTTATAAACCACATGTTTTGGCACCTAATTACCCTTCTTAACCACCTTAAACCAAGCGCCAAATACACTCACCAATCTAGCTAATTTTACTTAGATTCTTTACACTTACAAAGCTAGTTTTTCTCACTTGATTTCTCTCAGATTGTAACAGATTTTGGTTTCTTCTTTAATCCATTCAAACCTCTCCTACTGATGCCATAACCAACACTCAAATGACATTATTTTGCTCCTTGCACACTCTTCTTCTTAGTTAGGTTCTCAAAACATAAACCACTCATCTTAAAACCTCTTAACAACCTAGTTTCTTCCTTTAAAACAGAATGCTCAAGACCATAATTTCCTAGGTGAATTTTGACAGCACCTACTTACTTTCCTAAGCATTCTCACCACAATTAAATCAGCTCACAAACACTTCTCACACCTGTTTGGTTTAGGCATTAATAAGCACACCAAATTCCCATGGTTCACACATATGCCTAGCTTAGCTTCTAGGTTTATTTGCACACTTAAACCATATTAAAACATTCTCATTCCCACTCAATATTGTAGTATCAAGACTACCCAATTCAAGAGCATAAATCCAACTCTAAAATCTGTTTTACAAGTCAAACAAAACTAACTCAAGGTGAGTTTTTACCTTGTTTATTTTCGGTTTCCATTCTCTTCTTCCTCTTTCTTTTTCTCCATCTTTCTCTTCTTGTTTTCCACACCACACAAGGATTATGGATTGCTAGCTACAACCATATCCCATCACACATACAACCACAAGTCAATTCAATTTTTCCCTCCACACAACCTAATATTTTAAGGAGCTAATTTTCAAGGTTTAGTTTAGGTTTTACCTTAGAGAACCCAAATGAGTAGCTTGGCAATCAATTGGAGGAGTTTCCAAACCCCCACAAAAACATACGTATCCGACTGAAATGAGGAGGGTTTTCAACGTGAGGGAAAAATCTCACAAATGGCAAGAATGAACTTGAAATGGCCTAAACTTATGCTTATTATTACCTTAAAGCATCAAGGAGAAGAAGAAGGGTTGGAATCAACTCTTCAAGCTTCAAAAGCTCCAACGTCAATGAAAATGAAGATGGAGGAATCGAGTTTTAATTGGGTGGAAACCGAAGCTCTCACCGAGAGGAGTTCAACGGTACAAATTTTGTGTGATTTGGTGGAGGAATGAGCAAGTTAGAGGTGAAACAAGGAGAGGGTTAGGAGCTGTTGGTGTCGCGAGATACAGAGAGGAAGAAGAGTTTTAGAGCGCTGGGCAAATCGTGAATGAAGAAGGGGAAGGTGAGAACTTTATTTTACTTTTGCTTTATACTATTTGCTTTCTTCATTTATTTATTTGTCTTGTTATTACTTAATAGCTAGCAAGCTATTAATGGGTGTACACTTATTAATTAAAACCGGCCCACATTAATTAATAGCCCGGGTCGTTTTTTCGTCTTTTCGAATTAAACGTGTTTCGTCTCCCGGTTTCGTCACTATTCACTTACCGGGTCCGTTTTCCGGAATTTACTCGTTTAGTTAATTTTATTGGTTATTAAGCTTCCATTAATACTTATTTATAGTTATTTAATCAACTATAATTTTTACGGGTCCGTTTGACCACTTAAAGTCACGTTTTCGGGTTTTCTCGAAAAACGTGCTTTAAAACTCCGTTAGCGTTTTAACCCATTATTTGGATCCGTTTTCTTCGGGAATCATTCCTGTATACTAATTAGGCCTAACTAAGCCTTAGGAATCCATCTCGGACCCTTATGAGATCATATATCTCTTATTTTCATTTAATGCGCATTTTAGCGTTTTTCGCTTTTCAAGCGTTTTCTCTTGCTTTTGGTTTTATTCTTTTTACCAATACTCTTTAGGCACAGTTAGGCCTTTAATAATTTTATTAGAGTAATTAAATCACCATTATTAGGTCCGGGGTATTAAAGATGAGGTCTATATGAGAGTTCTTCCAGGTTTGGATGTTCCAGGTTGTAACAAGGCTTGTCTGTTAAAACGTTCATTATGTGGCTTGAAACAGGCTTCGCGACAATGGTTTTCTAAGTTGGCGCATTTTCTTAAGACTCTTGGTTTCAGTCAGTCCAAGAATGATTATTCATTAATTTATAAGAAAAATGGAGTTTGTTTGTTTTATGTGGTATTTTATGTTGATGACATGCTCCTCATGGGAACCCATCAACATGATATCAATTCCCTTAAGCAAGCTTTGGACTAAAATTTCAAGATTAAGGATCTCGGATATTTGCATTATTTCTTGGGGATTGAGTTTTCACATACGCCTCATGGCACTATTTTATCTCAGCCCAATTTCTGTGAAGATCTTCTCAAGGAGAATGGTTGTGATTCTAGCAAGGTGGCTGCTGGTCCAATGCAGGTTGGTCATTCTTTGCGTAGTACTGATGGAGCTCCATTGGATGATCCTTTTGTCTATCGACGTTTAGTTAGGAAATTGAACTACCTTTCTAATACTCGGTCAGGCATTAGTTTCACTGTGCAAGTCCCTAGTCAGTTTATGAAGTGTCCAACTGATGTGCATATGGAGGCGGCGCTACATGCTTTAAGTTGTGCGAAAGGTACTACTAATCATGGTATTATCCTCCATAAGGGGTCTACATCCAAGTTGAAGGTGTCTGCTTATTGTGATTCCAATTGGGCTGCTTGTCCCAATACCAGAAGGTCTGTGTCTGGTAACTATATTTTCTTTGGGGACGGTCCCTTTTCTTGGAAGACGAAGAAACAAGGGACGACGTCTTTGTCTAGTGCCGAAGCAGAGTACCGTTCCCTTCGTCGTGTTATTGTCGAGCTTACATGGCTCACTCGTTTTCTCCACGAGCTTGAGGTGGAGAATATTGTTCCTGTTCTTGTGAAGTGTGACAATCAATCTGCAATTCACATTGCTCGGAATCCAGTTTTTCATGAGCGTACAAAGCACAATGAAATCGATTGTCATTTTGTTCGTGATAAAATTCAGCAGGGTCTTGTTGATATTGTGTTTACACCCACTACACTGCAGCTTGCTGATATGATGACTAAGGCGTTATCTGGCACTCGTTATCGTGAGCAGCTACCTCAAATGGGCATGGGACAGGCTGATCTCTAAGCCTAGGCAATTCCGATCGCGTACTGCTTGCACGAGGGGGGGGGGGGGTTGGAATATTCCTGCACCGTAATATATTTTTGTCCTTGCCATTAGTCTGGATCCGAACGTGCGGTTCTTGACCGGATGCGATTGTTATGTACATGGGCCGTTTGATTTGTTTCATCCGATTCCTGCACCGTAATATATCTTCGTCTTTGACATTAGTCCAGATCCGGATGTGCGATTCTCGGCCGGACGCGATTGTTATGTATGTGGGATGTTCGATTTGTTTCATCCAACGGTGAAACAATATAATGCCATCCTCCTCAAGTGTCCGGACTCCGGACACCCTCTTTTCTCGCGCAGACGCATACGAAGCAGTGGTCTATATTGTTGCGCAGTCTTTTGTTTCGCTAGATAGATAGAATTGTAAAAGCAAAAGTCTTTCTTTCTCGTGTATGGTTCTTCAAAACCAGACCAGTAAAATAAATACAAATATTTCTCATACAACAGTTCCAAATCATTGTCTATTCTATTAGAACTGTCAAAATAGACCTTTTTATAACGCCGAAATAGACCTTTTTTATACTGGTGAGAACTATTCATACTCTTTGTAGTATTGTTATTGTTATAGACTTGTAGTAAAGAAATTTAGTGTTATGTAGGTTTGAAATTAAAGGTTAAATGAATATGATTGGTTGGAATTTTTTTTTATAATACTATTATTAGCTACGTACCCTATCATATGTGATATGTCGATGAGATATTTTCATACGGATTCTAACAAATATCTGGTTTTATCAGTGTCAAACATATTTTAATAAAAAACTTCATGTCACGTCGAGTGAGAGTGACCTTCTCTTCTGTTTCTTTATTAGTATACATTAACATTCCCGATGCTTCGATTAGTTAAATAGCTTGCTTAATTAATTAGCCTTTAATTTTTTTTCTTTTAGAAAAAATCTTTAATTGTCTTTTGGTGGACTCTTTGTCACTGCATAAAATATTAAATCAGACAATATAATATTATGGTACCCGATTAGTTGATCTGAAGCGTAAGTTCCGTATTATCGAATATAGCACACTTATTTGTTCAATCGTCAACTTAACGTACAATACTAGAAAATAATTCACAATGACGAGATGGAATCGTTGTAACAGTTAAACGGATATCTTTTGTGTTTATTTATTTTTTATAAGTGAATATTTAAATATATATACATGCATACAGTCAAACATAATAAAATGTTGTATACACTTATAGTAATAGAACCACTTGCTATGAGAATATATTATTTATGAGGAAGACAGGCAAGGCAACCTACCCATCAATTATAAGAGCAGTCATCATCAAGTTGTCAGTTGATATCCCAAACAATTGTGTAGTTTATAGTTATCCCACGTTAGACTTCGATGACGAAGTGGGATAACCATACAAAGATTTCACACGTTTTTTTTGATCAATTTCAATAGCACTGCCCGTGGGTTTGTGGGGTTAGACTTAAAGAGTAATATGTTGTTGTATATGTGGATGTAAATATAGTAGTGCTATTTATGTCTCTCTACATGTTATGTTTATATAACAATTATTGGCATCTCTTTTTCTTTTTGAGCATATCTTCCATTACTAATGTAAGCAAGAGACAGCTAGCCGTGCTGAATTTCTTTTTCTGTGAGTCTAAAAAAAGAAACATGCTGAAGTGTAATTGTCTTAATTTGAAGCAGTGTAAAGAGATCGTCATAGTAAATCTAATACAAGTAATTATGGATAATTTGACATGTCTTGGAAAATATAAAAGGTCTTAAAAGAAATTGGTGTTCTAATATTTCTCCTGTTATTTTAATGTTCCACTTAATTCTGTTGCAATATATTAAGACATGAAAAAAATGCTTCATCACTAGGAGTAAAACTAATTAATTTTAAGGTAAAATGGTTCATATTCCAAAAGAATATTGTCAAGTATATTATCGGGAGAATAATGATACATAAAAAAAAAAAAATTACATCCCCACCCATGAGGTTTGGTTAAATTTCACAGCCCACCCATATGGTTTGTGAATTTAAATTGTCAACCCCTGAACTTCTTGTTGTTCTACATCCGTCACCCAAACAAGGATTGTTGTGAGTTGTGTCCACATGGCAGCCACGTGGCAAATTTTAATTCACCTCTGCGTTGTTGACATGTTAAATCAGTTGTCTCTATTACTAACCTATTTTGATTTCTTCAAATTCATTTATGCTCTCCTCTTATCCCATTTACGATGCTTCTGCATCTCCAACCCTAATCTCACTTCACTCTCTGATTTCATTCACTACTCTTGTTGGTCTATGCTTCTACGATTCTGGAGCTGCTCCGTTTTCTTCACTTGCGAATCTAGGGTTGCATCGAACCCTAGAGATCTAGTATGAATTTTTGAACTCCGGTTTGTCTCTCTGTGATTTTGAACTCCCGCACTAGACTCATTGTGGTGTTAACTCTCGCATTGTTGCTTGTTCTACACTGTTTTAGTTTATTTTCAACCCCCGCATTGTTGCTTGTTCCGCTGGTGATTCTGGGTTTATTTTGAACCCTTCCAATGTTGTTTGTTCGGTTGGTGATTCTAGGTTTATTTTGAGCCTTAACATTGTTGCTTGTTCCATCAGTGTTTTTTGGTTTATTTTGAACCCTAGCAAAGTTGCTTGTTCAGTCAATGAATCTTGGGTTTATTTTGAGCCCTAACAGTGTGGTACCTGATTTTGAACTCGATGTGGCCTAAACTATATTTTGCTTCTTTGAGGTTCTTTGGTGACTAGCTGTGTGGATATGATACACATTATGATTTCTTATGAATGGCCCCACATCCTCAGTTATCCCAGTTTTATTGTTGATCATGCACCAGTGTTGAAGTGGTACCAATTTTTCTATGTTATAAGGTTTGTTGAAGTGGTATCAGTATACTGTATGTTGCTCCTAAACAATAGACAGAAAATCTGGTCACTTTTTGATCAAATCTTTCTGATATTACTGTGTATGGCTATGATGATGGGGCTAAAGTCCTAATCTGAGCTTACTATCTTTTATCAATGACTATATGCTGCTATGACTATTATGATATATGTTTGTTTGCTGCTGATCTTGCTGAATTTCAAAGTAGGTAAGTTTCCATACTATGTCATCATCAAACAACAGAAACAACGATAGCCACTTCACATTTGTGAATGTAAGGGCAATTGTAAGAAGAACACTCGGTTGTTCATTGCCTTGGCATATGAAAGTGGTGGAAACCTTTTCTATCGATGTGATTGTTCTAATGGTATCTTCAAGTGGTGGTATGAGGAGGAGGAGCATAATAGACATCTTCTAAGGCCTAACATTTATGGTGGGGAGGCCAATGTTGATGATCCAAATGCTTATATGATATTGCAACAACGAGTGAGACAACTTAGGGATGAGCTGATGGAGTTGAAGATCATTCATTCAAAGAGATACAACAGATTTGATGTCAGAATTAAATAAGCTTCTTATTATCTCTTATGTAATAGTTGGTGCGATTGTACTTTTGTATTTGAAGTTAGTTTAGTTAATCATGAATGTCATTTCAAATGTACTCTCTAATGATATATTAGTTGTAACTCTCTAGTTTAGTATCAAAATTGATGTATTGTTTAAAGTCACTTGGCTGCACCATAGCAACTTTTGTAATGTTGCACTGTTTAATGACAATTCAGATTTAATCTTCATGAAAGGTTGTCATATTTATATGCTACTGCTTTTATATTACGTTAACAGCAAATTCAAAATTAATAGTTGGAAAAAACGATACAACAGTGACCATCATTGATGGATGTTGCTACTTTTAGTAATCAGATAAGAAAATTACATGGAGAACACACCTACTGTATGTTGGAAAAAACTGATTAACTACATCCAACAAATTAAACAGGTTACAATTGCAAATTACAACTGCAAGTGAGGTAGTGACCATCATCGATGGATGTTAAAATGATACAACAAGAAAGAGGTTGAAGATGACTACTATGTGTAGGAAAAAATTGAAAAACTACATCCATTATGAGCAATTAATCCAAGGGGAAATAGAATTCACCCAAATATCAACTGTTGTGATGACTTATAAAACAACAAGAAAGAGGTTGATAATGTCAAGATGCAACGAAACAGCAGCCCAAATGAAATCATCATAAATCTTGCATTTTTCATTCCATCTTGGTTTATCACTACAACCGCCAGTAAGAACACAAATCCAACAGTAACAACACACTGTCCAGTAGTGACAGATGCATTAGACCTCATGCATAATCCAACACTAACAAATGCACTAGAAATCATAAATAATCCCACAATAACAATGTTACAGATGCACGAGTAAGCTTTTTCCTCCTTTTTCTTTGCTTCGATTCTTTCGCTCTGATGAAGATTTCCACTGCGTAGATCGACACTGTTCTCTTCCGCAATCTCACCAAACCCTACTCGTCGACGTCAAACATGTTTTGTAGGATGAACAATTTAAGTTCTTTAAAGTTAACAGCATACATGAAGTAACTTTTTGGTTTTTTGTTAGTCTATAGTGTAGATGAGTTGTAGAAGTAGTGTTAAACCATGCATGTTTTGAATGCGTGCAAACTGAGTGATGCATGTTCATACATATGTATGGGGTTTATTTGTTCAATAGTCGATGAGCAGGGTTTGTCCGATTGCTGATATTAGTTTGAATTCCTAATAATTAGCAGATATATTTATCTCTATATAAACTGTTGTTACATACACGCATGGATATCTCTGTTTTGCTTTCTTATATTGTTCTGCTGCATATTGTTATATATTGGGTCAATTGACTCCTAAGGATGATCCCATTAGCCTAGAGGCGGCGTCTGGTTCAGTGTCACCAGATACAAAAGATTCACCAGCTGATAAAAAGAGAGTACGTGTGAAAGGTAATGCATGTGTCCTTGATGCTCTTGATGGTTTGTTCTTAGTCTTTCTGATTTGTTAATATGTCTTTGTCATAAAATTTTCTTTCTATTTGATTTATGTAACAAGAAAAGGTGGGAAGATGACACACCGGTGTTGAAAATTTAGACCGTGCATGAACTCACCACACCTTTGTTGGCGGAGATGTAACACCCCAACCCGAAATCCAATAACCTGAACGATGATAGCTCCCAAAGATAACTGGAAATGCAGCGGAAAATATATACATAACAACGGGTGGTGCTACAATGCCGCTAGTCACCCATGTGACTAACAAGGCTAACTCCAATACAACTTACAAATGCTACGGTCTGAGCGCTGAATACAAACCTCTTAAAATAACAAAACCAATAGTAAAGATACAGTACTGTAAATTGCTTCCGGTAATAATAATCCCCTGTCTTAATTCTGCCCCACCTACACTCGGTTGGGTAATCTCTTCAACTTCAGGTACCTGAAAAATGGGGGTGCCCCCAAAGGGGCTCAGCAAACAACGCTGGTATGGAAAACGTGCAGCTCATCGGCTACTGGGCCACACCAACTACTTTGTTGAATACATGCAGTTCATTTTTATAAAGCTGTAAACAAGCATCATAACATAATCATAACAAGTATCCATATAAGGGCAACAATGTCACACAGAACAAGACTTCAGAAGGTCGAGTTAGGTGATCTGAAATCTTTTAATAGTTGTCGGGTCCACACAGTGGGACTGACAGGTGTATATGAGTATGTCAATATAGTGGAGGTATAGTGACCTCGTTAAAAAGAAAGGTGGGTAATTAGTCCCTCAGAAGATAACGTAGTTAACTCCTGTACTTAAAAGAGGTGGGAATCGAACCCTCGAGAGGAATAAAGTCTTCCTCCCCACTTGAACTGTTCCGGTACACCGCCGGTGAGTGACATAGTGCACCCAAAACTCCCGTCGCGACGTAAATTGAATAGGAGACGACCTGAGGCAGGTACAACTCCTGTAGCATGCATGGCCAGATCCAACTGGGCTCCTCGTTCTCGTAGTATAGAATTGTTAGGTGTCATACAAGGACGTTAATCAAGAACACAATGTGTATTGTCAGTTATCACGTTTAGGATAACAACGTTTGTTATAAAGTGAAGTTAGTGAGAGACTTGAGTACAAGTTCTCGGTATAATAAAGCGCAGGTATTTAATCCACTGGTATTGTAGTGTTGTATGTGTGGGACATACACGTCGTAGTTAGCATCATTCACACATATAAAATAACACAACAGTGCACAAGAGTAATACAACATTTTACATTAATTATCTTGGTCGTTATTTCAAACAACAGATAGCACACAAGCCGGTGTAATCTGGTAGCAAACAGGTTGCAAGAATCCCATACCGTTCACCGTAGACTGTACTTGTTTAGTTCCCGGTCAACGTCTGGTCAAACAATGTCCTAGAATAGGATTAATTGAGAGTGTTAATTTGTATAACTCTCGTATAATAATTTTACTGAAATACCCCAAACCTAAGTATGCTAAGTAAACATCAAATCATGATGTAGTAAGGCTAAAATATGCCTTAGAAAGATTGGTAGACAATTTAAACCAAGGAAAACACAAGAAAGTGCCTTAAGGGCAATCAGGGCAAAAACGTGCTCTAAGCTTGGAGAGACTTGGGTGAGTACCCAAATGTCATGGTAAGACCTTAGTAATATTCTAATGGTCATTTTAAATCAATTAGCAAAGAAAACCAAGCTTGAAAACAAGTTAAAACACAAAATGTGCTTTAAGAAGTCTTAAAGCACGTTTTTGAGAAATTGTCTTAGAATTGAGTTTTGAGTGGCTAAATGTCCATCATTACTCTTTAATCAACATGTGTACTAATTAGTATCACATTAGGAGGTCTAAATCAATGGGAAATCAAAAATTTCAGAAATATGTGCACTGATTAGTGAATAGTGCCAAATAGTGACTAGTTTAAGTTTTAATCAACTTAAGTCAATTAGTTGGTCAAACAAGACCATAAATATCTTGTTATAATGAGGGGGCCGGTTTTCTAAGGGTGGATGAGTCACCATAAGTAGTCAAGTAAGGAAGAAAAGAAGAGATAAGTAAAAGAGTACTATTTGCTTTATTAAAGCAAATACCTTATATTAGCCACCTTTCTTCTTCTCTCTTCATTTCTCTCCTTCACCTACGGTTTCTTCTTCTTCTCTCTGTTCCAAAACCGAGAGTGTTGCTTCTCCATGGTTCTCCATCTTCAATCACTTGCCAAATACAACTCCAAGCTCCAATCCAAAACAAATTGCATATTTGTCTTAGTTAGGTCAAGACCTATCTTTCTATCTTTTCAAATCTTTCAAAGCTCCATTTTGGTGCCATGAGAAAACTCCATTGATGGAGGAAAATCAAGTTTGAAGAGCTCATTAGCTTCTCCATTCTCTTAAGGTAAAGAAAAATGTAAGAAAACCATGTTTCCATCATTCCTTATACATGGCCGAAAATTCTTTCTCATGGGGCTATGTTTTTATGCCTTGTTCTAGCTTGATTTATTCACCAAGGACTAGTGGAGGTCCTATTTCATTCAATGCCCAAGTCTACCTTGAGACTTCAAAGGTAATCATCCACTTTTATGCCTTAGAACACATTTCTAACCTAGGTTTTCATTCCTTGAGGTTAGTGCATTGTTTAGTACTCATATGGGTCCTTAAATATTGATTAGAACATTGGCAAAAGGAATTTAAGTGGTGGCCGAGATCTATGCAAGAAGAAGGCCTAAGGAGGAGATTAAGATAAGCTTGAGAAAACAAGGTAAAATACTTACCTAATGGTGGTTTAAGATTAAGGAATGAGTTTTAGATAAATACCAATGTGGCTTAAAGCTTACATTGTGTATTGGGTTATATAACCTAAGAAAAAGAACTTAAACAAGCTTATGAACTTATGATTAAGGAGCTAATGAGAATGAGTTAGTAATATAAGTTTAAGGTGGATTTTAAGAGCATTATAACTACTATGAGATTGATGAGTGTATTTGCAGGTTGAAAGCTTATATATGTGGGAAATTCAGTGTTTAAGTTTAAGTCATTTAAGGGCCTAAGAGCCATGTCATTTAAGAGCCTTAGTGCTATGCAATTTAAGATTATTGCAATACATTGAGTTTGTTATGAATGAGTTGGTTTGGGTGATGAGATATGATGAGAAAGAACTTGAGGTGTGTGAGATGGTTAAATGAGGAAAATAATGTGTTTGGGCATGCTATGATGCTAGAGGTGCTATGGCGAAATTTGAGTAGAAAATAAGTGTTTAGGCGATGGTGGTGAACTAATATGACCTAGGATTTACTAGGAATCATTATAAGGAATTTGAGTGGAGATTAGTTAATTAAGGAGTCCTTGAGGTTTAGGAATGACCTAGAGATGTCTAGGAGGTGTTAGAGGAATGGTGAGTGTTTTGAGCACACCAAAATCAAGAGATGAGGAATATAAGAAGTGTGCATAAGATTAAGGAGAAGGTGTAATGATTAAGGTGATTTGAATATGTTCTAAGGGGAATTAATGACTAAGGGAGTACTAGGAAGTTTTAGAGGTGGTCTTGATGAAAAAGGGGTGAGATAAAGTGTGGTAATGAGTTATAATGACTTAGGCATTACCTTGGAGGATTTAAGAATCAAGAGAATGTAATTGAGCATGTAGGACTTAGGCAAATGTTGGTAACCAACTAGGAAGGAAATAAGGTGTTGGAGGATGGAAGCTTAAGCTTAGGAAGGAACTTTAAGTAAAGGCGTAAAAAGAGTTTTAATTAGTGAGAGATGCTTGGGAGATGATGTTATAGTGGTGAAGAGAACATTTGGCATAGTGGTTACACTAGGTATGAACCACCACCTAGAAACTTAGAGGAAGCATTACAAGTGTTAGCATTATTACAAGGAAAATGCATAATGACTAAGGTGGATTTTGGTGGATGATTTAAGGTATTTTAAGGAGGGCTTAAGGTGTATTTGAGGTGCCCAAATGAGGTTATAACATATTATAATATATGAGGAGAAGTTTGGAGTTGAAAGAGAATTTAGAAACAAGTTTCTAGAGCCGACCGGCCTTAGGACCGGACTTGCAAGGTCGGTCGGGCTCTGTTACACTACCGGAAAATGTTTCTGGAATCGACCGGACTTGGGGACCGGACTTACAAGTCCGGTCGGGCTTGTGTTTTGTGAGGGGAAAATGTCTCTGGAATCGACCGGACATAGGACCGGACTTGTAAGTCCGGTCGGAGTGAATTTTCCAACGGTAAAAGGGTACTGGAATGGACCGGACTTGGCAAGTCCGGTCGGTAAGTCCGGTCGAGCCTAAAAAACAAAAAAAAAAAGAAATTTTGAATTCTAAGAATGGCAATGGGTAATAAGGTATGCCTTGGTAGGGTAGTAATGATTGAGACCCTAAGAACTTAAGAGATTAAGCTAAGTTAAGTATAAACTTGAAAGTTTAAGATTAAGTTTGCAAGATTAAGTGTAAGACCTAAGAGGTGTTAGGTGGGGATCATTAAGGAATTAAGTAAGTTAAACAAGTTAAGTAAGTCATATTAAGTTAAGTGATTAACAACCTAAAACTGAATGAATGTTTTAGGACTTGGGAGTTTGGACCCCGGAAGAGAGTAAGCAGCCGAACGACCAACGGTGAACGGTACAATTCTCTTGTGACCTGCTTGCTAACGAGGTGTCCCTCGGCTTGTGTGCTATTTGTTTTGTGTGCTCACTAAACAAGATAAAGCATGCAACCGGAACATATTATATATATTGTATTGTTGTGTGATGTTTGAAAACTAACACAACATACCGTGAGAACTTACTAACCAATGCTTAGTAAGGAATTGAGCGAGACTAAGGAACGCCCCCTAATGAGGGACGATATGAACCGAAAGAGGTTAACCAACAAACAGGGTCTTGAGATAACTACTAACTGGAACTTGAGTGAGGAAACCCGGGACCGATCTCCGGTCATGCATGCTAAGGAAAGGGGGTCGTTATCTATAGTAGATTCGACCTCCGATTAAGGACTTGTCTTCGGACTTGTAGCCTAGGGCCGGTTGCCGGCTCAGCTACGCTGGATTCCCGTCCAGGGTAGGTGGCATTAAGATGGTGTGGTGGGATCTACCTAAATGCCCAACTAATTCTAACAAATATTGTTTATGTAAACCAATGGAGCTGATAACTCATTGGTTAGGGTTACGTGACCCGACAGATAAACAATGAATTAAGGTACAACCATTCTAATTAAAGAACGGTTGACTTAATTGAGATAAGAACTGAGATAAGATTGAGATAAGGTTTGAGATAAGATACAACCATTTCTACCTAAAGAATGGTTTGTATTCTAAGACTGAGATAAGCTACAGCCATTTCTATTTAAAGAATGGTTTGTTTTCTAAGACTAAGATAAGGATTAAGATTGAGGTAAGATAAGGTTGGACCGAGTTTAAGAGGAAACAAAACTTAAGGAGTTAAATAACTAACTCTCCAATTAAGGGAACGCATTTAAGTCGTTCATTGTGTGTGAACTTTGATTGTTCATATCTGAGTTGTTGTTTACTGCACTTTCTATTATGTTGTGCATCTAATCAACCTCCATGCTATCGACAATTAGTCGTCGTAGCCACGTTAGCTTGGGGGCCATGAGAGGATCGTACCAGCATTCGTGCTGACCCCCTCGGGGGCTTTTTTTTTACTACACAGGTGAACATCAGGAGGCGGCTGTCGCGAGAGTAAGAAGGAGTACAAGTGTTAAGGGTTAAGAGTGGCCTACGAGTTGTGCATGTACACTCGTATGGCAATATGAGTTAGTAAGATGTGTATGATGTGAGGGGGTTGTAAGAAGGATATGTAAATGTTTAAGGTTGTTGCACTAATGTTCGGTATATTCTGTAGTCAGATCGTGGCAAGGTCCTGGATTTGTAAAGAGTTCCGCTGCGATATGTTTATATATATACGGTTAAGTTGCGAGACCACATTTGGATTGAGTTGGGGTGTTACAAAAAGTGGTATCAGAGCGTAGTTACGCTCTGAAGACAAGAAATACCGAACTTAGGAGAATGATGAGGTTGAGATTGAGTTATGGGTTAAGGGTTGAGAGATAGAGTGTGAGGTGCGTTAGCCAGGACTCCCCGATGTTTACCGGACACCCATAGTACCTAGGCCCGCCCTCCACATCCCTAACCCTAAATATGTGGGACAAACGCCAGAGAGAAGAAAGCCTTCTCTTACTCGGGGAAACCCGATCTGGCAGTTAGCTAACAGTAAGCAATACGAAAAACTTGTCGTATGACAGTTATGGAGAACTGGGAGATTTTAAATGGAGCGCATCAACAGAGAAACAGGCGCTACCTATGGAATACTATCAATAAAGGAACGGTAATTACCGGCAACATGGGTCGACATGCTACGCAGTCGAAATAACCCGCCATACCAATGGTAAGGAAAGCACTACGCGTGCAATGGATGAGGAAATGATAAGAGACATGAGTACCAGACAGCGATCCGAGAGAGCATAACAGTGAGATAATCCAGAGCATGAGGATTAAGATTACTGGAAGGTCCAGTTAAGAACCGGGAACTCCAAACCCCGTACAATGAAAAAGGTTGCAAACCTGCTAGACATAACGCGGACAACAGTGGGAACGCATATAAATTGCATACTGAAATAGGACTACGATGTAGTGCCTAAAGGAGAATCATTACTTAGTAACCACAACAAGATGTGTGGAGACAAGAGCGAGGATTAAGACATAAAAAAATATTAAGGGGTTCCCTCAGGAAGAGGAACGCCCTGGTAGATGACAGTACTGTCAAACTACAAGGAAACTGCCGGATGGTCGAATATCCAAAATAAGAGATCATTGAGGGAGTCCCGAGGACTACCAATTACATGGAAATTAGAAGGGAATATCACTACCGATGTACCTTGTACCAGTAACCCATCCTGCATGGCGCACTTGCCATAGCAAGTGCTACCACGGTTAAGCCACACGAAAAGCCATTAAGGCGAAATAAGAGAACGCTACAGTTGTAGTATATATTAATACCGGACTGTAAATCCATAAGAACAGGAAAAAAAAAAGATAGGATCTTGGAAGGGCCTGACGGCCTGACCATGATGAGATGAACCGACACATCAGCCAGCAGGGAGCTGAGCTTAGATGAAATACTAAACCATATAAATACTAGCAACGGAATAACCCAATACAACAACAACGATAGTATGGTAAGAACACCAATCTCAAACTCCAAGGGGAAAACCTAAGAGATTGCTCGGTATTGCGAGAAAAAACACTATATAAGCAATGATATACAAGGGATGTATTATAAGATACTATTGAGACTGTTGAAGCATCGACTTACAACGAAAACGAGATAAGACTCTCAGAGTGACCATTAAGGACACCAATAACAACATTCTTCAATGAAGAGATTGGAAAACCCGGAAGGCAAGGATAAAAGAAATAAACATAAGCTATAACCTACTAAGAATTAAAGTCGTACAACCCTGGAAAAGGAAAGCTCAGAGGACTACCCCCACAGAGCGGACATAGTCGAGCCGAACAAACTGATGAATGACAGCTAGTACTGTTCGTCTAACTCATTAATACCCAAGTATGATTGATCATCAACGGGGGGCGTAGTCAACGGAAGTTGAACGAAGCGTTGAGATAGAAGTATAAGATGCCAGAATGATATCCAACTTGGACACCGTAAGGCAAACGCCTAATACGAACCTAACCTTGACTATTAAAAGACATAAGTCTAGTAAAATGACAGTATTGTCAAAGACTATAAGTAACCTTAGATCACCTGAACAACTTCCACAGCAGGAAGCAGGATGCAGCGACTTACCATGAAACCCGATACTACATTTAGTATGTAACCTCACGGTAGGTAGTGTTCAAAGGATCAGAACCTATCAGGATGACCTACGGATGAGTAGGAATATAAGTAAGAACTGAGACATTAAACATTAAGAGCCTACGAGCCAAGGATGTTAACACATCATAGCCGAGCCTCAGTAAGTTATAAGAGAGCTTGTTTAAGCCACGAAGGGACTACAATTTGTAGATATGAACGGTTACCAAACCTATAACTTAGATTGTAAAGAACATTACCAAGAAAGGGTACCAATGAGAATATTGAGATAATGCTAAGGACTGGAGCGGAGAACGAACCATGCCTTTTTAGGGTGGGGATACCCTCCTTGTTGTGAGGCCATGAGTGGGAATGAACCCCTCAAAAGGGCTTTCACATATTAGAGATAAAATACACTTTATTTAGGAAATGAAAACTCTGAACCTAGAGATTACCTTAGAACATACCAGATACCCTTGAGTAATAAGGAAGGTGGCACAGATAGACCCCATATCCAACACCCAGGATGTAAGAATTAGTAATGGTCAGAGATAAACATGGTGACTGCACATTATGGCACGTCAATTAATCAATGCTCAGAAGAGCTTGTGATCAGTGGATGACTTCGTCAGTAACCAGTTAAAACTACATGGTAGATAACATCACTAAGGATGAAAGAAAGCGAAGAAATTAGCCTACTTACGAATCTGAGATTGGAATAGAACAAGAGTCAACTATCTTACAACACGGTACGACAACCGCCAATATCGGAATGAGAGAACTCCCAGTGTATTTACACCAAGAAGGGATTGAGTATAAGGAAAGACATTAGAATAAGTGAGTAAGAGGTTGCACCATTAATGGGTAACATGGTAAAGGCCAACTACCACGGTAGAAATGGTCGTGAGTATAATAGTTAGATAAGTGGATTAAGTCATGGCGCGCGGTAAGGCGACCATTATGTATGAGCCGTCAAATATTGACACTGAGGCAATTAGATTTATGAGTTAAGACCAGCATAAGTAAGAAAATAAGATGGTAGACGAACTGAGCATTGATGCCAGTAGCCTGGACCTGGTTAGGTAAGATTTCACAGGAAGCACACCATCCATTCCTTAAGGAACTGGAAGTGCATTCCTAGTAGCATAAATATGAGAAACAAGATAAGAGGCTCTACGGAAAGAGACCTCAGATATTAAGTGACCGAATCAATACGGAATACAGGAAGGAGCTAGAGCATACCATACCCAAGAACACAGTAAATGGATTTCCCTTGATTAACTTCAAGAAGAACAATAGATGTTATTATGGAACGATGAAAGAGGAGATCGACAACAGAATACTTCATAATTAGCAATAGCTAAACGTGTGACGGACACTATGAGTTTACTAAAACGAGACGTGGGACGACTGCACCCCACAGGGGCTTGCAGGCCTGACACGCTCATTTATGAGTTAGTTGGGTAAGTAGTAATGTACCAGTAAGGTACCCCATGCATGTGAACGAGTGGTGTAAGGAACACGGGAAGTAGTCGACTCCGTACCACCGACAACGACGCAAGATCAGACAAGAGCAGCTACTACCACAAACAGTCGAAGAGAAGAATTCAGTCGAACCAGCAACACAGAGGAACCAGAGAACAAATAATTAAGGACTATGAAGTGCGAAGAGCACGGATTGTTAAGTACAGACATTGAACATGCCTTAAGATGTAAGGGATTAAGACTGTAAAGCGCATTATGCACTAAACAGTAGTTTCAGGCTAAGAATCATCCTCAGACCAAAGGTCAGTTGGGGAGAACAATTTAGACATTCGAGAAAATACTAAGAGTATGAGCGTAAGATCTTCAAGAAGAATGGATAGACGAGTTACAACTCATTAAGGCCGTGTATATATAAAGATAACACGTGTCCATTGAGACAATTAAGCCTAAGATTATCAGAGTGGTGCAGCGGAAGCTAGCAGATCACTACCTTTGAGATTAGACCAAACTAAGTTAAGGAAACGGTATAAGTACCGTTAAGAATCCTCGATATCGAGACTAAGTCATTTCTGATCGAATTATAAGTAAGATAGATGACGTGGAAGCTAGAATGCTTGGTGAGAATTAGACATCTTGAACTTATGTTCAAAGATGAGGTAACGCTGATTACGTGGGCGTAATCCATTTTAAGGGGGGTAGAGCGAAAACCGCTTAGCGTATGTTTGTGTACTGAGTACATAAACTACGGTGTGCATAGCACAAAATAATTTGAGAACATGTTTTACATAAACATTTGAGATAAATCATGGTTATTGCACACAGAAGATGTGAATACCATACATATTAAGTACCTATCTTGTTAACTCCGGTGTGAGTACAAGTTAAGAGAATTAAGGAAGAGGATTAAGGGAATTAAGAAATAAGAATATACGAGGTATGAGTCAATATGAGACTATGTGGGAGATAAGGATAAGATAACATTATGGGATACAATTTGATATGATTATGGGTTAGGAATAGTAATGCTATGTGGTATGAGACAGTGGAAGTTGGTATGAGATGATATAGAATTTAGTAGGAATTTAAGTCTGAGGTAATTACTAAGAGATGAATTGAGAATGCTTGATGGAATGAGTTCACACTTTGGAGATGTATTGATTATGATTAGAAGAACTAAAAAGATAGAAAATTGGACATGAGTGAATTATTTGGATGTTTGAAAATGACGTGGGAGGTGGAACTTGATTTTCTAGGGATCAAGGGAAACCGAACACAAATTGGGGTGGAAGGATAGTTCTACACTGATGCTGATCACATCAGGGTTGGATGATTCCTGAAACTCCCTACCAGTGGTCACAATTAAATCACACTAAGGATAGAGACCTTGGGATAAAAATGAAATTGGAGTTGCTTGTATTTTTAATTAGAGGAATTATTCCTTACATGACCTCGTAAAAAGGATTACCTTTTTACTGAGTCTCGCCCATGAAGTCGAGGACGCACGAGCCTTTGTCTTCGGACCGGTGACATGGGGAGAGCAGCGTGTTTTGTATTCTGGCCCATGGTGACGAGGACGAATGAGCCATTGTCTACGGACCGGTGACATGGGAGAATACGTTGGAAGTTATGTGAATGTTTTAATCATCAAAAAGGAATTTTGAGTGCTACATGCTTAGGCATGTTGTGTGATATTTAAGTATAAGAATTTGGCGGATCTAATGATCCAATGAGATTAAGTATACATAAGTATGATCTATATGATCTAAGGAATGAGGTAAGACATGTATTCTAATAAGAAAGATGCATGGGAACTTTGGGGACAAAGTTCTTTTAAGGGGGGTAGATTGAAATACCCCAAACCTAAGTATGCTAAGTAAACATCAAATCATGATGTAGTAAGGCTAAAATATGCCTTAGAAAGATTGGTAGACAATTTAAACCAAGGAAAACACAAGAAAGTGCCTTAAGGGCAATCAGGGCAAAAACGTGCTCTAAGCTTGGAGAGACTTGGGTGAGTACCCAAATATCATGATAAGACCTTAGTAATATTCTAATGGTCATTTTAAATCAATTAGCAAAGAAAACCAAACTTGAAAACAAGTTAAAACACAAAATGTGCTTTAAGAAGTCTTAAAGCACATTTTTGAGAAATTGTCTTAGAATTGAGTTTTGAGTGGCTAAATGTCCATCATTACTCTTTAATCAACATGTGTACTAATTAGTATCACATTAGGAGGTCTAAATCAATGGGAAATCAAAAATTTCAGAAATATGTGCACTGATTAGTGAATAGTGCCAAATAGTGACTAGTTTAAGTTTTAATCAACTTAAGTCAATTAGTTGGTCAACAACCATAATATCTTTTATAATGAGGGGGCCGGTTTTCTAAGGGTGGATGAGTCACCATAAGTAGTCAATAAGGAAGAAAAGAAGAGATAAGTAAAAGAGTACTATTTGCTTTATTAAAGCAAATCCTTATAGCCACCTTTCTTCTTCTCTCTCATTTCTCTCTTCACCCACGGTTTCTTCTTCTTCTCTCTCTGTTCCAAAACCGAGAGTGTGCTTCCTCCATGGTTCTCCATCTTCAATCACTTGCCAAATACAACTCCAAGCTCCAAATCCAAAACAAATTGCATATTTGTCTTAGTTAGGTCAAGACCTATCTTTCTATCTTTTCAAATCTTTCAAAGCTCCATTTTGGTGCCATGAGAAAACTCCATTGATGGGGAAAATCAAGTTTGAAGAGCTCATTAGCTTCTCCATTCTCTTAAGGTAAAGAAAATGTAAGAAAAACCATGTTTCCATCATTTCTTATACATGGCCGAAAATTCTTCTCATGGGGCTATGTTTTTATGCCTTGTTCTAGCTTGATTTATTCACCAAGGACTAGTGGAGGTCCTATTTCATTCAATGCCAAAGTCTACCTTGAGACTTCAAAGGTAATCATCCACTTTTATGCCTTAGAACACATTTCTAACCTAGGTTTTCATTCCTTGAGGTTAGTGCATTGTTTAGTACTCATATGGGTCCTTAAATATTGATTAGAACATTGGCAAAAGGAATTTAAGTGGTGGCCGAGATCTATGCAAGAAGAAGGCCTAAGGAGGAGATTAAGATAAGCTTGAGAAAACAAGGTAAAATGCTTACCTAATGGTGGTTTAAGATTAAGGAATGAGTTTTAGATAAATACCAATGTGGCTTAAAGCTTACATTGTGTATTGGGTTATATAACCTAAGAAAAAGAACTTAAACAAGCTTATGAACTTGTGATTAAGGAGCTAATGAGAATGAGTTAGTAATATAAGTTTAAGGTGGATTTTAAGAGCATTATAACTACTATGAGATTGATGAGTGTATTTGCAGGTTGAAAGCTTATATATGTGGGAAATTCAGTGTTTAAGTTTAAGTCATTTAAGGGCCTAAGAGCCATGTCATTTAAGAGCCTTAGTGCTATGCAATTTAAGATTATTGCAATATTGAGTTTGTTATGAATGAGTTGGTTTGGGTGATGAGATATGATGAGAAAGAACTTGAGGTGTGTGAGATGGTTAAATGAGGAAAATAATGTGTTTGGGCATGCTATGATGCTAGAGGTGCTATGGCAAAATTTGAGTAGAAAATAAGTGTTTAGGCGATGGTGGTGAACTAATATGACCTAGGATTTACTAGGAATCATTATAAGGAATTTGAGTGGAGATTAGTTAATTAAGGAGTCCTTGAGGTTTAGGATGACCTAGAGATGTCTAGGAGGAGTTAGAGGAATGGTGAGTGTTTTGAGCACACCAAAATCATGAGATGAGGAATATAAGAAGTGTGCATAAGATTAAGGAGAAGGTGTAATGATTAAGGTGATTTGAATATGTTCTAAGGGGAATTAATGACTAAGGAAGTACTAGGAAGTTTTAGAGGTGGTCTTGATGAAAAAGGGGTGAGATAAAGTGTGGTAATGAGTTATAATGACTTAGGCATTACCTTGGAGGATTTAAGAATCAAGAGAATGTAATTGAGCATGTAGGACTTAGGCAAATGTTGGTAACCAACTAGGAAGGAAATAAGGTGTTGGAGGATGGAAGCTTAAGCTTAGGAAGGAACTTTAAGTAAAGGCATAAAAAGAGTTTTAGATAGTGAGAGATGCTTGGGAGATGATGTTATAGTGGTGAAGAGAACATTTGGCATAGTGGTTACACTAGGTATGAACCACCACCTAGAAACCTAGAGGAAGCATTACAAGTGTTAGCATTATTACAAGGAAAATGCATAATGACTAAGGTGGATCTTGGTGGATGATTTAAGGTATTTAAAGGAGGGCTTAAGGTGTATTTGAGGTGCCCAAATGAGGTTATAACATATTAGAATATATGAGGAGAAGTTTGGAGTTGAAAGAGAATTTAGAAACAAGTTTCTAGAGCCGACCGACCTTAGGACCGGACTTGCAAGGTCGGTCGGGCTCTGTTACAATACCGGAAAATGTTTCTGGAATCGACCGGACATGGGACCGGACTTGTCAAGTCCGGTCGGGCTTGTTTTGTAGGTAAAAGTCTCTGGAATCGACCGGACATAGGACCGGACTTGTAAGTCCGGTCGGGTGAATTTTCAACGGTAAAGGGTACTGGAACGGACCGGACTTGGCAAGTCCGGTCGGTAAGTCCGGTCGAGCCTAAAAACAAAAAAAAAAAGAAATTTTGAATTCTAAGAATGGCAATGGGTAATAAGGTATGCCTTTGGTAGGGTAGTAATGATTGAGACCCTAAGAACTTAAGAGATTAAGTTAAGTTAAGTATAAACTTGAAAGTTTAAGATTAAGTTTGTAAGATTAAGTGTAAGACCTAAGAGGTGTTAGGTGGGGATCATTAAGGAATTAAGTAAGTTAAACAAGTTAAGTAAGTCATATTAAGTTAAGTGATTAACAACCTAAAACTGAATGAATGTTTTAGGACTTGGGAGTTTGGACTCCGGAAGAGAGTAAGCAGCCGAACGACCAACGGTGAACGGTACAGTTCTCTTGTGACCTGCTTGCTAACGAGGTGTCCCTCGGCTTGTGTGCTATTTGTTTTGTGTGCTCACTAAACAAGATAAAGCATGCAACCGGAACATATTATATATATTGTATTGTTGTGTGATGTTTGAAAACTAACACAACATACCGTGAGAACTTACTAACCAATGTTTAGTAAGGAATTGAGTGAGACTAAGGAACGCCCCTAATAGGGACGATATGAACCGAAAGAGGTTAACCACAAACAGGGTTTGAGATACTACTAACTGGAACTTGAGTGAGGAAACCCGGGACCGATCTCCGGTCATGCATGCTAAGGAAAAAGGGGGTCGTATCTATATAGATCCGCCTCCGATTAAGGACTTGTCTTCGGACTTGTAGCCTAGGGCCGGTTGCCGGCTCAGCTACGCTGGATTCCCGTCCAGGGTAGGTGGCATTAAGATGGTGTGGTGGGATCTACCTAAATGCCCAACTAATTCTAACAAATATTGTTTATGTAAACCAATGGAGCTGATAACTCATTGGTTAGGGTTACGTGACCCGACAGATAAACAATGAATTAAGGTACAACCATTCTAATTAAAGAACGGTTGACTTAATTGAGATAAGAACTGAGATAAGATTGAGATAAGGTTTGAGATAAGATACAACCATTTCTACCTAAAGAATGGTTTGTATTCTAAGACTGAGATAAGCTACAGCCATTTCTATTTAAAGAATGGTTTGTTTTCTAAGACTAAGATAAGGATTAAGATTGAGGTAAGATAAGGTTGGACCGAGTTTAAGAGGAAACAAAACTTAAGGAGTTAAATAACTAACTCTCCAGTTAAGGGAACGCATTTAAGTCGTTCATTGTGTGTGAACTTTGATTGTTCATATCTGAGTTGTTGTTTACTGCACTTTCTATTATGTTGTGCATCTAATCAACCTCCATGCTATCGACAATTAGTCGTCGTAGCCACGTTAGCTTGGGGGCCATGAGAGGATCGTACCAGCATTCGTGCTGACCCCCTCGGGGGCTTTTTTTTACTACACAGGTGAACATCAGGAGGCGGCTGTCGCGAGAGTAAGAAGGAGTACAAGTGTTAAGGGTTAAGAGTGGCCTACGAGTTGTGCATGTACACTCGTATGGCAATATGAGTTAGTAAGATGTGTATGATGTGAGGGGGTTGTAAGAAGGATATGTAAATGTTTAAGGTTGTTGCACTAATGTTCGGTATATTCTGTAGTCAGATCGTGGCAAGGTCCTGGATTTGTAAAGAGTTCCGCTGCGATATGTTTATATATATACGGTTAAGTTGCGAGACCACATTTGGATTGAGTTGGGGTGTTACATTTACTGATTCATGAAACGATCTTATATTCGTTATTTCATGTGAGGTTTATTTCTTTATACTCAGGTAGTTTTCTTTAACCTTTTATCCTTATTATTAATTATGGTATTTTATATATTTCCAAAACATTTAGCCTTAATTCTAAAACTTATATTGTGTGGTAATTCCTTTTAATTACCTTATGATTGGATGTATAACTTATTTGTTACTCCTTGTGATTTATTTCTAAATCCTTTAATGTGTATATATATATATATATATATATATATATATATATATACTTATATATTCATGTACTATTTATGTTACATGGTTATAATTGTCTAATCGACATAACAAATTTATAATTTCTCAATTATATTTATATGTCATGCGTGGACATATTATTTTTATAATCTCTTTATTATTCTCCACTTAATCACATTTAATATTAATTGGTTATAATTAAATCCCTTATAGCTATGTAGCCCATAGTTTAAATACCATAATTCCTTATATTCATTTCCTTTTGTTTTATTTGGAACTTAACTGTATAAGTTTTATGTAATGTATTTTTATGATACATATATAATTGTCTAAATGACATAACCACTTAATAAATTCTCAAATTATATTCACATGTCACCCATGGACATATTATTCTCATATCTTTTATAATTACAACTAACCCCAAATAAATTATTCCTTTTACAAGCAAATTACTTGTACTTGTATATCATATAGTTTTAATTCATAAATCCTTAAATCATAATTCCTTTTCTAAATCTTCTAAATATCCATATAGGATCTACAATTATTTTTAATCCCAATAAATACATCATACTTTTCGTTATTATATTATAACCTCTTTTTATTTCATAAACTTTATATTATACTCCAAAATACATTATATTTCATAGTTTTATTTCCTTAATTAATAATTCACTAAACCACCTCAGAAATTTGGTATTTATTATTTGAACACAATAACTTTTATAAATTACCAATTCACCCTTAACCTTCAGTTTTGACAAATTACTTTCTATAATTACATTTTAACCCCAAAACTTTATATAAATTATATTCACCCTTAAACTATAGTTTTAATATTTACTTTCCTTAATAACCAAGTGGACACTTATATTTCCACAAATTGTGAATTCGTCCCTTATAAAATCTGGTTTTATATTTAAACTCTTATAAATTACATATTCACTCCAAAACTTTTAATACTTATTATTCATGTCATAAATCATTTTACCCAAAGTTTTGGTCAACACTTGACCAAGGTTAAATTTTACTTAATACATTAATATACCCATAAACTATATGAATCGGCCTTACCCATTCTTTCCAAAAATTACAATTTAACCTCAAATCTTATAACCTTTACATAATGTCTTATAAACTATAGTTTTAATTTTAATTCTCCTTAATTGCCGATATATATAATATATAATAATATATATATATAATATATATATATATATATATATATATTTTCTTAAATACAAATCTACCCCAAACATTTCGGCTTTGACAAAAACTTTCCTTTATTTACATTTGCACCCCAAAACTTTATAAATTGTCTTTTTAACACTTGTTTAAATTATCTAAAATTCATAAACTTAATTCCTAACCTTATATTATACCATAATTACTCCAAATATTCCCTTAACTCTCGGCTTTCATAATATATACACCAAACTTTGTAAAATTTACAATTTAGCCATATAATTAGCCATTTAAATACTAATAAAATATTTTTAACTCTCCAAACTTTATAATATGAGTTTATATACATAAGTAGCTCATTAAAACCTATTCTTCACCAAAAGTATTCGGCCATAATTTTTAAGATACCTTATAGTATATAAAAGTTGATTTATAAGTCTAATAATTATACATAAATACATATGAGTCATATAACTCATGTAAAAATTATTGTAATGTCTTAGATTGATTTTTAGCTCAAAATAGAGCATATTTTCCCTTGACAAATCGGCTTGAATTTGTATTTAACATTGATAAATTTTGTGACACAAAAATGTGTCTTAAGGTAATATTTTCCATATAGGTTATAGATTATATTTTTGGTACATGTTACCATGAAGTTTCGGTTTAGACTCCTTGGAATGTACATAATTTTTGTATAATTTTAGAAGCTTAACCAAGCTTAAAACATAAAGATTGCTTAGTAACTTACTTCTTAATAAGGGATGGTTAAGTACTTGAACTCTTCTTGAATCTCCAATCTTTCTCCAAAGGAATTTGATGCTCCACTTCGGTTTTTTTATGCAAGAGGTGGAGGATTTGGAGTTAGATCTTTAACAAAGATCTTAAGTAGATTTGTAAGTAGTTTTTCAAGGATTTACCTTAAGCTTTTCACCTTAGGATTTCGGCACACTTAAGATGGATGAAGAACAAACTTTCCTTCATGAAAATGAAGAAGAAAAGAGCCTTAGAAGAAGTAGAATTTGGTTACACATAAAAATGTGCTTTAAGGATTTTAAAGCATGAAAAATACCTTAAGGTAACCTTGAGATGCTCCTTGGATTAATGTTGATTTAGACAACCTCCTTGGAGTATTAATTGATGCCGAACCCTTGTAGGTATGCTAGGAAGAGTTTTGCTTCAAGGCTTGACAAGAAATGCTAGGAAATTACCTTAAAGATGAAGATAGAAGTTAAAACTCCATTAATGGACTTAAGAGCTTCAAAGGAATAAGATGAAAGGAGAAGAGAGGAGCTTACCCAACCGGTTGCAAGGAGTGTGGGAAATGAGATTGCAACTGTAAGACTTAGGCAAGTTTGGAAAGAAATATTGTTTTGTTTATTTTTGGACCATAATTGGCATGTTAGGTCAAGTCTTTGTGTATTTTTTTCCTTTAGTTTATTAGGCTCCAAAGTCCCTAAATTAAGGCACCCATTCGGCCATGTTACAAGGCAATGCAAGGTGGAAGGAATTATTGGAGCTAAATGACAAGGTAAGTTAGGTAAGGCTTTATTCCTTTGATTTTTCAATGTTTGAACTTGTCTTCTTCTTCCCTTGTAGGTGGACGAATTCAAGGATGTTTGGAGGCTCTTCAATCGGCATTCACATGGCTTAGACAAGCATGGAGTTGTCACTTGACATTAAGAAATCAAAAAGTAGAATCTAGATCTACTTTTTGCTTTAATCATTTTTGTTTTTGTCTAGCTAACATGGCCTTGTTTCCTTGCAGAATTTCGACAGCATGGAGGTCAAATGAGACCTAAATTCTTTTGCCATTAAGTATTATAGCACATGGGAAGGTGAGTCACCATGTCTTATGCCTTTTATAAGTTTTAAATGTAAATTTTATACTAGTTTTTAGGTAGAAAATCGGCCCCTATAGAGATCCTTGTTTGACACTTCCTTTAATTTATTTATAGGTTCAATTCATCCCCATTTAAGATTCATAATTCGTGGCATGTCAAAAACTACAAGGTAATTGCGTAAAACGCGTTTTAGTGACACCCGAAGGTGCGTTTTTGTGCTCTAAGGATATTTTGGGAAATAAGTTGTCTTTTTGAGTTCCAAGTGTTTATAAAAATTGATTATAGTAAATAAATATATATATTAAGGTGTTACATTGAGTTATATGAGGTTACATCAACTCATGACATAATTTTTGGGCTATCGGGACACTCCCAAGGCAAAAAGGAGCGTTAAGGAAACTCCCCAAGGATTTTGTTGAATTTTGAGAAACTAGCTCGTGGGTTCTCTTTATAATGATTATTAATGATGTTAGGAACTCTAGGAATGAATTTTATAGGTGTTCGTGCCGCCTCGGCACCTCTCCGGGCTTTTCGTGCTTTAAGGGGCGTGCGTGAGCACTCCCGAGCGTTTTGCGTTTTTGACTAGATATAGTCTAGGGACTATGTTTTTATAGTCATATAATGAGGGTATGACCATTTGGTTTGAGTTTTAGAAGGTCATACAAGGTCATGCTTAATCGCATGTTTCTAAGGCGTTTTACGAACGTTCTTCTTGTCAAGATGCTTAGTGCGCATCTTTGACCTCTGATGAGTTATTATATCTTCATAATATATACAATAGGTGTAATATAAGTTGTTACATTTATCTAAATGTGTATTTCAATTTATTGTAGCATTTATAGATGCTTAGGCATTCGTAAAGTATTTACGTTGCTCGTTTGTATACACGTTGGTATTGTTCTTCTCTTGTTGACGCTCTTTCTATCGAGCTAGTTATGCAAGAAGTTTAGTCCTTGTTAATAATCATACATGAACGTTTGTATGAATACGTTTATTAAAATTACGCCAGTTAGCGTTTATGGTAAAACGACTATTTTTACGTGACATTTGCATGCGTGAGTTTGCATGTGCACGCGTAGTACTATTAATTTACGTAGCGTTTGCATGCATAGCTTAGCATGCTTAACTAAAATGATCTGTTTCTAGATCAATTCTCCATTATTTAATAGTTTAAGGTATTAATTAGATTTGGGGTATTTTAGGAGATGTTATGGAAATGATGGATGTAGTGGACCTTGAAGATTCAAGGTCTCCACCCAAATTTTATACTGGTGAGTGTAAGACTGTACCCACACCTACAGGTGAGGGTTGTAGCCACAAACCCTTGAAATGCACAAAGAAAGATCTCCTAAAGTCTCCCTTCTCACCGAAGGCGTTCCCGATGAATCCCTACAAGCAACTAAGAAAGATCAATCGGGTAGAAGAAATTAGGCTGTGGGGGAGAGTACTAGCTGATGCTGATGGTGATGCTAATTCTGATGTTGATTTGGAACAAGTTATGAAGAACATTAAACTAATTGATAGTTTAGAGGTTTTTTTAAAGACATTTAGAATTTGTTGTTTAAGTTGTTAGCGTTTAGATTTTGGTTGCTGAAGATTTGGTTGTTTTAAGACATCATGATTCTATTGTTGGGATTTGGAATTATTTGAATATTTTATGAGATTATATTCGAACTTTTAATTGCACTTTAATTTTCCATCGAAATAATATCTTTTGGAGCTTCTTCTGTTATGTTATTATGCAATTTACTATGCTATTGCAACAGTTTTGTGCTTTATTTTGAAAAAAAAGAAAAGAAAATACTTTAGATTATAGTTCCAATAGAAACAGTAATCTAAACCCATACTGGTGCGCACGCCACTTTGCTTTAGATTGCTGTACCCGTCAAAACCATAATCTAAAACCTTACTGGCGTGCACGCCAGTTTGGCTTTAGATTACATTTTCTATTGGAACCGTAATCTAATATATGGTTTTAGATTACGGTTTTGACCGGAACCGTAATTTAAAGTCCTCTAGGCTCATGCCCGTCTAAGGCTATTAATTATGATTTAAAACAAAAATTAAAACCTTCATGGAATAGATGACACGGGTGTTAATTACGGTTCAAAACCGTAATTAACGGGGCTATTTAACCGTCATATTTACCTTCCATTCCACCAGTGGCAAATGAAGTCAATCAATAAATGCTGGAACTAGAAGTTTTCTATAGATGGAGTCCATTTGTACAGACAAATTGCATCAACTCAAAAACAATCTCGGGTAACAGAGTCCTTCATTCAAAGAAAGAAGTCTATCGTTCAAAGAAGAAGTCATCATTAAGGAAGGAGTCTATTGTCTAAGAAAGGAGTCCATCGTTCAGGTTGTTATAACCACCAGTGAAATTTAAGGATCAAGACGTGTCTGGTTGATCCCAATGTTCTATCATCTTCAATCAACTTCCTTGAGCCCCAAAAATCAAATTCATAACTTCAATTACCCGAGAATTGAGTCAAGTCTGAAAATTATGCTAGAAACGGCCAAGACCCTAAAATCTCGAAAACAAACTCCCTCAATGGATCTAGAGACTTAGCTATATAAAAAGCCAGAGTTTTCAGTTGCAAGTGTGCTTTTTCGCTCCAATACTTCCTATATTAGGAAAATTCACCTGGAAAAAAGAGACATGTCTCTTGTTACAAGCTACAATTCATATATTGAGCTATTTAGAGTTTTTGCACTTATTTCTCCATATGTTGTATTGTTCTATTCGTTAAGGAGTGAGTGCAGATGTTAGACAAAGTTTGACTGTCTAATCCCAAATGTGGGATACTTTCTTGTAACCTTAAAAAGTCTGTCAATAAAGTTTCCCATTCTTGTATTAGTATTTTGTTGATTGACTCCATCCATTCACTAAAAAGTCAAAGTGTTTCAATGACTTACATCTTGGAACACATTGAAGTCAACCCATTGATTGACTTCTTCCACTTTCTGAGAGAGTCTGTCCGAGTCTAACAACCCAGATAGTCTTCGTCAGCCCCATCGATTCTACATGTGGTGTCAGAGCAAGGTTTGGCAACACTACATTGGAAGATCACCAACGAGATGACAGAGTTCTCCTATGTCTTCTAGATGGACTTCAAACTTCAAAAAAACCCCATTTGTTTTACGCTTAGCCAAAGTTCCACATCCAGATCCACTCTATCAATCCTCCGCCCCTCTTGAGGTGCTACAGATGACCAAGACAAACATTATTGATTAAGAAGTGTCAATGATCTACTAGAAGGTGACACTATTGGGGAAGCTTTCCCAAAAGAATTGCCAAATTCAGGGGGAACATGCAATCCTTCTACCACGAAAGGTCATGACAAGCAATGAATGAGATGATACACTAAGAGAGACAAGTTAATTCATGGATTAAGGGGGAATCACAATGGGTTTCACCATCATCGGCAAAAGGGGAGAAATTGTTGGAACTTTTGGGTTTTGCCAATGATGACTCAATCAACGCACAAATAAAGTCAATGAAGAAATGTTGGAACCCTGTGTATTGCTGAGGATGGAGTTTGTTCATGTGCAAAGAGTCCATCAAGAATTACAGTCAAACCTACTATAACAAAAAAACATGCCAATCAACTTTGTCTCAGAAGGAGTTTATCGGTAGAACGAATCATACGGTTGTAACCAACTACAAAATTTAAGGTCCAAATTGTGCGCGGATGTTCCATATGTTCTATCATCTTCAATGAACATCCTTGAGCCCTAAAAGTTAGAGTCACAACCTCAATTACTTGAGAATTGAGTCGAGTCTGAAATTTATACTAGAGACTGGTCAGGGCCTTAAGATTTTAGAAACATACTCCCTCAACGACTCCAGAGGCATTGCTATTTAAAGAGCTAGAATTATCTGTTGCAATGTGTGATTTTCTGCTCCAATATTCCCTATATTAGGAACAATCACCAGGAAAAAGATACATGTCTCCTATTACAAGCTACAATTCATATATCTAGCTATTTAGAGATTTTACACTTATGTCTTCATGTGTTGTATTAATGTATTCATTGAGGAGTGAGTGAAGGCGTTAGGCAAAGT
Source organism: Limonium bicolor (assembly GCA_023374045.1). Classification (NCBI taxonomy): domain Eukaryota; kingdom Viridiplantae; phylum Streptophyta; class Magnoliopsida; order Caryophyllales; family Plumbaginaceae; genus Limonium; species Limonium bicolor. Next base: position 233,325,570 of record CM041781.1, on the reverse strand, counting down.
CTGTCTGCCTAACCCCAAGTGTGTTATACTTTCTTGTAACCCTAAAAATTCTATAAATAAAGTTTCTCATTCCGTTATTGGTATTTTGTTGACCGACTCCGTCCATTTACCGAAAGAGTCAAAGTGTTTCAATGACTTATATCTTGGAACTCTTTTAAGTCAGGTCTTCAATTGACTCCTTCCGCTTCTCGAGCTAGTCTGTTAGAGTCTAACAACCCAGACAAACTACGTCAGCCCCATTAATCCAACACAACTCTAGGACTGGATTTTATGGGTGTGCCTAATCCAATGGGCTCAGTAGATAAAGTTGCTCTTCTATTATGGATGGACTTGTCTGATTCCTGTTGTAACTTCTCTATGACTAAAGGCGGAAGTGGGGTTTGAGTAGGGCACGAGCCATGAATAAAATTAAGACCTCGAGGCCTTTTCTTCTTATGAGTGTGTGATGGAAGATCACGTGAGGGTTGATGTGCACTATTCTGACACGAAGAAGGTTGAGTATGAGGGGGTTGTGATAGGGGAGGTTGTGTTTGAGGGGGATGTGATTGGATAGGTTTTGTTTGAGGGGGCTGTGATGGGGGAGGTCGTGTTTAAGGGGGCTGTGATAGGGGAGGTTGTGTTTGAGGGGGATGTGATTGGATGGGTTTTGTTTAAGGAGGATGTGTTCGAGGACGTTGATCTTGTGAAGGTTGTGTTTGAGGTGGCGGTGAACTATGATATATTTCCTCTACCTCATCTCGCCAATCTTCATCAATATCAAGATCATTATCGTCATTATGATTCGAGATCTCCCTTTTTATGAACATCACCAACTAGTTTTTGGTATGTGGACATGAGCTCAGATTCCTTCAATCCATCTTCCGCTACAACTTCAATTATTTCCTTTCCCTCAAACAACGAAAGCATATTCAAGTGTTGCATGTCACACCCTATCTCAAACTTCTTGTTACTTTTTGGATGTTTGTAGCAGAAGATAGGGCTTTGTGGTGTTGTAGAATTGTACTGTTTTTTCGGTGGCTTTCATACAACGTCAACTAAATCTATAGCCTAGTACTTGTTTGGATCAATGAACTCTTCAATCGTTTATCGGCCACACTTGTGGATAACATCAATGAACAATCCTATTGCTGTCAAACAATTTCCATTCAACAATAGCATTGCATGAGTAATATCATAATATAATAGAAACACATTAATGAAATCAGCTAACACAAAACAGAACTTCAAGATCAACTAACACGTTGTGGGAATTTAAAAAAAAACTAATTGTGAGCCTAGATTTTTTAAACCCTGTCCTAGGTTGATTCGAGTTGATTAGGATCTGATCGGGTTTTAGGTCCACTTATAACCTAAGATTAATAACTATGTCATATAACATTAATTACTAAGTCCTAAGTTAGCTCACTTGAACCTATTATGAGTCGCCACCTAATTTTAACCTAGGGTAAATTAGGAAAGGTAGAGATTGGGTTCGGGGGCTTGATATTCGACTTAATTAGGGTTCAATTACTTTCATTACCCTTAGAAGTCGTTTTTCCACTACTTAGTTTAATTACGGCTTATTACGAGTCGTTTTAACCTAAGTGTGCGCTTCTGATAAGTGTGAAACATATAGGCTTTTTAAGGTTTAATTACCTTATAATCTGTAACAGTTTAGGCAATGTTTCCCACTTATTATGTGTTTTTCCTAAGATTATTGTTTTGATATGAATTAACGCATTTTATGTGTTAAATATAGGAAAAACCCATGGAAATGAAGCTTTTACGTCATAAGGATTACAACACATCAAACGGGGAACAAATCAGGAAAAAGGGATAAAAATTTGGCCACGTCCGGCCAAACTTACCCAGACGCAAATCCGGACGTCCAGTAAAGGACACGTCCGGATCCGGACGCAAGCCGGACGTGACCCGAGATCTAGATCCAAAATTTCTGTGTCATGTCCGGATCCGGACACAGATCCGGACGAGACCCGAGATTCAGATCCAAAACCTCTGTCTCATGTCCGGATCCGGACACAGATCCGGACGTCACACAGAAACGAAAAATAAAAATGCATCGCGCTGATAATTATGCTTTCAGCATAATTATCAGCCGAAGCGGCAGTTTAGCCCATGCCCCAAGATAAATTAAGTCGATGCCCATGCTCTTACCCAACTCACCACTAACCGATGTTTTACTTCTGAAGCCTATTTAACTCCCCTTCAGTTTCTATTTCATTGGTACCAGATGCTCTAGTCTAACTCATACACTCTCCCTCTCTACTTATCCTCCCGTTCACGATAAACCCCATCTCCAGTCATAAAACTTCCTCCATAACCTTCATTCTTCACTCACAGACACAACCCGTAATCACGCGCCTCATATAGCCACGTCCGTATCTGCGTCCGGATCCGGACTGACCCTCAAAAGCGCGTCCGGATTGACGTCTGACCCAATTCATCCGGACGTCTCACAAACTTTTCCTGAATTTCCATTTTCACTCCATTTCATCAAGTTCACTTCATTGTCGCCTATTCCAACCTCCACACCAGCATAGCGCAAGGATGAAGGGCGGAGCAAGCAAAGAGGATCTTCATAACAGATGATTTCTCCTAACTCTCTCTTATTTATGCTTTTAATTGCTATGTCTAGCTAAGAGGATTTACTCTGGGGGAAGGGATGTTGTAATTAGTTAAACTCTGCATTACTTTACTGCTTTAAGTGAGACTATTTGGATTGTTTAGGTTAATGCTTTTAAGTGCTTTTAATAAACGTCATGAATTTATTATAAGCCTTCGAATCATGTTATGATCAGACAAGGTGATTAGCATTGACGGTCCTATTAACCTGCTGCCTGTGATAATTGCAATCGGATAGATTACATTAGTAGTTAGGTGCTTTAGTCCGGTCTAAACCAGACTAGTAATTCTGTGCGATAAAACCATCTAGATATACCCGTTAATTCTAGATTAGAACTACGCGCCCTGTCTAGATGAGCTATCTGGAATTAGGACTTAATGCAGAATAGATATTTGAGAATTACAAGCCGATCCAAGTCTCCGTTTAAGTAGTAGGATATGTAGAACCTCGCTAGTGAAACAACTCCCTGAACCTAGAGTACCGTTCATACTCCCTATCTATCACTTTAATTTATCTGCTATTTATTTTCTTGTCTATTATTGATCCTAAAACCAAAACAACCCCTCTTTAGTTACCCATTGCCTAAGGCTACACTTATTTACCTCAAGTCCCGTGGATTGATACCTGGTTGCTTCTTAATTGCTATACTACTGTGACCGGGATTTTTCGCAACCCAACGGTCTGTTGATTTGTTATTTTCTAGGATTATTTCTAGGCTTTTAATACATCAAATAAACCGTTTGCAAAATGGCGCCGTTGCCGGGGACTTGACTTTGTCTAGTCCCTAGCCTTGTTTAATTCGTTACTCTATTACAATACCCTATTTATTATTATTTGTTTCGTAATTTATTTTGTCTATTATTTATAATTAAGGTTTAATTTATTTGTGTGCCATTTTATCCAATTTTTTTTATCATTACAGTCATTTAATTCCAGTTTATAATGTTTCTGTCATTTAATTTTCCAAGTATTGTAAGTTCGTTTGTCTTAGTCATTTTGTCAAATTTAGTACTCCCTTGTTTACTTTAGTTCTAAATTCAACACATTTTGTTCCTTTATCTTTTGCTGTTATAAGTACCTAGTGGATGCGCAGAACGCGTTCATCTGGTCCCCCGAGTACAGACTTTGACCCAGAAATCGAGAGAGTTTTCCTCCAAGCTCTGAGAGCAAGAAGACAGCTCGATTTCAACATGGCAACAAACTATGACCAGCTTGGAGGAGGTCCAGTCGCCCAATACACGATGGGAAGAATAAACAGACCACCAGCCACACCCAGAAGAGGCCCAGTGGTTCTACCAGACCTAACTGCAGAACTAGTGGCCGATTGGCAAAAGGGAAAAACCCTCCCATCAATCCAATGCAGTTCGAAATCACCTTGCAGGAACCTTTTCAGGAGCCGACCCAGCTGATGCACTAGACCACGTACATCGATTCCTAGTGCACTTGGATTCACTTGGCTTATCACAAGGCCTGGAGGAATATGCCACACTGAGTCTGTTCCAGCACAGCCTATCAGGAGAAGCTTCAAAGTGGTTCCATCGACTACCACCAGACATCATTACCACCTGGGAGCGGATGACGGATAAATTCTATGAGAAATACATCCCCATCTCCAGGACACGACAGATGATCGCTGATCTGACGACATTCAGACAGTTGGGTAGTGAGACAATATGCGAGGCGTGGGACCGATTCACTTTTTGACCGTTTTGCCCTTTGTAACACGTATGCCTTAGAGACTATTCCAAGGGGGTTAAAATTTTGGGTATAACACTAACATGATGAGGCGGTGGGGAATTAACTAGCAAAAGGCGGTGGTTAAAAATAAACCTAAAATCAGCAGCGGAACAAGCAACAATATGGGAGTTAAAAATCAAATAAAACAATGCAGAATAACCAACAATGGGGGAGTTGAATATCAACTACAACAGTGCAGAATAGGCAACAATACAGGAGTTGAAAATCAAATAAAATAGTGCAGAACAGGCAACAATGCGAGAGTTGAACATCAACTAAAATAGTGTAAAATAAGCAACAATGTAGGACTTGAAAATCAACTAAAACAGTGGAGCACAAGCAACAATGCGGGAGTTGAAACCACATTGAGTCCAGTGCGGGAGTTCGAACTCGTAGAGAGACAAACTAGGGTTTGAAAATTCATACTAGATCTGTAGGGTTCGATGTAACCCTAGATTCACAAGTGGAGAAAATGGAGCAGCTCCAGGATCGTAGAAGCACAGACCAACAAGAGCAGTGAGTGAAATCGGAGAGTGGAGTGAGATTAGGGTTAGAGATGCAGAAGCATCGTGAATGGGATAAGAGGGTAGCAGGAAAGAATTGGGAGAAATAAAAAATGGGGTAGTGAATAGAGACAACCGGTTTGATATGTCATCAATGCAGAGACAAATTAAAAATTTTCCACGTGGCTGCCACGTGAACACAACAAGCAGCAATCCTTGTTTGGGTGACACATGTAAAATGATAAAAAGTTTAGACGTGGACAATTTAAATTCACAAACCACATGGGTGAGCTGTGAAATTTAATCAAACCTCATGGCTGAGGATGTAATTTTCCCTAAAAAATATGAATAAAATAGAAAAATAGAGTGAGGTAAGTTTGACTAGAGATTTTGGGACATGTAAATAACTTCACCTAAATAATACGAAGTATATGAAGTTTATGTCCACTCTTATTCAAAAAAATATTTTTTTATTTTTTTGTTACAAAAACCTAATTAACATGTTTAGTATAAAAGTTAGGAAAGAATAAAGATGGTATATTTATTTTCCTAAATAATATTTAAAATAATTTGAAAGTAAAATTAATTCAAAAGGCAAGAAGAGTTCAAATTTCTAATGAGAGAGTATATATAACAATAACGTTTGCTTAACAAACTTGAAGCGACGATTTACATATAATTAAACATAGCATTGATAAGTGCGGAATTTATCTATTTTTCTATGCTTAATGTGATTAATATTTTATTGGTTTATATGATAAATTCCTTACTTATATGCTTAATTATGTTAAATGTTTAGATTATTCCTCACACGGTTTTATGCTAAAACAGATTAAAAACGTTGCAGAAAAGGTCTAAAAACATATACCACAAGCTTAATGATCAAACCCGACCAAAAGTTTATAGGACGTGTGATTGCAAAAGTTAAACAGGAGCTGATAAAATAATGAGTCATTTAGACCCATGCACTCACGGCAATTCTTGCATGATATCACATTATTTTCATTCATTGCTTTTATCGTAAATTAGTGGGCCATTATTCATTAACATTAATGACTTTATTATTAAATGGACTTATTCTGGCCCAGCCAGTCAGCACATGGGTTTGATTTCAGTTCACCTACGTGAATCAAAGTTGGGTCGGTTACTTCTTTTAACTCTTCAAAGGCGCAGACACCATGCACGTCCTGGGCCGCAACTTCGATGCAGGCTCTGGGGTATACATGTTGGGCCGTCTCACTAATCAGAGGGGCAGACTTATAAGAATGGTCCATGGAAATTGATTTGGATGATGATGCATGCACATAACATGTACATGCATAAATGGGCTACACATTGAGGCGCGAGACAATTGACGACTCTGGAGCCGACAATTTCAGATGTTGAACGACATCAACATGGGAGATTCTTAGAGCCGCAGACTTCAGATGCAGAGGCACAGTCTTTGTTTTACCAACGCTCGCCGGAAGGGGCGACCTGGAAAGGAGCGACCTGAGAAAGGGCTACCTAGGAAAGGGCTACCTGAGAAGCAGAGTGAAGCCGCCTAGAGTGAAAGCCGCTCAGAGTGGGCAGCCAGAGTGGGCCAACGAGGGCGTTGGAACTCAAAGGGGAATACAATGTAACACTCCCACATTGGGAGTGGGTGGGGCTTGGTAGTGGTTCTTAAACGCTAGTGGCTCTCCTTCCTATTGGACCGGTCTTTTGGGAGGGTTCTCCATTTGGGCCACTGCCGGATCTCGCTACATGGGCCGTCACGGCATATCACTCGACCATCACATTTTTATTCATGACATTGAGCTGGACTAGCACGTGTAATTACATTCACGTGAAATATGTTGATCGACTACGAGAGGCACATCATGAGTATTGGGCTTCCGACAATTACAGCAGAGGTGCAGACTTGAGCATGATGCAATTGAAAAGCAGCATATATATAGTATATTTTTGATATTGAATACAGGCGCAGAAGAGGATTGACGTGGACTACACATGCTCTCATGGATGGACTGACAAACGACGGTGGCGCAGGCACTGAAGACAGCTGCATTTGATGGATAATGCAAGCACATGCATTGCGACTCGCATGTACATCCATATAAATGGGCTACAGATTGGGCGCAGACATTTGAAAGACACTTATTCCATGACCGACATATATTATTGGAGCACCTGCACGTGAAGGGAATTAGACAGGAGATGGTGGGCTGCTTCACCTGGATGCATGTGTCATGCAATAGAATTGAAGAGCCCAGCACATTACGAGATACTTGAAGATA